>PVJN01000478.1:0-202856 GCA_004026805.1 Lasiurus borealis
TAAATTAAATAACCAAGAAAATGTTCATGATGAATAGACTTTCCAAAAACTACATGCAATAAAGCTGCTCCTTAAGCTCTTGAAAAGTATCCAGTTTATGAGTCAGACATCCAAATACAAAGAGCTTCTTAGAAATACAGGTAAGGAGTCTTTTCTTTGAGAACCGTACATTGACAAGTGGTCTGTGAAAGGTGACGAAACAAATCGGCAAGCTGTCACACTGATGTGCGCACAAGGGCCAAGTTTGCCCAGATGCCTAATGTAGCACAGATGGGCAAGCCAGGCATTGGGCTGTGTTTTTATTGTAAACATAAGAGAAAGGAGTATCAAAAGCTAACTTTTGAAAGCCTTCCAACTGGGGAAATGTACCAAGCTGGCTGACTGTCACAGCGCTAACTGCCATCGGCACCCTCCTGCTCTGCGCCTTGTCATCTGGAGAGAGGGGCAGCCCCTGTACACTCAGCAGAGCTACGGCCAGAAACAGCTGTCAAAACCTGCAGCCGCTTGCTGACCTGCTTCCATGACCTAGTTAAGGACTTAGGACGATATTTTCTTCTTACACTGTGTGAAAGTTAGTGTGCTTTTTATATGTAAGATGTCATATAGTGAAGGTTAACCTCCATGGCATACAGCACCACAGGAAAAACAGAGGGGCAAAAGAGGGAGAGGGATTTGCATGGAGTGTTCTGCATAAATTTCTGTCACATGCGGCAGCTAGGAAAATAGAACAAATCATTGGGAGAACTAGAGAGACAAACATTTCCAAACTTTGAAGTCATGGTCAGAGTGTGCATGTGTGTTAGCTTTTATATAAAAAAAATCTCTTTTTGTGCTAATGAAAATATACATGATGTTTAGCACTCCAACAATCCTGTCATTTAATTCACAGAAGCATAATATATTGTATAAATGTGTTTTGCTACTTGCCAAGATGTTTGCCTTAAATAAAAATAGCTTTATTTAAAAATAGCTACTTGTAAGTTAGTTTTAAATTTTCTTGTCTCTTTTGCATTCGTAGCTCAAAAAATACTCCCAGAGTATTAATCAGCTTATTAGAAGATTAAAAAAAAACAGATATGAAAAATATTCAGCATACTAGTAAATAAACAGAGCTACAATGTTCTCAACTTTTAGTGTCCTTCACAACATCAAGTAGATACCGAAAGCACTTATTTTTATAAATGTGCACTGACGAGAAAGGAATATACAATGGTAATTGAGGATAACATTTTTCCTCTGGAATGTTGTATAAATCAGCCCCATTTTCTTCTGATCTTTGAAAATCAGCAGGTTCTATTCCTTCAACCATCTCATATTTATCCTAGTCACTTACTACTGAAAATCAGAGCTCACCCAAGATAATGACACAAATCATACATACTACATTCTTTGCATTCATAAATGTTATTTGTCCAACATTTTTTTATTTAAGAGATAATATTTTAGCATTTACTTATAAAGTATAAATATAAATCTACAAAGCCTAATAATAGCAGTTTAAGAGCCAGAAATAGTACAGAGGCTTTGGGTGTATTTGAAAAAATTGATTTAAAAAATACACCAAAGTATTAAAACATAGGAAGCATTAGATGAAATATCAACATAAATTTAAGTAAGTTGAACCAATGGATTGATAAAAAAAATAGGGGTTCATAAGATAAAATTATTTACTATCACTAATCATCAGAAAAATGCAAATGAAAACCACATGAGATAGTGCTGCATACCTATAAAGATGAATACTACACAAAATAGAAAAGAACAACAGTGTTGGTGAGGTTGTGGAGAAATTAGAACCATTGCAAATTGTTGGTGGGAATGCGAATTTGTGCCACTTCTATGGAAAATAGTATGGAGGTTCCTCAAAAAATTAAAAATAGAACTACCATATATATGCTCCAGCCATCTCACTTTGGGGTATTTATCCAAAAGAATTGAAATCAAAATATTGAAGAGATATTAGCATTCTCACATTCATTGCAGCACTACTCACAATAGTCAAAATGTAGAAACCTGACTTGGATAAATGTCCAACAACAGCTGAATGAATAATGATAATGCCACGTACATACAATGGAACAGACAAACTAGAAGAAGAAGAAAGAAGAAGAAGAGGAAGAAGAAGAAGAAGAAGAAGAAGAAGAAGAAGAAGAAGAAGAAGAAGAAGAAGAAGAAGAAGAAGAAGAAAGGCAAAATGTGACAATATGGATAAACTTTGGAAATATGCTAAGAGAGATATGTTAGTCACAGAAAGACAAATACTACCTGATTTCACTCATATGAAGTATCTGAATAGTCAAAATCATAGAATCAAAAGAATGGAATGTCAGTTTCCAGGGGGGTGGGGTAGATAGAAATCAACAGGCATAACAAGATGAATAGTTTCTAGATATCTGTTATACAATATCATACCTAGAGTCAACAATAGTGTATTGCATATTCAAAAATGTAAGAGGGTAAATTTCATATTAAGTGTTCTTATCACAACAAAATCTTTTTTAAAAGGATACTTGAAGAGAGATAAACATTGTGGCATTCAAACTAATAGTTACATGAAAAGAAGATTGATCTTCCTGCAAGTGTCAATCTTCTAGGGTTTAATCACAAGGAACAACAACAGCCTGTAATTATTGGAATCAAGAGTGAGACTTCAAGCCATTCTCTTTTTCAAGGGAATCGTACACTGGGTCACAGAATACGCATGGGAAACTCTGCCTCCCAATCTCTGTTCCCCACAAATAGAACGGATCTTAGCTTGAGTAAGTCTTAGATTGTGGACAAGTATCAGATATTAATTGACTGCTGTAGGTTAAAAAATAAAGAAGAGAAATGAAAAACCTTAAGAAAACAGAAGTTGAAAGTGAGCTAAAATATACATTGGCCTTTACAATTTTTGGCATATAAAAAAAGACTATTCTAAATGCAATCTTTTTTTCCTTTACTTCTAAAATGTTTATTTTAAACTTTTTTATTACATCAAATGGAATATTTAAATCAGTATTTTGTTTGTCAGCAAGTCTGTGAAAATGGAACAACACAGAGAGTGACTTTAGCTTTCTCAAGCTGAGTTACAATGTTATAGTCCCAAAACACCCAAATATTCAAGTAGTCTAGAATAAGAGGATATCAGTGATAAATCTGAACTTCACAATGTTTATGGACATTTTACAAGTGTGTTTTTAATGTGAAGGTTTGATTTACTACATATCACAAGATATTGTTTTTGCTCTCCCTTGAGTATAATTTCAAAAACCCTATGCCCCTGTAGCATGTTTGGATTATTGCTTTAAAAGTGTTTTGAAGACAGAAACTACAACTTTAGTTTGTTGCCCAAACAAGGGTTTAATTATATTGAAAGTGTTTGTTGAGAACCTTCATGATTGACATTCATGAGAAAATTCATCCTTTGATCTCTCAGAGTTACACAATGTAACTCCTTCTATGAAAAATGGATTATTTCATAGTGGTATAGCTTTTTGTTGCTACTTACCTTTATGCAACATTTATTAATTTGACCTTAATAAAAACTAGTAAAGTAATACTACTGTAGCACCTGGACACCCACACACATACACACATACAAAAACCCCCTCACTGGGAAATTAACATATGAGCAAATGGACTATATATATATATATATATATATATATATATATATATACAAAATATTAAACTACATTTTATAAAATGTGTCTTAAAAATGTGTCTTTTCTCATAATAGCACACCAATATGCAGGTGTAGTGGTTGCTATTTCTGAGTACACACTTGTGCAAGTTATAGACTAGATATTCAATAAATGCTATTTAGAAAATAGAACAGGAAATAATGATTTCCAGGTCACAACACCACGACTCTGTAACAAATTAGTTTCAGAACCTCTTTTCACTTTATAACTCGATATAATTTTAGATTTGCCTAAAAGTTACAAAAATAGTACAGAAAGTTCCCATATAACCTTCAATCAGTTTTTCTCCATTATCATCCTATCTAATAAGAGTTAATATGCAAATTGACCATACCTCTCCTACACCCACAAGCCACGGCCACCAGCCATGCCCACCAGCCAATCAGAGCAAGTATGCAAATTAAACCAACCAAGATGGCCACAGCCACAGAGAGAGCAGGAGGGAGGCTTGGGTTGCCCCTGGCAATGAGGAAGCCAAACTTTCTGCACGCCCTGGCAGGCCCAGGCCTCCACTTAAGGTAACAAGTTTCAATGGCTGTGTAAGCAGAAAGCTTGGCTCTGCTCCAAGCTATAAAGTTTCAATTGTAGAAGATAAATAAATCCCAGATATCAGCACCTGCACTTGGGTCACTGGAGGGCATGGCCTGCCTGCAAACCACTACAGGCTCCTTGCCCAGGGCACCCCACGTCCCAAGGGAACACACACCCTGATCCAGGAAACCCTTCAGGGCAGACCAGCTGGCCCCCACTCATGCACCAGGCCTCTATCCTACCTAATAAAAGAGTAATATGCAGATTGACCATCACTCCAACACACAAGATGACTGTCCCCATGTGGTCAAAAAATACTGCCTCCATGTGGACACAAGATGGCCATCACAAGATGGCCAACAGGGGAGGGCAGTTGGCAGGGACCAGGCCTGTAAGGGAGGGAAGTTAGGGGTGACCAGGCTGGCAGAGGAGGGAAGTTGGGGGTGACTGGGCCTGTAGGGAAGGGCAGTTGATGGGGACCCAGGCCTATAGAGGAGGGTAGTTATGGGGGACCATGCCTGCAGTGGAGGGCAGTTAGGGGTGACCAGGCCCACAGAGCAGGGCAATTAGGGGCAAACAGGCTGGCAGTGGAGCAGTTAGGTATCAATCAAGCTGGCAGGCAGAAGCAGTTAGGGCTCATCAGGAAGGCAGGCAGGTCAGCAGGTGGGAGCCAGCAGTCCTGGATTGTGAGAGGGATGTCTGACTGCCCTCATGTAGGATTGGGCCTAAACGGGCAGTCAGACATCCCTCAAGGGGTCCAAGATTGATTGGAAAGGGAGCAGGTTGGGTTGAAGGACAACCCTCCCCCCACCCATGCACAAATTTTGTTCACCGGGCCTCTAGTCATATATAATAAAGGTTACTATGCAAATCGACTGAATGGAAAAATGATTGGTCACTATGATGCACATTGACAACCAGGGGATAGACACTCATTGCAGGAGCTGCCCCTGGTGGTCAGCATGCTCTCATAGTGGGAGTACTGCTCAGCCAGAAGCTGAGTGCAGTGGTGATGGCAGGAGCCTCTTCTGCCTCAGCAGCAGTGCTAAGAATGTGTAACTGCCAGCTTAGGTTGGGAGCAGGCCTAAGCAGTCAGTCAAACATCCCCTAGGGGCTCCCAGACTGTGAGAGGGCACAAGCCAAGCTGAGGGACACCCACCCCCAAGGGCACAAACTGCTAACATACATAGTTTCCATTTCAAGACCCAATCCAGGATTCCACATTGCATATACACTGAGTGGTCAGATTATTATGATCTCTGAATGCATAATAATCTGACCACTCAGTGTATATCCTATATAATAAAAGGCTAATATGCAAATTGTCCCCTCAACCAGGAGTTTGACCAGCAGGCAGGTTAGCCAACAGGCCATGTCCTTTCCCCATGGCCAGGCTGGCCAGACCTCACCCATGCATGAATTCATGCATGGGGCCTCATATATATATATACATATACTGAGTGACCTGATTATTATGCTTTCAGAGATCATAATAATCTGGCCACTCAGTGTAGTTGTTATATCTCCTTAGTCTTCTCCAATCTGTGAAAACTCCTAAATCTTTCCTATTTTACATGACCTTGACATTTTGAAGATGGGGTATTTTTCAGAATGCATATCAATATTGGTTTGTATATTCTAGTAGTTTTTCATGATTAAATCAGGTGTGCATTTTTGCAAATGTACTGAAGAAGTGATGTGCCCTTCTCAGTCCATCCTCTCACAGGGTGCATGACATCCATATACCATATTGCTGATCATGTTAACCTTAATCACTTGAGTAAGGTCATATCTCAGGGTTTTCAATGGTATGAGGAGCTTTTGATATCAGACACATTAACTACCTAACTAGTTAATGAACCTAATGGGAAATCTAACAACCTACTAGAATTAGTCAGTTTCTCCTGGAAGGTAAGAATAAGCCAAGTGAAGAAGTGTCAGAAAGAGAAGGAAAACATGTCCCAAGTGTAGACATCAGGTTATGTAAAGCCACAGATGTGTCGGAGAACTGCAATTGGTTAAAATGCAGGGTACCCTAAAAATGTATATACACTTTACTATAGATCTACTTTGAAAATGAAATGTATTTTTTTTAAAATATATTTTATTGATTTTTCACAGAGAGGAAGGGAGAGGGATAGAAAGTCAGAAACATCGATGAGAGAGAGACATCGATCAGCCGCCTCCTGCACGCCCCACAGTGGAGATGTGCCCGCAAGCAAGGTACATGCCCTTGACCGGAATCGAACCCGGGACCTTTCAGTCCGCAAGCCCGCTCTATCCACTGAGCCAAACCGGTCTCGGCATGAAATGTATTTTAATAAACACTGCCTTTATAAGTATTCAAAGTGCCTATATACATTTTGGAGACACTCTATATATTATCTATTGGTGAATCTGGGCAGTTAGGCTGAACAGGTTGTCAGAAGTCAAATTTTAAATGCTCTGTATGCTTTCCCAGCTTCATCCTCTACTAAACCCCACCATGCATATTGTGGTGCCAGTACTCAATGGCTCTCAAATCTGCCATGTGCTTTTATACTCTGTGCTATTACATTGACCTGTGATGTTACTCTTTTCTGTCTGGCAAAAATCTATTTAATTAATAAACTCCAGGACAAATATCAACTTCTCTAATGATAACTCCTTCTTTTGGATGCATTATGATGTTTCTGTCATACTTGCATTATAACATTCATCACAGTATGATTTTTACATATGTTTATGAGTGATGTGAAAGTTGAAATAACATCCCTATGTTTTTCTCTTCTCATTTTCTATCTCAATATTTTGCTTACAGAGTCCAAAAAGTAACTGGTGAATAATGAATAAAGAAACACAAATAAACAAGTACTCAGTTTAATGGAAAGCTCCATTTGAGCCATTATTTTTAGTCATTATTGTAAGAGTTAATAAAAGTACTCAGTTCAAGAGCATTATTCATGTAATTACTGAAAATAGACTCAGCATAGAGAGAAATTAATTGTGACTTCTAATTTCTTGTCATAAATATTCAGTGACATTTGGTAAGATTGCAAGTGATTTTTAGTTTCCTTAAGAATTTATATATTAAAATCAAACTTTATAATTATAATAAAATAAATATGCATTAAGCTATTATAGGGATTATTATACAGCAAAAGGCAAGGAAATAAAAATATTTTACAGATTTCCCTAATTTTTTCAGTACTTCAATGTAATAATCATAATTAAAATTAAGAATCTAAACTCTTTTCAGTTGATGAATGAGGTAATTTTTCTCACATCAAACTCAAGAACAAATGTTACTTGGATGATATAATATAAATCTGTATAGTTAAGCAGTAGTTCATTAATGATAAAATACTATTGATCAAAGTAAAGGTTTCAGTGAAGTGTTTTCTTTGGCTAGTTTCTGAAAATTTCCCTTCAAATCAAAGAAACAGATTAGTTCAATTCATCTCTGAACTCTCCCACCATTTTCACAAAATTGAATTTGAATTAATGCCAATGAGCTTCTTAAGCAGTCTTATGTTATCCCATGTGGGAAACATGAACTCAGAGGCAAAGAGAAATTGAGTCCATTGTTCAAAGTTACTACAAAGTCAATGTTGCTTCTTTTACAAAATACAGATTCCTGTGTTTTTCATAAATTCAGGAAGCTGATAAATTAGGAAGATAGTGAGACTATTATTAGAGCCAAAATCTTGTTATTACTAAAGTAATTTTAATAGCATGTCTTGAAAATTATGCTTCCTCTTCCTTATTCTTATAGGGAAAGTTAGAGCAGTAACAATGATACTGAAAGAGGGCCAAGAAAGAAATAATTGTAGTGGAATAATTGCTTATACTAGGAAAACCTGTGAGCAAGGGGGTGGAGGGAGAGTATGACAGACAAGATAAACCTAGAATTATCACACAATCGGATAATGATGAGTCATTATTTCCAGTGGTATAAGCAAAACATTCTCAGCTTTGCAGAATCAGAGTGAAGTTAATGGAATAAGATAGTAATTACACAGAGCAAAGATACTGAAAAGTGAAAGTAAAACAATGTCCAATAGACCGTGAAATTCCTGGACAGAAATGATATACAAGACAGCAGAGTTATGTGTTCTATCATCCTGGAGTTCTTAAACAGAGGATGAATGCCACCTGTGCCTACTCTCTAGAATAAGCAAAATTTCATTCACATGCTGCTGGCCCAAAAGCAAAGCCAGGGTAACTGAGTTCTAAATAATAAAAAAGAAAACAAAGTGAAAAAATAAGTTAGGATGGATCCTTCGAGGAAAAAAAAATTATCTGAGTTGAAGGCACAATTCTGAACAAAAAAGGGAGCAGACTTGCCCAGCCAGTGTCACTCAGTGGTTGAGCATCTACCCATGAACCTGGAGGTCAGGGTTTGATCCTGGGTCAGGGCACATGCCAGTGCTGTGGTCTTGATCTCAGTAGGGGGTGCATAGAAAGCAGTCTATCCATGATCCTCTCTCATCATTAATGTTTCTACCAATTCTACCAATCTCTTCCTCTTCCTTCATCTCTCTAAAATAAGTATATATATATATAATAAGTATATATATATAAGTATATATATATATATAAGTATATATATATATATATATATATATATAAGCATATATATATATATATATATATATATATATATATATATATATATATAATGCAGACTTGCCAAGATTAGACTTCTTTTAGATTGTGTATTTGGATGGGCATAAACAAAGTGCTTTATGGCAGGTTTAACTGCTCCTATGGAGACAGCATTCAAGAAGCATAACTAAAGAAAGGAAAGAGGATATAATTCAAGCTTTTGAAAAGAGAAATCAGTTGCAGAAGGTAAAGGTTTTATAGTGCCTTCTCACAGATAATAAAACTGCATGAGGATTTTCTGCGAGGTATACTTGAATGGCAAGCTGCCAGGAGGGGGAAACACAATGATGGTGATAGATATAGAAGCTTCTAGGTATTAAGTTGCAAGTAAAGGAGAGTATAACGCTTCCCCTCTGCAAGGTTCCTTCTAGGATATGAAAATTTCTGTCAAAGGATTTATTTCAGGCTAAATTTATAAACCATTTGCATACAGCATGCAACTTTGATAAGAAAGGATATGTGGGGACTATTTCTTAGATGGATTATGCCAAAGTGTGTCAAAAAACTATAGAACATTAACAAATACAATTTTTCAAACTATTTTTGTGCTTCAGATAGTATGCTGGAATTATCAATGTCCTGCAGAGGAATGTGCTCAATAAGATGTACTAAAAATACACCCTTTTTGTTCACCCAAAAATAGAAACAAGAAAGGAGTCCTTTTCTGTTCTAATTTTAAAATCTCTCCACTGCAAGGATTGAAATTAGATCAAAGGCATTAAAATATAAACACCAAATTTGCATTATTTTTTTTCAAATAGTATAAGTAAGCTATGTCTATGAAAAGGGAAGTATATTAATATAAGGTTTTTATGTTAATACATATGAATAATGAGGCATTTAAAAGTATAATTACATTAATTTGATATCACAGGTTTCCAAGAGCTAGTTTCCTGACATCTTTGACTATTTCCATCCTTTGGTTGAAACGTTATAATATAGATAATTCCAAATGTGCTTAATTTTCAATAAAAGAGTGACCTTTTTTTTTTTTTTTTTTGCAAGTTACCTATTTTTATCTAAGGCCACTTTTTTCCTGTTAGTACTTTACTCAGTTGGCCTCTACCCTTTGTTAATAGATTTTTCTTTGTTCCCATACTGTACTCAGATCCACAGTCATGCCATCTATGAAATTGTCCTTGTAGCAAATTGTAAAATCATAAAATAAAGGCAGAGTAGAAAGTATTATTAACAATGGTAGTTAATATATCTTGAATGTTTCATATATGCTGAGAACTTGCTGATTTTGTTTCAAATTTTACTATAGCCATTTGACTTACAAGTATGCTTTTCATTTACAGGTTAAGAAACAGATTTTAAAATGTAAAACAGCTTTTCCAAATAAACTCTATTAATAATTGATGAAGACAGGATTCAACCCAGTTCCATCTGAAGCTAGGGACTGAGTTCTTAATCACAGCAGAATTGGGAGGAAATAGATCTGAGGAGGAAGGCTTTGGCCATTTCAGGCTAATATTTTACAATTTGAAACTGGATAAAGACTTTGCCAAATATTGGAGGCACATTTGGTTATCCACAGGAAAAAAAGAAAGAAAGAAACAAACAAAAAAAACCTTCAAATATCTCCAGAGATATTTGTGTTGAGCCTATTTCTATTTAAAAAGTTAAATAATATTGTCTTATGCTACATTAATTTTAGGGACCTGTCAGCCAGTATGGTAAGACCTTTCTTGTATTTGGGACTCGTGTATCTAAAGCTAGTCTAGCCACCTGGAATTTTCTAAATTCCCCAAGAGAGGGACTAAGTGTGTTGAACATTCTTGCAAGTCTGTGAGAGGTGGAGGGACCAGAGGAAGAGCAATAAATGAGAAGACTGTGAGAGAGAGAGACAGATCACAATATATGATTTCCATCTCCATTTTTATTTCAAATGGGAACTTTCCCAGATCTAGACCATCAAAGATGCACTAAATTTCTGATTTCCTGGGTCCCAGAATCTCAGGGAACCAATAATGTTACAGAGAGCCAGAATAATCAAACAATGCTTGGAGAGTTTGGAGTCACATTTTTTTCACCAATGGGCTTAGAGAAAATGAATTCAAATTCTAAGCAAGGCTACAAACAGAACTCTTCTTTTTATTAAAGAGCCAGCCCTGTGTGCACTTAGTGGTTATCTCACTGCTGGCCTTGAAAACAGCACAGTTCTATCCAATTTTAAAAATACACCTAGATGGCATTGAGGTGTGTTTTTAAACTCTGAGTGAATGTCTGGTGAAAGTGTGTGAGTGTGGAGGGGGAGGGCCTGCCCTCTCCTCTCCTTTGTGTGGCTCCATGACTTCAGTTACCAAGTCCATATTCATCATATGGCATAATGGTGACTAACCCCAACTTGAAGGTGATCAGGCCCAGGGTTTATACAAATGCACCTTAGCTAAAATGAGTCTAAACTCCCAAGGGACACTGCCCTGTGGGCATCTGAATGAGGGATCTATGAAAGCAGGTCACCTTCTTCCTTGTCTGTCTCACACCATCAATCATCATGGAGTCGGGACAAAGTAAACACAAAGTTCGTAACTGCATGTTGAACAATGTTAAAAAGGGATATGATGGGGATTATGGAATTAAAATGAATTCTGAAACACTGAGGAAATTTTGTGACGTGGAATGGCCAGCCTTCAGTATTGACTGGCCCTCAGAAAACTCTTTAGATAAAAGATTGGTCTGGAATGTAGTCATAGGATACCCTGGACACCCAGAGCAGTTTCCCTACATAGACAGCTGGTTATAAATTGCTCAAACCTTGCTGCCTTGGGCCCAGTTCTGCGTGTGTAAAAAGGGACAGAGTAAAGTTTTATTAGCTGGAGTAAAGAGTCAGGCAGGGCAGGAGCAGGCTAAGGAGAGGCACTCAGGGAAGGAGTAGGCTAAGGAAAAGCAGGCAAGAGAGGAAGTTCAACCCCCTATTCTACGGGATCCCCCTGAGGAAGTCCCACCAGTGTTACCATCTCCATATGAGCCACAGGCAGCACCAAGAACCCTTACCCGCCCCCCCACTCCCCACCCCCGCTAGCCTGGAAGGTCTGGAAAGTCTGGAAACACCGCCTCCCTCCATCTCCCCTCCACCAAGCTCTCCAGAGCCATTTGGGCAGCACTTGGGTTCAAGCCAATCAAGAGCCCAAATAACTCTAGGGAGATTCGAGGTGCCCAAGTACTTGGTGAAGATTGACCTTACAGGAAGGCAGGCCAGTCTATTATTATCAGCTTTTTACCAAAAGTGACATTCTGAATTAGAAGCAACACACCCCAGCTTATTCCAAAAACCTCAGACCATGATAGACCTCCTAGAATCAATTTTCCAGGCCCAGAAACCCACCTGGGTGGACTGCAAGCAGCTCCTTTTCACAATCTTTAACACTGAGGAGCACATGAGAGTAATGACAGAGGCTCAGAAGTGGCTCCAGACCCAGGCCCCAGCAGGGACATTAGACACAGACATATGGGCAACGAAGGCCCTCCCCGATGAGGAACCTAATTGGTCTCCAAACTCAGAAGATGGAAAGACCAGGCTAGAAAGATAGTGGCTGGATTTCCTCCAGGGGGGCAGGGGTGGAGCTGAGAAGCGCACCAATATGGCTAAAATCTCTGAAGTTTTCCAGAAGCCTGACGAAAGTCCAGCAACTTTCTATTAGAGACTGTGTGAGGCATATGGGATCTAAACTCCCTTTAACCCTGAGGCCCCAGACTCTCAGACCATGGTAAATAAAAGCTGCTTTTGTAGGTCAAGCTCAGCCTGATATCAGGAGAAAATTACAGTAGTTGGAAGGGTTTGCAGAACAAAATGCTGGTGAACTGCTAGATATAACAACACGGTTTTCATAAACTGAGACAGGACAGCAAAAAAGGAGGAAGAAAAGAGAATACAAAGAAGGGCCAATGTGATAGCAGTGGCTTTCAGAAGTCCAGGCCCCCAGACAGCCCTAAAAGGGAAGCAAGAAGACACATCAGGAGGGAAAGGAAGAGCAAGCCTGAGACGGGACCAGTGTGTCCCAGAATAGTTATCCCATAAGGTAGTGCTCCAGCAGCATGAACTTACTCATTTAGGAAAGACTTCTCTGGAAGCTTTGTTAGGCAGTTACAACCTAATTGCCAGTCTTCCCTCCTTGTGTGCCTAGTTTCTCAGTGTTGCCTCCTCTGTGTGCAGAACAATGCCAAACAGGGTCATGTGGGACTAATAGGAGTTCAGCACTGCAGACAAACTCCCTTTGAGGACTTAGAAGTAGACTTTACAGAAGTAGGGCCTAGAATAGGAAATAAATACCTACTAGTCTTTGTTTGCACTTTTTCAGGCTGGATTGAGGCATATACCACTTGCAGAAAAGGCGAGAGAAGTCACTAAAGCATTGCTGAAGGATATAATTCTGTGGTATAGAATGCCTCTGACCGTAGGTTCTGATAATAGCCCAGCCTTTGTAGCAGAGATAATACAACAGGTAGCTAAGGCTTTAGGAATTAGATGGAATCTACATACAGTCAATAGGCCTCAGAGTTCAGGGGAAGTAGAACACATGAATCAGACTCTAAAGCAGGCTATGGCTAAGCTATGCCAAGAGACAATCCTACCTTGGACAGAGATATCTTACCTCATGTACTCCTGCGGTTATGCTGTGCCCCAAGGGCCAGAGTATGTTTCTCTCCCTTTGAAATTCTATAAGGTAGATCTTCTCCCTTAATTCGGCCAAAGGGAGATTTGCAGGAAATAGCAAACCTAGAAATCCAGAAGCAACTACAAGGACTTGGGAAAACTGTCTTTGAGGTCCACAGATGGGTTACTGACTGACTACACATCACTCTAGGAACAGCTGTACATTCTTATAAATCTGGAGACCAGGTTTGGGTAAAAGACTGGAAAAAAGAGCCCCTTGAGCCAATTTGGAAGGGACCCTCTCCAGTCATACTAACAACTCTCACAGCTCTCAAGGTTGCAGGACTGAACAACTAGATTCACCACTCTCGGGTGAAAGCAGCCCATCAATCAAGCGATGCCTGGCCTGAGTGGAAAGTGACCTCTGACAAAAAACACCTCCTTTGGATCACCCTCAAGAAGACAATGGGCCTGGCTGATCGACTTGCTCCAAGGAATTCTGAAATTCCCTGCTGAATTTTTCCTTTCATTAATCTTTCTTATCTTCTCTTAAAGGCAAAATGCTCTGGTATTTCTGGATAATGATTGGTTTTATCTTTCTAATAATTCTCATTTTGTCTTTTTACAAGTGCTGCCAGAACCTGAGGCTGGTCCCATGGGGAGAACTCTTCTGCCCATGCTGGGTCACAGAAGTACTGCTTACTACACTGCAAAGAAACAAGATGAGGGGAAATCAAGATGGCGGCATAGGTGAATTCCTAAACTGCTGCCTGTACAACAATTCCAAAACTACAGCTAAAAGACAAAATGGTCATCATCCAGAACCACAGAAAAGCTGGCTGAGTGGAAATTCTACAACTAAAGGGAAAAAGAGGGGCTCACGAAGACTCAAAGGTGCTGCAAAAAGCTGAAGTATGGAAACATGTGTGTGGAGAGGCCGGATTGCAGAGGGACTAACTAGCTGGCTTCTTATAGTGGGAGGGAGAGAGAAACTCCCGACTGCACTGAACCTCAGTTTGGACTGCACCGAAACCCAGTTCTGGGCAAGACTCATACAGGGGAGTCTGGAATGTCAAAAAAAGGGAAGAGTGCACGGAAACTCAAGGGAGCCACAAAAGGCAGAGGTCTGGAGACACTTGAGTGCAAGTTCACACAGAGAGGACTGCAGTGATTACCAAGGGAGAGTGAGACCCAGGGGCCACATAGGGCAGGACTTATGGAAAGCCAAGGCTGTCTGCTCAGCCCTGAGACTCTGCCCCATCAAAACTGAACACAGAGGCTTTTTCAATTTTGCAAGTCTTGTATCATAAGGCTGACAACAGCACAAATGTTCTCCTGGCATAGACACAGTTGATTCTCACAACCAATTGGACTGGAGGTCAACTCCCCCTAGTGATACCAACAACAATCAAGACTTAACTACACAAGGCTGTACACACAGTCCACAAAGGATGCACCAAGAGAGTCCACCTCAGGTAACTGGGGAGGCAGAGCTACTGGGCCATATGGGACACCTAGCACAAAAAGCTACTCTGCCAACTCAGGGAAGCAGTGAAAATGCAGAGAGAAAGGAACAGATCACAAACAAAATAAATGGAAGAAAAAAAATGACTGGATATGGAGTTCAAAACCACGGTTACAAGGTTTTTCAAGAATTTCCTAGAAAAGATGGATGAATTTAGCAAGACCCAAGATGAGATGCCAAAGGAACCACTAGAAATTAAGCATAAACTGACTGAAATAAAAAATATTATACAGAGACCTAACAGTAGACTAGAGGACCACAAGAATCAAGTCAAATATTTGAAATCCAAAGAAGCAGAAAACACTCAACTGGAAAAGCAAAAAGCAAAAAGAATAAAAAAATGTGAAGATAGTGTAAGGAGCCTCTGGGACAACTTTAAGAATACCAACGTAAAAATTATGGGGGTGCTCTTTTAAAAGAAGAGAGAGAGCAAGATACTGAAAACCTATTTGAAGAAATAATGATTGAAAACTTCCCCCACCCAGTGAAAGAAATAAACTGACAAGTTCAGGAAGCACACAGAACCCCAAACAAAAGAAATCCAAAGAGGACCACACCAAGACACATCATAATTAAAATGCCAAGAGCAAAAGACAAAGAGAGAATATTAAAAGCAGCCAGAGAAAAACAGTTTATTGCCTACAAGGGAGCACCCATACAATTGTCAGCTGATTTCTCAACAGAAACTATGCAGGCCAGACGAGAGTGGCAAGGAATATTCAAAGTGATGAATAGCAAGAACCTACAAGCAAGGTTACTCTACCCAGCAAAGCTATCATTCAGATTTGAAGGTCAAATAAAGAGCTTCACAGATAAGAAAAAGCTAAAGGCGTTCATCACCACCAAACCAGTATTATATAAAATGCTGAAAGGTACTCTTTAAGAAGAGGAAGAAGAAGAAAAAAATAAAGATAAAAATTATGAACAACAAATACATATCTATCACCAAGTGAATCTAAAAATCAAGTGAATTGAAAATCTGATGAACGGAATAAACTGGTGAATGTAATAGGATCGGAGCATAGAAAGGCAGTATACTGACAATTATCAGGGGTAAAGGGACTAGGCGGGTACAACAAAAATCATACACCTATGGATGAGGACAGTGATGGGGAGGTAAGGGCAGAGGGTGAGGTGGGAGCTGGGTGGAGGGGAGCTAGGGAGAGAAAAAAAAGGAACAATTGTAATAATCTGAACAATAAAGATTTATCAAATAATAAAAAAAGAAATAAGATGAAGCTAAGGCTAATTTTTTTACTGTAACTCAACTCTCTTAATCTGGACCACACTAAGGTCTACACTGTGCTTCTTGAGAGCATCCTGAGTCCTCACTATCTCTACCAAATGCTTAATCTCACCCTCTCCTTAAAAGCGTAGTCCAGCTAATCCCTCTCCTTGTAATGGTTGGCATTACAACAGGGTTTAGCACTGGAATAGGGGGAAAGGCAACTCCCTTCTCCTACTATCAGAGCCTATCCAAAGGCCTTCCTGACAGTTTAGAAGAAATAGCTCAAAGTATTGTAGCAATACTTTGACTCACTGGCAGCCGTTACTCTCCAGAATTGAAGAGGACTAGACCTTCTCACAGCAGAGAAAGGGGGGCTGTACCTGTTCCTTGAGAAAGAATGCTGTTTTTATGTTAACCAAACTGGTATTGTGAGGGATGGGGCCAATAAGCTAGCTGATTGAGCTTCAAAAATAAGACAGGAGTTATCTGAGACCTGGGCGGCATGGGGAGGAGAGAGGGGGTGGTGTCTGGAAATAGCTTCTCGCATTGACAGGACCACTGTTAATGCTACTCATAGCCATAACCTAGGACCATGTTTTTTTTTTTTTTTAAATCGGTTACCTTGCTTTATCTCATCCTGTCTAGATGCCTTTAAACTTCAAATGGTTCTACAAGCCAGAAGAATTCCCTACAAATCTCTCCAAGAGTAAGAAACAGGATGTTAATCCCTCGGACATCACCCCTTTTCAGCAGGAAGTAGTAAAAGGTTGATCGACACCCCTGTTCAAAATCCAGTGGTTATTATACCAAAAGGCTGGGGGGGGGGGGGGGGGAGGAGATGAAAAGGATAACTCTTAATTTATAAAACTACTGTATGAAATTCTCTGCTTTTTTTTTTTTAGACAGCCTCTTATTCTAAATACTACTACTACTACTACTAATAATAATAATAATAATAACTTTGCTTTCTAGCTTGCTTTAGCCTGCTTGAATAATGAGGAAGATAAACTTAGCTGTCTGACCAGGTAGGCCAGAGACTAGATATGCTCATATTCTCAATGCCATGTCAGATGCATTTTTTTTAAACTGTCTTGTTTTCAAGGCCAGCAGCAAGATAACCACTAAATGCACATAGGGTTAGCTCTTTAATAAAAAGAGAAGTTCTGCTTGTAGCCTTGCTTAGGATTTGAATTTGTTTTCTCTAAGCCCATCAATAAAAAAGTGTGACTCCAAACTCTCCTAGCATTGTTTGATTATTCCAGTTCTCTGTAACAAGTTGACTATAATGCTTATTAGAGAATTGTGGTTGCCCCTGTTCACCATTAAATTGGCAGTCTAGTCTATATTATTCTTTCTCCAGTGCTACCAAATGTTTTAGTTCTCCTGGCATAAATACTATAATATACTGGTGAGGTGTGGGGAGATAAGTCGTCCTTTCCCAACCTGAGCCTTACTGGGCTGCCAGAGTCTATGATATAACTCTTATGCTCAAGGCTTATGGATTCTTTAGGTCTTTTGCCCATGCTTTTCTCTAAAATACACAAAACAATTCCAAGTGACAGTTTTCTGGCAAAGGTCATTTATTCTTCTCTATACTATTATTCCTTATCTCTTAGCTCCTCAATAAACCTACCTCTAGTTTTCCCACCCACTAAGTTAATTTCTGTGTATATAAAAGAAAACAAATACCCAATGGAGGTTGTAGAGGGGAAAAAGAACAAATTAGTGGGAGGCATTTCTCTTTATGCTTATCACACTATCAACCTTTATAAATGTCAACACCATCATCTCAGTTACATAGAAGGATAAGCTGGTAATCATTCTAGATTCCTCGCTTCAAAGTTCTAACATTTTGATTACTCATTGAATTTATTAAATCAGCCTATTAAATATTTTTCAAGTGTATCTTTTCTTTCTCAGGACTTAATTTCTTATTTAGGTTACTCTCCTTATCTTGTAAGCAATTCCATATGTTCACTCCTTTTGTGTCCACCTGGAATCCATCCTACTACAATCTGCCAAAACGGTCTTTATTAATAAACATCTTAGATCATGCTTTTGCCATTTACCAGATTTCTCTCAACTGTTTCCTATTGTCTTCAAATATTAAACCCTCCTATTTTAATATGTTATTGTTTAACAGTTATGTAAGTCAGGATCTGGAAAAATATAGGTGACATAATTACAAGCTCCAGTGAACACTGCACAGCATGCCTTGAAGTTTCTAGAGATGAAGGTCTTTGAAAACATAGTACATTATGGGAAGGTCACAGGTTTTCTTGGTGTAGACAGCACACTATCCTAGTCACTAAGGTCACTTGGTTTATTTCTAGAAGTTTGTGACTTGCAAGATGTGCATGATTTCTATAGTCATTGCCAAGCACTATAGCTTATAAACGTCAACATCCTGTTTTACCACTGTATGAAAGCTAATTACAACAGAAACTAAGCTACAGACCTTTGCATCTTTCCTGCAGCATCAGCATTAGTTTGAAAGATGTTTCTCCTTACTGGGGTGTTGGTTTGCTTTGTTAGTTACTAAAGTTTTATCTCATTTGACTCTATAATTGGAGTATTCTTGACATCCACTTGTACACTTTTTATGTAAATGATTTTTTTCAGGGTCCACTTGTGTTCTCTTTCTTTTTGAAGCATGTACCTCTCACAGTGCCTTGCATATCTCTTCCATGGTATGAAATACACTCATGGCTCTCTGTTTATATAAGCTCATTATCTTATTCACTCATGTATATGTACTTATATCTTTAACTTAGAAATAAAAATAATAAGACCTTTCATTTTCTAGGTGAATAATTGAATATGCAAAGTGCTTAAGTAGACACTAGTAGCACCTAAACGCCATGGCAATATAGAAATGGTCATATAATAGATATCGTAGGTATCGTACTAGTTCGATTCCTATGGATCTTTGTTAGTGGACATTGATCAGACTCTTTGCCAGTAAAATTGATTAGTAGTTCTCAATATCGAGCTTTAGCTCCACTAGAAAAACAAAATAAAACAAAAAACAACACTAGGTCTAATGAACAGTCATGATGTAAATCTCCATTATAGATTCATAGCTCTTTTCATTCTTTAGGACATTAGTTCACAGATCTGAGGCCTTGAATGAAGGAGAGTTCAGGTACACTTGATAAAGAACTGTCAATTCACAAGCATACATCTTCCTCCTAGCCTCCCCCCAGAAAATTCTGCTGCCAATTACAAGAAATATTTGCAATGGGGAAAGAATAACATTATACTAAACCTTTTAGGTGTCCACAGATACTGGCATTAGGCTGACACTAATCTCTGAGCATCCATAATCCCAATGTGGCCCACCAATTTAAATGGAGACTTAATGGAGATCAGGAGGTAAAATAAATTTGGGTCCACGTCTGTCTCAAAGTCTAGTAAGGATAGTGTTTCTATGAATAGAACCTATATTTCTGAGTGTATAGTGGCATACATATATTTTTAGCATAGGCAGAATCCTAACATTGATTTTCTTTCCTAATCCTCACCCTAGGATATGTTTTTTAATTGATTTTGAGAGAGAGAGAGGAAGGCAGAGAGAGAGAGATTGATGTGAGAGAGAAACATGATCCATTGCCTTCTGTTGCCTGACATGGATCAAACCCACAATCTTTTGATGTATTGGACAACACTCCAACCAACTGAAATAGATATTCAGGGCCTACCACTGTTTTTCTTGTTCATTGAGTGAGACCGAGTTTGGAGTTTGAGCCAAGAAGAAGCCCTTAAAGCTTTTTCTCCCTGTAGAAAAAGTAACTGAAAGCACAATCTCCAGGGCCATTAGAGAGATTGTTACTATCAGAAACTGAAAGCTGCGTGGTTGTTGACCTCTAGCACATCCCCATGTAAATTACCTGCTTATATACATAGGACAAGTGGGACCAAGAGAATGAAACATGGGTTATAGGAAATGTGTCCAGGTGGTAATACCAATGGTAGTTGTTTTTTTACAGACATGGTTTTTACACAAGTAGTCCTATCTAATACGTATATGGCTATAGATATGATGAATGTATTTTTCCTGTGTGATGCTACTCTGTGCATAATAGAATCTGCTTGTTTGTAACTGACAGGGAAGCAGTATAGTTTCACCTTCTTTTTTCTCAGAAATAACAGCATCCAGCTGACTGGTGTCATAATTTAATCCAGAGAGACTCAAATGATCTCTTACCATCTCAGGGCACTTTATACTTATGCAATAAATTGATGACATCATAAAACCTGGACATGGTGAGAAGGACAGAACATGCTCATTTATGTCTTGTGCATGCCACTGGGTGGTGAAGACAAGCAATGCTTTGACTAGCACGCTTTATCATGGAGGACATAGTGTGCCTTGTTGTGATGTGTTTGTTTTTCCATCCATGGTGGCAGAAAGGTCTTGATGGATTATGTGAATAGCGATAGGCATAGGAAAGGCATCCTTTTTGCTTTGACTATGGCTAAAACAGTATGTACTTGGAGCCAATATTTTAAGAGTTGGCTTCCTGATTTCCTTGATTATTGAGGGTATAGTGGCCTGGTTTATACCAGAAGTTCAAGAAGAGATTTTCTGTGTCCTGAACTTCCTGATCATGGAGAAATTGCTGCTTGTGAATCAGTTCTGTGGATTGTTCTAGGGATCAAACCAGAAGGTTAGTTTGGATACCCCCCCTTTTTTTGTACCTAAGAATTGCTTAGTAAAAATCCAGTTTTCAATGCTGAATTTCTTTCACCTTAACCAACAAACCTGGCCCTTGTCAGCTGCCATTAAATCTTAACTCATGTAATATATGGGCATTTAAGCCATTTGCCATGTTGGAACAAAGATTCAGTCTGGAATTGCATTTCAGTTATATATAAAATTTATTTTTAAACCTCCTTTACAACTACTTGGCATTCTTTCCCCAGTTCCAGCCTTCCTATGTTAGATTCCAAAGGCACTATATATGATTAACATGAGGCAATTGACTCATCACCCAGAACATGGGTAAAGATTCATAGAAACATATGGTTTAGGTGAGACTTATCTCCAATATGCTTTACATGGCCCTATAATATAAAAAAAATCTATCAATGGCCATCACATGTACACATAAATATAAAGAACTGGACAAATGATCATAATCAAATATTTGAGCACCTATAGGCAAATTACTCTTTTAGAAAATGGTGACCCTACCCATTAGTAATCATAATCTAATTAATGTCCTCTGAACATAAACAATCCTATTAGTCATTCCCATTTCCTAGAAAGAGAAAGAGAAGGTATCTAAAACTTTCTTTCAATATAAAAGAAATAGTCACATATACAATATAATGTCTTTAATAAAGTACACAAACACATTTTTTAAAACTGCAGCAAATTGGGGAGGGTAATATCAGGGGCAGAAATTTATAAATGACCATGAAGTTACTTTAATTCTTGCTCTGATTTATTATTGTACAATACTTAGAATAAGTTTTAACTAGGAAAATATTTTATTCAGTATTTCTCTGTTTTACATATTGTGTCTGACTCTCTTGTTTAAATTTAGATTTTTTTCTCTTCTCTTCTTTATAGATAAAGATATTTGAGGTAGGGTAAGATTAGGAAAGTTATCTAGAGACCAGAGTTGTCCCTAGACTTAGAAAAAAGAGGGTGGGTAAATGTAACCAGTACTTAATATACATATTGGCTCCATAATGTGGAAAATTAGATGTATAAAATATGTATACTTCCACAAATTATGGCCTTGGACTGCTGAAAGTTGTAGCATGTCAGAAGAATTAAGTTAATACAGGAGACTATTAATGAATATAGTTATTTGGATAAAAATCTAAGGCTCTAATTAATTATATTAAGGTCATAGACATCATTGCAGTATGAATTTTCTTAATTGATTTATGTCAACTTCTATATGTAGCTTCTTTATGTAATTTTTGTGCTTTTATCGGTGCTTTATTCACACAAATATCCAAAGTCTTGAAAGACCAGAAAGAAAAAACTCACACTTTATTTGCTCAAGGTTGGAAAGGAATTGACTTGAGGGTGGAATTAAATTTGAAGCACTTGGTGCCTTTTTGTTCCAGTGGCAACTATGAGGAGGGTGGTGTTTGGACTTTCTGCTTCTCTCTCCTACTTATCTTTGCTACCAAATCTGGTATCTGAATGGAAAAAGTAGAAAAAGTAATAGATTTTTTGAGAGCTGAAAGTATTAGTTTGGCAATGTTCCTATGTGTTTACAGAGAAGATGAAAACATTTAAAGTGAAAATGGAATTTATATCAGGACAAGAATACACGTATGGCTTTGTCATTACTTGCAAAATATTAAGCATAAATTCAGATAGCAAAGTTTGTAAGATTTCTCTGGGAGCTCTAATTGGTTGTGTCTACTTCACTGATGAAGCTAAGGAAGTTAGTAATGCTGTGTTTTTGTGACCTCAGAAACAACCTTTCTCCTTTCATTTCTTCATTTCCTACACTTGATAGGCCTATGGCAGCTTATCAGCCAAATATACTACACAGTTAAGTCCAGGGCCTCTTTCTTAACAATATATCAAATAATGCGTGTGCCCTTGGTGGCCCCAAGTCTGACAATGTCACAGCTTTCTGTTTATAAGAGAGTATTTGAAACTTTTGTCAGACTGCTAATTATAAATAGAGTGAACTTGTTGCCATAGTTATTTCTTCAGATGCATAGCAAGCACTTGACGGGCCAACTCTGTTTTCTTTGAGGTCATGGATCACTGAGCAATTAACTTAGCTGGAACATCGGCATTTATTAAACAAACTTACTTGGTAAAAGTTATTTTAAGTTTCATGGTTTGATGTAACAGCTGTTCAAGACATTGTTTCTCTTTGGACTAAGCATAAAGAACTATATTTTATAAGGTGGGTTAGTTAGTCACCAGTTTTTTGACAGGTCATAATTTTGCATGATTAATATTGGAAATAAAAATTGCTACAATATATTCAATATATAATAATTGGTATTTTGAAACCGCAAAGTGATTAACTTTTTCCATAACTAATATCTTTTAGTCCAATCTTATAAAGCAAAGTAGGATGATATTTGAATACACGATATTACCCCTAACTATTAGTACAGGGAGGATTTATTAGAGAGCGTTTGTCGATAATATGAAGCCAAAGAATTTGGTAGGCTGAATTATTTTAATTAACCAACTAATTAATTAACTTTATTTTTCCCCCAGCCATGGTGATTTAATTATGTAAATATAGTCATAAATCATATAGAAATCAGAGATATTTATAGTCTTTGAGGTGAGGGGAAAGATAGGACACACAATCATGTTTCCTGAAGATATAGATTTTGTACTAAAAAAGATGTTTTGGGATTGTGGCACTAGAGATGTAGGAGATATTTTGGGGCCCAGCCAAGTTACTGTGAGTATCAGAACCTAACAGCTTACAGCTGACTCCTTTTCTGGAGAACAGCTCTTGGCCAAATGTTGTACAGGAGTCAGTGTGGTAGGTAAATTGCATATCTGTCTCCACAGTTTAAGATACAGCTTGCCACCAAGGATGGACTTATATCCAGCCAGACCCTGTTGTCGCCAACAACCAACTTAGTGGTGCAATTCATGCTCCAGAGCTCTCTGTGGGATCAGCCACAGCTATGGTCTCTGAGACACATCTCTATTTTGTTCCTTTAGAGTATTCCCTCAATAAACCATGTGCAACAAATTTATGTTTTATGTTTTGCCTCTAGAGAACCCAGTTTGAAACAATGGGTTTAATCAGTTATTGCTACGAATAAAAATGTAATTTGTTCAAAGGGTCTGATTCTGAATGCAAACGTTTTTTTCTTAAATTAAGAAGAATATTGAATCTTAAAATAGTGCATTTGAGTCTGCATACAAAACTGGTTTTCCTATTTTCCCTAGATTGGTTCTTACTAACCCAGCAGTATAATATACTCATTTATGTTTTGACATTATTTTTATTTTTCATTGAGTAAAGAATACTGAGCACATGGGCTTACTTAATGTTTGTTTCTAATGACATTATTATGGAAGTCAAAAACTGAGAGGTGAAACATCCTTAGAGGCTGTCTGGCACACATTCTTTATTCCTAATCACAATTTAAACAACATCATTTATAAACTTATTATAACAGTATCAAAAATAGGTTTTCCTCTATTAAGAATCTTTACCTCTTATTAGTCACAAATTTTTATCTTGAAAGCCAGAAGTCTATAAACCATAATATACAGACAGTCATAAATATAAAGGAATTGCATTTGTGGCATTCTTGACGCACCTTCTGTTTGAAAAATCCAGTTATATGGAAGGGATCTCCCCACTACTCTATTAAGAATTTTATGCTTAAAATGTGCTTGGAATCAAATATTGATTTTGTATCTTTTGAGATCTTTACCAAGTTAACTATATATGCCCTTTAAAAAAAATCTTCAGAAGGGAGAAAAATAGTATTTGTGTTAGGCTGAACAATGTGCCCCAAAATATCTGTGTATTAATCCCCAGCAGCTATAAACATTACCTTATATGGATATGGTAAATGGGACTTTACAGATATGATTAAGTTAATAAATAAGATAAAAATGAAGATCTTGGGATGGGGACATTATCCTGTTTTATCCCTTTTGGCCCTAAATATAATCATAAGTGTTCTTATAAAAGGGAGACAGAAGAAGCTTTGACTCCAGAAGATGAGAAGGTCATGTGATGGCAGAAGTAAAGATGAGAGGGATACACTTGGAGGAGGAATGACAAAGGGACCATACCACAGGAAATAAAGGCAACTGTTGCCTCCCCTAACAAACAGCCCTGCCCACAGTTAATTTAATTCAGTGACACTGATTTTGGACTTCTGAACTTCATAACTATAAAAATAAAGTTGTGTTATTTTGACTCACTAAAGTTCTGGAAATCTGTTACAATGGCAAACAGGAAGCTAATACAGTACCCACCTAATTTTAAGTTAGATTTAAATAATATAATGAATATGTAGCCCAAGAACTATGCCGATGCTTGTGAGCACTCCTTAAGTGTTAGAGTGAAGAGTCTACACTCCATTCTGCATGGCAGAAGTTTGGGTATTTCGTGCCTCTCAATACCTGGCCTATCAGATAGGACCCCTGCTACCACTGCTGCAAGAGAGCATCTCAGAATAATAACTCAAAGTTGAAATCAAATGCTGAACTACCAGTGTTTCAAAAAAAATCATAGAGATGTATTTATTATTTATGTGTATCCTATATAATAAAAGCCTAATATGCTACCTGTCTGGTCGGCCAGTCAGCCATTCAACCAATCAAAGTATAATATGCTAATTATATGTGAAAAGTGCTCAACCACTCGCTATGACGTTCACTGACCACGGGGGGGGGGGGGGGCGCGGGCAGATGCTCCAACGGGTGAGTTAGCTTGCTTTTGCAGTCTGGCCAATTGGGACTGAGCAAGATGGGCTGGAGATGCCCTGGAGCCTTCCTGCAATCTCTCCCCAGCCCCAATCATGCACTAGTGAGGTTTCTCAGCCTAGCCCATGCCCTCAGGGAATGTCAAACAGTTCCCTCTGGGAGCCCTCAGGGAATGTCAAAGAGTTAGTTTTGATCCAATCTTGCAGGCTAGGCCGAGGGACCCCACTGGTACACAACTCATGCACTGGGCCTCTAGTCTATATAAAACCCTAATGTGCAAATCGACCAAACAGAGGAATGACTGGTAGAACCATCAGTCACTATGACATACTCTAACTACCAGAGGGCAAACACTTAATGCCAGAGCTGCCTTCAGCACACAGGTTCCCACTGGCAGCAGTAGGGGGCAGGACTAGTGAGCTGGTGGTGTCAGACAGGCCAAGGCAGGTGAAACTGGAGACCCCCCAATTGCCCCACCAGCCATCCCATAGATTGACCTTGATTGCCAGCCAGATCTAGGGGCCCTATCCATGCACAAATTTCTGGCACTGAGCCTCTAGTATAAACACATGCATGACACAATAAAGAGAAGTACAATAAAGATTACATTAAAGAGTACACAGAGGTCTTGTGACATTATTCTAAACCTCATATAAACTCTTTATGCTGACCAATCACATCTTAGTTAAAGCATTCTTTTACTCAGCCAGGTTAAAAAGGGTTGTGTTTGTCAAACAAATAAATAAGTAAAACATATGTAAACTTTCAAAGAACTAAATTCTATTGATGTTGATCGCCGAACTCTTTTTATCTTTACTTTGTACCCCCTCTCTCTTTGAACAAAAGAAAAATATTAACAAAAAAAAAACAGTTATATATAAAGGTAGTGTTTCTGAATATAAAGTAAACAAAGTGTCAAATCTATCGCCTTTTTTGTCTACAATACACTTATATCAATTTTCTGAAGAATGAATCAAACTAAATGAGCTTTTATAGTTATTAATCTAGTTAGCAATATCACACCTAGAGTCTCAGTGAGTACCAAAATATGGTGCATATAAATAAGAATTTAGAATCTTATAATTTGTATTAACAAGGTGGCTAATAAGCTATACTTTCACAATGGAAGTTTAGGTTCAGAAATTGCAAAATATCCTAAGTATCTAGAGAGAGACTATGTAGGTGAGGGACAAAGGGAAGAAGCAGAAATCAATATTTGCTACTTACTAGTGAAGTAAAGCTAATATTTATTCTGTAATATTTGTGAGTTTTTAGGTCCCTTGAAATACGAAAAATCTCATATTAAAACAGAGATATATAACTGCTTTCCATTTTTAATGTACCTGAACTTGTAGCCTCTCCAGGGAAAGTGAATTAGGAAATGTAAGTAGGCTACGTTTGAATAGTATGTTCCTACTTAGCAAATAAACCAGGATAATTTGTATTTTCTGTCAATCTAGCTCCGTCTGTAGCTGGCCCTGTCTCAGCAGTGGAAGTCATGTGAAGAGGACCATTTAGATGCAACATTTATTTTTGGCACAAGTTTGGTTCCACACTCAGATTTTCCTCCAAATGAGCTACCTCCATGTGCATATAGGTTTTCCTCTTAATTTAACCACTGAGACCGGGGACATTCTCTGCAATAGCACTTGGGCAATATGAGAGGCAGCAGGCGCAGAAGTGTGCATCAACCGGCCCTTTTCCCTGCCGCTGACTGTCTAGTGCCTGGATACTTTGCAAAGAACTTGCTTTACTTCGTAACCAAGTCTGACAAGTGCAGCTTCAGAATAAATTATTTCTGCTGATGGCCATTGTATCAGCACTAGTCCTGTGGTTTGCTAAGAATCCCTGGTGAGCTCTCAAATAATACGCTCAGATTGTTAAGAAGCATCACATAAATGTTTCCCGTGGTATAATTCCTCAATTGGCTTAGGCGAATGTCTTTATTTTAGACTTTTCAAAGAAATCCTTCAGGAGAAAATGAAAGTACCCTTGGATTTGGGGAGCTAGGCTGATCCTCAGTGTGTCAAGCCTTAAGAAGTAGATGAAGAAATTTAACATAATTGTTGTCTAGAAGGTGAGATAAATAAATAACAATGAAAATAACTCTATAAAACTATTCATGGTTACATGGTAAGAATTGCTATAGGAATTCTTAAAGCCATGATAAAAATTTCTCTGAGTTTAAGAATGGTTCAATTGGTTGAGCATTGTCCTGTGCACAGAAAAGGCTGCCGGTTTGATATCTGATCAGGACAGGGCACATACCTGGCTTGCGGGTTCAATCCCTGAGATTGTCCTGAATTATTCAAGTGGATGAAATTTACTCACAAGGTTCATTTAAAATACAATTGAAGAATCAGAAGGAGATTAGAAAACACTGCACTTCTGGCTTTGAAGAGAGGACCACAAGATAAGGATCTGGCATATCAAGGAGCTGAAAAGGGTAAGAAAATCAATTCTCTCCTAGACCTTGCAGAAGGAACACAGCCCTGTGGACACATCTTCTTCTTCTACTTACTTATGTTTTAGTTCATTGAGATTCATTTCAAATGTCTTACCTTCAAAACAGTAAGATATTAAATTTGTGTTGTTGAAGCCACTAAGTTATGGTGATTTTTTTTACAGCAGCAATAAGAAACTAATAGAAGGTCCTAGAATAAGCACATAATAAAGGAATATGAGTGTCCAATGTATGTTTGATTAAAATAAGAATTTTAGCTGATTACAGTCATTTGGTGGAGATACAGAGAAATAAGGTGTTGAAGTGTAGGCTGTCTCCCTTCCAAAAGGTGCTAAGAAACTTACATATTACCCAGGTGGTGGTCAGAAGTAGAATGAGCTATCAAGATACCTTACACTGTATTCTATGAACATTTTTAATGCAAACCAACTTGTTTTCAAATCCTTTCTTTTCTTTTTTTTTTAGTATAATCCATATGATTTCACCAGTCCCCTGTGTTCCAACATTTAATTTGAGCAAATCTTTCTTTTTCTGGTCCTCCATACAGAATATTTTGTTTTCTCACCTAGAAGATTTAGGAAAAGAAATAGACTTAAGATCTACTGCTGAGTCTCAGTGATTGAGCATCAACTTATGAGCCAGGTTTGATTCCCGGTCAGAGCACATGCCCTGGTTGTAGGCTTGATTCCCAGTGTGGGACATGCTGGAAGCAGCGATCAATGATTCTTTCTCATCATTAATGTTTGTATCTCTCTGTCCCTTTCCCTGCCTCTCTGAAATCAATAAAAATATTTTTAAAAAAGAAATAGACTTAAAATGATATATATTAATAATTATTACATGTATGTGTCAATAATCCAAGACTTTGGAATCATAAACACATAATAATCAAAGGATATGGATTTTTAAAGCCTAATTCATTCTCTATATTCTCTAGAATTTATATGAAAAACCAATAATGAGTGTATTATATGCTGAAAACAAGTATTTTTCTATTTTCTATTTTTTTCTGAATAAAAAGGGTACTATATTATAATTCCAGGAAAATTAGGCTATGTTGTTTTAGGCAAATTATTACATTGACAAAACAAAACAAAACACAACAAAAACTTACATTTATTTGATTTTCCATTTTTTTTCAGATTAAATCTTTTCAAAGTGTATGCAATCAAATGAGGAAATATCATCATCCATATTCACTAAAGAGAATATAAAAGATGGAAAACAGATAATTACTCAAATTGAAGGAAAAAAAGAAACACTACTATAGAATTGGGGTTTTCTGAATAATTACAATTGAAATTCATTATGTTGGACATATATCAGGTAGAAATCAATTAGGTTTTCCAACTCAAAAGGTTTGTTTAATGAAAATAGGGAGAATAAATTGGGGGAAAAAGTTCAGAAATTGTTTTACCCTCATTACAAAGGTCCATCAATATGGCCTAAAAAAATTATCTTCCACAAAGGTTGCAAAATTAATCCCCTATAGTTTGACGGAATTTTTAATCTCCTTGCTTTTTCTTAATTGTCAATGAAGCTCTGAAAATGTAGAATTGAGCACTAGTACAATGCTGTCCTTTGATAAGGTTTTTGTTCTTTTTTCTTTTTCCCTGACACAATATTTCTGAACCAAGCTTTCTCTTGGAAAATTAATAACAATAGCACTGCCATTGATTCTGTTTGTTTCTTATTAATAGCACCAACTTTCTACTTCAAAATATAAGTGCCTTTCATGGCTTTATATTTTTCTAAAATGGTCATTTAATTACTTTGCCATCTTCTTTATACAAGTAAAGAGATTACTTTAAACTAACTTTACATATTTTTCTGACCATAGAATGAGTTATTTGGTTGACCTGGGCTATTGGTCCAACTTTATAGCTACATGGTAACTGAAGTTCTTCAGAAAAAAGTCATTTGAGTTGGGTAGTAACAGTTTTTTTTTTCAAAGAAATGATAGGTACCTATTACCATAAAAAGAAAGTTAAAATAGCTTGGCTGGTGTGCTTCAGTTGGTTGCACATAGTCTCATGCTCCAGGAGGTCACTGGTTTGATTCTTGGTAAGGACAAATGCCTGAGTTATAGACTCAAACTCCAGTAGTGGACATGGAGGCAGCCAATTGATATTCCTCTTATCATTTCTCTCTCTCTCCATCTACCTTCCTCACTCTGAAACAAGAAAACATGTTTTGTTTTTTTAAAGGTGAAGATAATCATGGAAAGATAGAACCAAATTTAGGAACCTTAATATTTCACATTTTATCAACTTTTTTTGTTAGTAAGCAATACTTGATTAAGGTAGAAAATAAGATTTAGAAAAGAGAAGGAAGCAAAATAAAGATGTCTAACAGAATTGTCCTTATTATCTTATGTATTCATTTGCGTGGAGATTACTCTGTCAAGACATAAAATAAAATTGCTTCTCTATATACATTTCTTTGTCTATAACACATAAGGCTTCAGACATATCACAAACAAAAAGAATTTTAAAATAAATTTTCATAAATTTTCTGCCAAAATCCTGACCTCTATGTATTAAAAGCTTCATAGCTTACCTTTCTCTAACTACAGTTCTACTTAATGTTGGACCTTTAGAATACTAAGGGCTGTGGAGCATGACTGCAGTTACTCTATGAAAACCACTGCAGATTACAAGTGTTGATGAGACTTGGATACATGTGTACATTGTCTTCCCATATTGAATCTATTTGAGACTTAGGTTACTTGAATCTTATAACTCAAAATTTTGCTTGGAAAATAAAACATATGCAAAAAGCCCTTCCATTTACTGATTTTGTATGACTCATAGTCTTTACTTAAAAGATGATTAATTTATTTAAAAGTTTTAGAAATTGTCTGTTGGTAATATCAAGTTATATTTACAATCAAAATAATTTATAGTTTTCTATTTATAATAAGCAAAAGTATATAAATAAACCTGAAATTATATTTTAAAATTAAATCATTAGCCTAGTTCGGCACAGAATAGAATTTTATAAATCATCATTTTGAACATAGTATGTTTTTAATGATTTTATTACACTGAAAAATAAAATCTAATAAGGTCTCTGATTATATTTACAATTTTTTTGTATTTCTGTATAGTTAGAGTTTTCTTCAAGATATTGATGTAATATTTAATAAATCTTGGAGAGTTGCATCATTCAAACCATCTAAAATCAGCTCATTTTATCTTGTTTGTACAATTTATGAAGTCTAATATTCATTCAAAATACCTCATATTGGAAAAATCAAAATAATTCATCAATGTGTGTGAAAATTTTTCTCATTTATTTTTTACAAATATGTACATGGGGTATTTTTTGTAATAATGCTACACTGCCACCTCCTGGAGTGACTGGTAATAACACTACACTGCCACCTTGTGGAGTGACTAGATGAAAAACAGTTCAATAAACATCACTTGCCAGTTGCGTCACCTCAAGCAAGTCTTTTGAGGACTGACAGCTGTTATTTAGGTAATTTACAACTACATGAATGGGTACATTATGGTAACAGATTATATTACTTGTGAGTGAATTTTCTACAAAGAATTAGTCAAATACAACCAGTTACTTAAAGATAAATTTAGTTTTTAAGTTATATGACTTGAAGTGGATTTTACTTGAATAGAAAATATTAGAATTCAAGTATGTACTAGTAACTACCAGTACTAGGTGTTTATAGTAATCTCCTTTGACCTCAATTTTCCAATCACTAAAATAAATAAGTATCCTTTTGTTCTCTAAAAACATCAATAGTGCCCTAGCTGGTTTGGCTCAGTGGACTTGGGTTTGGCTCAGTGGTCATGGGTTTGATTCTAGTCAAGGACACATACCCAGGTTGCAGGTTCCATCCACTTAGAGGGTGGGCAGGAGATAGTCAATCAATTATTCTCTCTCATCATTGATGTTTCTACTTCTCTCTCCTTCTCCCTTCTTCTCTGACATTAATAATTATATATATTTAAAAACATCAACACTATTATTCATTGTGTATATAATTCCACTTTTATTAGTTTTCTCATTTATGCATTCTGTGATGTATCCTTGAATTTTCTTTTTTTACACACAAATTACTTGCCAGGCAATATACTTTATGCCTAGAAATTACTGATAAGGAAAATAAATCCAGCATAATGTTATCTCTGTTTATGATGCCTACTGTCTGATAAAAAGACATATTTAATTACACTAAAAGATTGCTATATGAGAAAAACTTAAACCTCTCAGTCAAAAGTATGAATTATATATATTTCAAAACCCAATTATAAACCATAAAAGATAATTATCTAAAGTACCAGTAGAGGATTTATTTTAATACATTTTATAAGTATTTTTGTTTGTTTTAATAAAAGGGCAAATATCTAAAACATTTGAAGTAGGTTAATAAAAAAAATAAATGGGTTTTATAAAATTCAGATTTCCACAATTAAATTTTTGCAATGTAAATAAATCTCTAGATCTGCTTAGCAAAGGCAAACACTGTATTAAATTTAGACTCTAAAGTCTAAATTATTCAAATGAATATAATTAATATTCATACTTAATATAATATTTATATAGAAATTTATACAATATTTTTTATGCTTTTAAAAATGAAAAGTATTCTAAAATATATAATGATAGGTTTTTAGGCCATTATAAATATCAAACTTGGAAAAATCAGTGAATTTTTGCAATCAATAGAGTTACCTCAGTTATAATATCACTAGAGGCCTGGTGCACAAATTCATGCATGGGTGGAGTCCAGTTGGCCAGCCCCAATGGAGACCAATTGGGCTGGGTCAGCTGGGTAAAGAGGATGTGGGCAATTGGCCAACCCCAGCCCCAATCAGGGTGGGGGTGATTGAGGATAGGGCTGGTCAGGGTGGGGGCTTTGTGGGAGGCTGGAGTTGCTGACTGGGGCCCTGATTGGGCTGGTTGGCTGCCCCAGTGAACAGTCATCACAGTGAACAATGCCAATTGTCTGGCTTGTATACACTGAGTGGCCAGATTATTATGATCTCTGAATGCATAATAATCTGTCCAGTAAATAGACAGATTATAATAAAAGGCTAATATGCAAATTTTCCCCTTTTCCAGGAGTTCAACCAGCAGGCAGGCCAGCCAACTGCCCATGTCCCCTCCTCCTGGCCAGGCTGGCCGAATCTCACTCATGCATGAATTCATGCACTGGGCCTCTAATATATATATATATGTGTGTGTGTGTATAAAAAAAACACACACACACATATATATTATATGATACATATATATTATATATATAATATAACATTATAAATATATAATATATAATTATATTATATATATAATATATTTTTATACATGTATTATGTATAAAAACACACACATGCACACACACACACACACACACACACAGAGTGGCCATATTATTATGCATTCAGAGATCATAATAATCTGGCCACTCAGTGTATATATAATTAAATTAATGATTGCCTTTTACTTGTGTTTATGTATATCTGAGTGTATATTAGTATGTATCTTGAACCTTATGTTTACTATATATCAGAATTTTAAAATACCATTAGCCCAAATTTCTACCTCTTCTGTGCTAGCTATGTCGATTCTTTGGCTTTCATTTTGTTTTTTTTTACTGAATAACTGCACAATATCATGATGGCACATATGTAGCACACCTGCTATCACTCCTCCTTCTCACCCTCCTGGTCGACATCAATAATTAATCATGATATTATTCCTTGCTAATTGCCATGTGTCATTTTACTTATCCTCTTTCCAACTGAGCATAAGACAAACTCTAACAATTGATGAGAAGTGTCCCACAAGTTAAAATCAATTGTCTATTTCCAATAATTATATTTAATACAGAGGTCAATTTTATTAATCTACCCAACTTATACTTATTGCATTGATTTTATGTATTAAAGAATTATTTTTGTCACTCTGTATTATTTACCTAAATGTATTTTCATACTTCAGAATACCATGGCTTTCCAAACTGAAACCTAGTTGAGCAAAAGAAACTGCTAAAATACAAAGAGGGGAAATATTAAACCAAAATAGCAGAGAGACATGTTTCCAAATTCTAGACTTATGGAATGCCTTGGGGAAAATGTATCTTGTTTATTTGTCAATACATGTATGAGAAATACTTTTTAAAAAGTAAAATGTATATATATATATATATATATATATATATATATATATATATATCCAATTGTTTTGATATTTTATGATTTTTAATAGAAAAAAATGTTTTACTCTTGTCTGACTATCCAGAGCATATGCCTGACCGTATTACTTTCATTAATCATTCCTTTGTTCATTCAAACAGTTACTAAATATCATCTATGGATCACAAGGTTTGAGGTACTAGATGCATAATAAGCTGTGGTAGGGGAAATATGGGATAAATAGCATGGTTAACACAATAGGACTTACCTTAGCCTGAAAGAATAGGAATAATCCTAGAAGACATGGTCATTAAATTGTGCCTGAAGGATGCCCAAGAGCTGTGGAGGCTAGGCAGAGAAATGGGAAAATATCCCAAGTAAATCTGTCAGAATATACTAAGTCCTAGAGGCCAAAACTTAGATACAAAAATTAAAAGGGACTTACTGCTGGAGATTAAAGTGAAGAGGTGAAGTAACAAGAGGTGAGTCTAGAGGCATCAGAAAGAGACAATCAAAAAGAATCCTGCAAGTTATAGTAAAGAATTTTAAAATCATTCCCAAGGAAACTTGAGAGCATTGAAATGTAAACAGGAAGGGACATGATTCACTTTATTTTAGAGATGTCACTCACTCTAATTGGTAGTGATTACATTGAATGGCTGAAAACTGGAAGGAGTTAAAACAAGTAGAGAAATGACACAAGTCCAGGCAAGAGATTATGGTGACTTGAAGTCATACGATCACTGGGTGGCGGGGGGTGAGAGGAGGGGGAGAAACAGTTGATTCCTTGTTTGAACAGGCAGTGGTGCACTTAGCAGAATTAGACATTGTGAGAGGAGCTTGTGTGTAGAGTTAGATGCCCACAGGAGAAGAGCATAACTTAGTTCACGATGGGACATATTGAACATTCAATATATCCAATAAATATAACAGATTGGCAGTTTAAAAATGTGTTTGTGAGGCCCAGCCTATGTGGCTCAGTGGTTGAGTGTCAACCTATGAACCGGAAGGTCACAGTTCAGATTTCTGGTTGGGTTGCGGGCCCAACCCCCAGTGTGGGGTGTGTAGGAGCCAACCAATCAATGATTCTCTCTCATCAATGATGTTTCTATCTCTCCCTCTCTTCCTTATTCTCTGAAATCAATAAAAATATATTTTAAAATAATGAAAATGTGTTTGCAAGTGTGTTATTTTTGAAATATATGTATGTGCTTAAGGAGCATCATATAGATAATAAATTACATTATAAGAATGGCTATAGCTGAAACCGGTTTGGCTCAGTGGCTAGAGCATCGGCCTACAGACTGAAAGGTCCCAAATTTGATTCCAAATGGCTATAATTGCCAAAGTATGGGTATAAAGAAGACCTAATGAAGAGTGTTAAAATATAGTGCCAGAGAGACAGAAAATGAAAAAAAAAAAATAAAGACCTTACCCCTAAAAGATTAAGAAAAGGAAATAAAATAGAGAGATTTAAATACATGTTAAATGGAAATAGTAGGAAACTAAGATAAACTGCAGAAAAGAAATATATGTGCATAACCATACCTATTAGCCTATAAACAAGACTTGAAATTATTCAACATTATTATTTTTAAAGTGACAAATATAACATGTGTCCAGATAATTAAGTATATGGTGAATTTAATTAATATATGCATATATGTAATACTTATGGTTAACACTAGTTCATTCAAATTCTGTCTTTGCTAAATTTAGCACTGAATTTGCTATATAATGGAACAAAATCTTGGATGCTATCGTTTTTCTCTTTTAATGATATCACCAAATCTCATCTGGTTAGAATTAAAGTATATTACAGTTCAGAATTTATTCCATCAATCATTTGCCTAAAATAAATATATAATGTTACGTTAAAAAATAAGCTGATTTAAAAACATAGGAAAACAATCTAGGAATGTTTCTATGCAACAATATCATGTCTGATGGATTATTTTTGCTTCAGTATAACTAGCAAATGCAATGGGACACAAATATAAGAAGATATAATAAAGGCATCCAAACTTTTTTCTTCTTCATGACCTGTATGTTGATTTGAGAATATAGATATGCTTTAACCCTATTAGGAACTATATTATACCATCCAAGAAAAGTGATCTCAGAGCATTTAATAGTTGCTTCCCTTATATACTTTGTCAATCAAAATTTGACTCATGTACTCCAATGGCCTTATTCACAAAGCAGATCCCAGACTCTACCTGAGAGCTTTAATATCATGAGAAAAACCCTCCATTCCTGTTTTGTCACCCCACTGATATCTATAGTCATTATCACTTCCTCTCTGTCTTCCAAGCCCATTAGTGCTGAGAATTCTATAGATTCTTTATTCTTAGAGTTTTTGAACTTCAGATTTCTTGGCCCGATGCCAAGAAACTATGTTAGATGAGAGAAGGCTGAGAAGAGACATGATCACTGATACAGAAGAGGGTTATACTTTTAATCTTCAAAGCAAATTGGCATTTTTAAAATCACTGTAGAGATTGATTGACCCACAGAAACTTTGTTACTGTCACTATTTACAACACTGACCTACAGTGTCAAAGTCAGTATATATATCCGTCCATGTCCAATAGCAATATAATTAGCTGGAAGCAGGTAAATATGAAATCTCACATTTGATATTGATTTATCCTGCAAGTGAAAGGTTTCATTTTTTAAGTGGAAGCTGAATTATTTCTTAGAGTAAAAACTAAAACCCATTTTTCCTAGAAGCAGATTTTTCAAAATGACCAATGTCATCATTTCATGATTTGTATCCATTCATTTTAATTAGTGACTGTTATAAATGTTAATTTAAGCATCTATTCAATAAACGTATAATGCTAAGCAATGGATAAGGAGAAGCCACACTATTTTCTCTTGCTAGATTTTGCCTCAGCATTTGATTTGTAGCTCACTGTGAAAGTTAAACATAACGGAAGGAAAGAAAAGCAATGTTTACTGAATTACATCCCCAGGAAACTGCAGCTTTATACTCCTCAGGGAACCACATGTCCGTTCTTGGCAAGTCACTGGGGAAAGGCACTGGACAAATGCCAGTGAGTGTGGGAGAGGTAGGAAAGGTGACTGTCAGTCAGGCCTAGAGAACCATGGATTGGCTAGAGGAGATGGGGCCAATGCAAACCCATGAAAATTTGAGGATACATAATCCCACTGACAAAGGAGTTTCCTCTCTTGTGGCTCCCTTGCATTCGCCTGTTGTGTCCCTAGACTCCACATAGTATAAGGCCCTGCAGACCTCACAAGCAATGGACTGATGGACTGCAGCTGGAAATACAAACCAGGCTAGTCTTCCTGATGCTGAACCGGAGTGTGCAGACATGACACAAAAACTCTGGGTGATGGCTCTATTCCTCTCTCTGCTGAGAGCAAAAATGGGACTTCTTCTATGGTGGGGTGGAAGGATATGGAGCCTTGGAAGCTCAGGGATGTAATTTCACACAAATAAATGCAACTCATTCTCCAGTGCAAGTCTCAGAAAATTCCTTTTCTCATGGCATCACAAGATACACACATCCTCCAGCCACAGGTGGGGACAAGGAGAACTCCCCACAGATAACACTTTTGCTTCACCAACTATTTAGAAGCCTATGCTCTGTTTTATTGTATTATTGAATGTTTTTAAAAATATTTGATGCCATTTATCATAGCATCGTCTCATAATTGGCCCCTTACTTATTTTGGAACAACTTATATTATTTTTTCCCCCTTACATTTCAGATACAAACTCACATTTCTTTCCCACCATAAACACCATGCCAATAGATCTGATACATGTCCTTTACTATGAACTAACTCTTATAAAATCTGCAAGTGACATTTGAATGTATAAGTTTCTATTTTTATAAGTTATATCCTATCTAATAAAAGAGTGATATGCAAATTGACCGTATCTCTGCCACACTCACCAGCCATGCCCACCAGCCACTCCCACCAGCCAATCAGAATGAGTATGCAAATTAACCCAACCAAGATGGTTACAGCCACAGAGAGATCAGGAGGGAGAATGGGTTTCCCCTAGCGATGGAGGAAGCCAAGCACCCAGGCCTCCACTTAAGGCAACAAAGTTTCAATGGCTGTGCAGCAGAAGGTTTGGCTCTGCTCCAGGCTACAAAGTTTCAATTGTAGAAGATAAATAAATCCCAGATACCAGGGCCTCTGCTTGGGTCACCACGGGTCTTAGCTGACCTGCAAACCCCCACAGGCACCTCGCCCAGGCCACCCCATACCCCAAGGGAACACCCACCCTGATCCAGGATATTCTTCAGCAAACCCACTGGCCCCCACCCATGCACCAGGCCTCTATCCTATCTGATAAAAGAGTAATATGCAGAATTGACCATCACTCCAACACACAAGATGACTGCTCCCATGTGGTCAAAAGATCCTGCCCCCATGTGGACATAAGATGCCCACCACAAGATGGCCAGCAGGGGAGGGCAGTTGGCAGGAACCAGGCCTGCAAAGGAGGGCAGTTGTGGGTGATCAGGTCAGCAAGGGAGGGCAGTTGGGGTGATGAAGCCTGCAGTTAGGGGTGACCAGGCCAGCAGAGGAGGGAAGTTGGGAGTGACAGGGCCTTCAGGGAAGGGCAGTTGGGGAAAACCATGTCTGCAGGGGAGGGCAGTTAGAGGTGAACAGGCCCACAGTGTAGGGCAGTTAGGGGCAAACAGGCTGGCAGGGGAGCAGTTAGGCATCAATTGAGCTCACAGGGGAGTGGTTAGGGGGTGATCAGGCTGGCAGGCAGAAGTGGTTAAGAGCAATCAGGAAGGCAGGCTGGTGAGCAGTTGGGAGCCAACAGTATTGGACTGTGAGAAGGATGTCCAACTGCCATTTAGGCCTGATCCAGATAGGGCAGTCGGACATCCCTCAAAAGGTCTCAGATTAGAGAGGAGAAAGCTGGGCTGAAGGATACCCCTTACCCCTTTGCATAAATTTCATGCACTGGGCCTCTAGTCATTCTATAAATCTCACTTTGTTTTTTGAACTTTTAAGTTAAAGTATATTTTATTTTTAAAATATATTTTAATATTTACTCTATATAAACTAGTTGTATTTGCTAATCTAGTGTTCTGAAGTACACATGTAACAAATACACTTAAAACCATTCTCCTAAAGAAGAGCTTTACATTTCTCTCTAATTGTTCTTTACTAGAAATGTTACCAAGTACACACTATGCAAAATCAAACCGCAGTCCATGTATAAGGCATAACGAGGGTCTTGATTTCTTAAAAATCACCTTTGATCCCAAAATCCTAGAAACACTGTGAACTTCCTTAAACTTGGTCCATACTAATGGGGAGATGTTTTCGTGTTTTGGATCCTGAGCTAGAGTAACACTGCCTTATTGATTTTTGACTGTGCTCTGATGTGGGCTGAGTGACAGATTTCATCTCTTACAGTGAGCATTGGGTATCCAGATCCCTACTCTGAGGTCTTGTCTTGACCTCCATCTTTCATGGGGGACCACAGATCACCATTGTCTTAAAGATCTTGATTCAATTGATCTTCTAACTTGGTTCTTTAGGCTATTTCTTTTAAATTAGGCCTTTTCTTTAATTATTATAATTCATCTAAAATTTCTATTTGACATAATAAGATATGTATACTACCTGAATTTGTTATGTTGTTAAAACCTCCTCGAGGATTGCTTTCCAAAATTTAATGTAGTTACATAGTTTTCAGTTGAGATTTTTGGCTAATGAGAACATATGGTGCTGTCAGTGCAATAGCATGCTACTTAGAATAAAATCAATTTTCTATCAAAATTAATTATCTATCCTTTTAAATAGGATATACACTTCAGGGTATAGACACGATATAAAAAGGGCCTCCTGGAGTTACAAAATATGGCAGGATTTTAGATTATTTGAACAACTACTAGCAGAGAGAAAATACTCATAAGAAGTAAGGATTTCATAAAGTCAGTTATTCTGTGATCCAGTAGATAAGAGTAAATCATAGCAAATATGGTTTTGAAACTTTAAAGAATAAGTATGAGACTTTTAAATCAGCATTGCCTTTATTCTTGGTTTCTGTTTCCTATTTTCTTCTCTCCAAAACAAAATTAGGATGTTAAACACATACCATGTATCCTGTTAGGTTTATGGTTGGTATTATGATGTATTTATTAAAGTCCGATTGTTGGCAAATAATTTGGAGAATGAAAGGGCAGAAGAAGTGGGTAAATTTAAAAGATTGCCACCTTGTTTAGTAGCAATTTTCTGAAATTGTTTTGACAGGAGTATCATTTTAATAATTTTATTTTTGACAATAATTGCTACTAGCAAGCAGAGGTATGGCAGAAATAGAGGAAAACAAAATATAGATGTAACATGAACATTTGACTTTCGGAATTCTGGATTTGTTGATAGCAAGGAAATAAATCTATAGATGACTCTTGTCTATGAGAGTGTTTAGGGGTTCATTATTATAATAATTTACATTAATTGGAGAATAAAATTAATAAGTATTTATTTGAATTAGCATAATTGTTTAGCTAAATTAAAAAAATTAAATTCATGTAAGATGATCTGAGGCTTCAGAATTTCCAGATAAACAAGATGGCATTTGGAATTTAGACATTTTAGGATGTCATTCATTCAAAATAGTTAGGTTAGGTCTAGGAGATTTTTTGTTTTCAAATAGAAGAGTTTAGCTTTACAGTGCTACACATTCTGAAAAACAAATATTAGAGAGTATTCTTGGTATATCATGTTGGAACTTCATGAAGTTGAATATTAGAATTTTATTTTTGGTTGAAAAATTAAAACAAACTTTAAAGTCAAATGAGTCATTTTGTTTATTAAAAACTAGTCCATTATAGATAAAAATTGTCAGGTACCTATAAAGAGTAAAATGTTTGAATTCATTCTCAAAGTTGATATCTATAATGATATTATAAAATAACTAGAGGCTCAATGCATGAAATTCATGCACGGGGTTGGGGGTGTCCCTCAGCACAGCTGCACCCTCTCCAATCTGGAAACCCTCTCACAAAACAGGACTGCTGGCTCCCAACTGCTCACCTGCCTGCCTGCCTGATTGCCCCTAATTCCTTCTGCCTGCCAGCCTAATCACTCCCCTGCCTCCCTGATTGTCCCTAACTGCCTTGTCCTGATGGCCTGGTCACCCCTAACTGCCCTTTCCTGCTGGCCCAGTCACCCCTAACTTCCCTCCCTTGCCAATCTGGTTGCCCCTAACTGTCTTCCCCTGCAGGCCTGATCACACCAATTGCCCTACTCCACTGGCCTTGTCATCCCTAACTGCCCTTCCCTGCAGGCCTGATTGACCACACTGCCCTCCCCTGCCAGCCATCTTGTGTCCACATGGGGGCAGCCATCTTTGGCCACATGGGGGTGGGCATCTTGTGTGTTGGAGTGATGTACAGTTTGCATATTACCTCTTTATTATATAGGATATATGCATAATGAGAGTTTTATTGGATAATTGGATATCCAAATAGTTGGATAGATAGTGAGAGTAGGAAAAATGTATAGAAATCTAAGCAAAACATAGCCTTAAAATCTTTTATAGAAGATGTGTGTGTGTGTGTGTGTGTGTGTGTGTGTGTGTGTGTGTGTGTATAAACTATTGGAATACTGGAGTGACTTGCTATTTGCTATTGATTTTCAGGATCATAGAATAACGAAGTCAGTAGAAACTTTGGAGATTATATGACCTAATCTGTAGCCCTGATGCTTGTTGGTTATTCACTTATCTTGAATATATATCTGATTGCATGTTGCCATCTCAAGATTTGCAGCGACAATGTCTTATTATCATGAAAGTCAACAAAATGTTTTATTTTCTTACTTCTATATCTAGTTAAAATCTATTTCATTAAGTTGATTTATTTTGGCTTGTACAAGCTTATGTGGATAAGGAGATCTTGTAAGCATTTTCCCCCTTCAATTGCACAGACACTCGGCAAGGCAATTGAGCTTGGTTCTAGCAAGGTCTTTGCTTTCCAGCTACTTATGTTTCAATGGCATTTACCTTATTGTTCTTTCTTGTTTATTTAGCCACCTACTTCAGGTTCCTTCTCACAAAAGTTAAGATCTTACTTCAGCTATCTGTCCCTTAAGTAAGTTTGACATTTCTCAATGTTGTGGCAGGAAATTTAGAATAGAGAACAAAGGCCTCAAGTTCCATCCCTCCCCATATCTGTCCTCTCTGGAACACTACTAATATGACTTCTACTGAACACCTGCTACCTGCTTCCCCCTCCTCAATTTTCTGTAACTGAGACAAACAAAAACCAGTCTGAACCAGATTTGGCATCCATATTGACATGAAAGTGACCAAAGGGCTATTATAAATATCAGTATAATAATTTGTATTGTGGTTTTGAAACCACTCTGCCCCTCCCCCACATGTGCTATGAAAATTCCAGGAGGACCAAAAAATTAATTGCTATCTGCAGAGAAGCCATGAAGAGGAGCTGTGTGGGCAGTCACCCCACAGGTGTGAGAAACCAAGGACTACCTTATGGTAATCCCCCTCCCCTTGCCCACTTTATGACCTTGACCAAGTTAGATTTACTTAGACCTCAACAAATGGAGTAATCATAACACATGATTGTTGTTACAGGTTTAAAGGATATCATCCATATTTAGTAATTAGTCCAGGACCTATCATATTGTAGGTGCTCAATAAATGGTCACTCAAATTCTTATTTGTATTATCAATAATTGCATAATCTTCAGAAAATAAGGGCTTACTATTTCTGATAAATCAAACTCATCACTGTTTTTACATCACTGAAGTGGATGATGTACATATACATAGGCATATCATTTTAATGGAGCAAAATGTCATATTATCTGTTCACTTCTAATTGTACTCACATGGGTCATTTCAATCTCATGTATGTGCCTAAGAAGCTACTTTAGTAAATCTGATATCATATGATGGAATTAAGGCTACTTTTTTTTTCATTTCTAGTCTTACTGTGGATAATAATGCAGAATGCAAGTCATCTGAGAGAACTCATTGACTCTCTTATGAAGAATTTCAGAAATCTAGTTGACTTTGTGTGCTGCAACTTGTAATTTTAGAAATTTTTCTCTTCTTTTCAATTCTGGCACTTAGCAAATAAAAATTACTGAATAGATTGTTAAAAAAATTATAAAGTATACTTTTTAAAAAATGTCATGGGTAATGCAGATAATAAAATATAATAAATTCTTATAACTTCAAATAAAATTCTCAGATACAATTATAAAAATATGACTATCATAAAGTACATTATTACTTCCTGTGGGAAAGGCAAAAACTCATTTTCTAACAAATACAGATGAGCATTATGGAATTAAATTTGTAATCCTTTAGAAGAAAAAAGCCCTATTATAGGAGAGCTATATATGTATTTATTTAAGTATTTCTTAATGATAGAATGTCATAAAAATTATATTAGTTATAGGAATATATTTTTCTGTTTCTAAATTTTAATTTTGAATTTTAAATTTATATATTTGTTGCTACCAAAGATAACCATAAATTTATTTCTAAGTATATATTCTACAGAGAATAAATATATAATATGTTATTATTGGATTGGTTTCAATTTCTGTCAAAAAGACAAGGAAATCCATTCTCTAAATTTGACTGTTTTCCTAAATCAGTATCTCTCTTTATCTTTAACATCTCTCTGCCTCTCCCTCTCTCTCTCTCTCTCTCTCTCTCTCTCTCTCTCTCTCTCTCTCTCTCATCTCTCTTTACAGGAAAGTCATAAATTCCCTGTTAGCAACTAACTGTACTTAACATGAAAGCAAATGGTAATCAGTAATCATCAATAATCAAAACTAAGCTACAAATATGGTACTTCATTTAGAGAAGAGATAAAAATAAAGAGAATCCCTGTAGATGTCATGACAATTTTCTTTCCCTCTGCTTATAAGTGATCTTTGGTGGAATATGGTGCTACAGCATAATTACTTGGCTTTTCTATGATGTAAACATTTGTAATATGTGATTTGGAGGCATACTGGTGGGAAGAAAGCCTAAAACATTTTGATAGGTAAGAAAGTTTCACCCAACTGTCAGGAAAACAGGTGATTTATGAGGCCTATCTTTCAATAATTAAAAACCACTTACAGACATTCTGTGGTTTCAGAAGACACAATGTTGAGCTAACTCACAGAACTGTGATAATGTATTGAGTTAAGGCTAGTAAAGAAATTAGCAAAGTAATTAACATGTTACATAACATGCTTATAATAACAATTATAGATGTCTTACTATTGTTGTTTCGTTTTTTTCTTTTCTGTTTTAGTGGTTTCTTTTCGGATTTTTGCTCCAGCCCACCACTACTTGGTTACAACTAGAAAACTTGAACTAGCCTGGTCTTTAGGCTGGGGACTTAAGTATCCAACCAAACCACTGACCATATGGCATGAATTTGGTTTATAGTAAAGCCTCTGGTTGTCTCCTATTCCAAACGTTACACTGCTCAATGTTCTGGGAGGATATCAGTTCACCACTGTCATTCACAGAAGGAGTGAGGCCCATGGGCATTTGGGCCATTTCCTGTTTCATTCTTACTGTATTCCCTTCTCTCTTTCAGCCTATATCTAAGGCTTTATTAGGGAGATTTCTACAATAAATTGATTAAGAAAGAGAAAATGGACCCCAGTTCACAGTATACAGACAAAACCCAAAAATGGACTATGGCAGCACCTCAGCTCCTTCCTGAGGTATCCATGAAGGACAGTGGTGACAGAAACACTCCCAGTAAACTAATTTGTTTCTTCAGGTCCTGCTTGAATCAATCATGTATAATCTTCTTCCATTTGATGACACACTGCTGCTGTGCACATCCAATTTTATGGCTCAGTGGACAGACAATTCTCAGTTCATAGTGGACAGACAACTCAGTAACTTGGTGGTCCACAATTCAACATTCAGTTGCTTCTAAGGCCCACTAGCAAGCAAAAATCTGTTCTGTTTTTTTTTTTTTTAATTTAATAAATCTTTATTTTTCAGGTTATTACAATTGTTCCTTGTTTCCACCCCCCCCTCCATAGTTCCTTCCACCCGGTTCCCACCCCATCCTCTTCTCTTACCTCCCCCCCATGTGCTCATTCATGGGTGTACAATTTTTGTCCAGTCTCTTCATGCACCCCTCACACCCTTTTCCCCCCAATAATTGTCAGTACACTCCCTTTTTATGCCCTTGCTTCTATTATATTCACCAGTTTATTCTGTTAATCAGATTTTTTATTCACATGATTTTTAGATTCACTTGTTGATAGATATATATTTGTTGTTTGTAATTTTTATCTTTACCTTTTTCTTTTTCTTCCTGTTCTTAAAGAATACCTTTCAGAATTTCATATAATATTCATTTGGTGGTGATGGACTCCTTTAGCTTTTTCTTATCTGTGAGGTTCTTTATCTGACCTTCAGTTCTGAATGATAGCTTTGCTGGGTAGAGTAATTTGCTATTCATCATTTTAAATATTTCTTGCCACTCCTGTCTGGACTGCATAGTTTCTGTTGAGAAATCAGTGGACAATCTTATGGGTGCTCCCTTGTAGGTAATTTAATGTTTTTCTCTTGTTGCTTTTAATACTCTCTCTTTGTCTTTTCCTCTTGACATTTTAATTATGATGTGTATTGGTATGGTCCTCTTTGGATTCGTTTTATTTGGGGTTCTGTGTGTTTCCTGGACTTGTAAGTCTATTTCTTTCACCAGATGTGGGAAGTTTTCAGTCATTATTTCTTCAAATAGGTTTTCAGTATCTTGCTCTCTCTCTTTTTCTGACACTCCATAATTCAGATATTGGGACAACTGAGATTGTCCCAGAGGCTACTATCTTCAAATTTTATTTATTTATGTATTTATTTATTTATTTATTTATTTATTTTTTACTTTTTGCTTTTCCAGTTGAGTGTTTTTTTGCTTCTTTGTATTTCCAATCTTTGACTTGATTTTTGTGGTCCTCTAGTCTGCTGTAGGGTCTCTGTATAATATTTTTTATTTCATTCAGTGTATGTTTAATTTCTAGTTGTTCCTTTTTCATTTCCTTGAGGGTCTTGCTAAATTTGTCAGCCTTTTCTAGGAAAGTCTTGAAAAATCTTATAACCGTGGTTTTTAACTCTATATCCAGCTGTTTGCTTTCCTCCATTTCTTTCATTTGTGATTTGTTTATTTGTCTCCACATTTTTGCTGCTTCCCTGAGTTGGTAGAGTAGCTTTGTGTGTTCGGTGCCCTACAGGGGCCAGTATCTCAGCCTTCCAAGTTACCTGAGGTAGACACTCTTGGTGCACCCTTTTGTGGATTGTGTGTACAGCTTTGTTGTAGTTAAGCCTTGATTGTTGTTGGTATCACTGGGAGGAATTGACCTCCAGTCCCATTGGCTGTGAGGATCAGTTGTGTCTATGCTGGGAAATTTCTGTGCTGGAGGCACACTTATGAGACAAGACTTGCAAAATTGCAAGAGCTTCTGTGTTCAGTTTGGATGGAGCAGAGTCTCAGGGTGGAGCAGATAGCCTTGGCTTCCCATCAACCCTGCCCTATAAGACCCCTGAGTGTCAGTGTTCCTTGGTAATCACTGCAAGCTCCTCTGAGAGAAAGCCACCCTCAAGTTCTGCCTTCTGCCAGAGAGTACAGTTTCTCCCTGAATGAGTCTGGGTTCCCAGAGTCTCACCTAGAACTGGAGTTTAGCACAGTCAGAAGTTTCCATCTTGGTTGAGAAAGAAGCATACTCAGCAGTTAGTCCTCTCTGTGCATGCATCTTCAGACTTCTGCCTTCTGCAGTTCCTCTGAGTCTCAGTGTGCTTTTCTCTTTTCCGGACAGTCTTGTTTCACTCCATATGAGCCTGGGTTCCAAGAGTCTTGCCCAGAACTGGAGTTAAGAGCAGTCAGAAGCTTCTGTCTCACTCCTGCTTGAGAAAGCCAGCCACGCACTAAGCCTAAAGTTCTCTGTGTGCTCGCATCTCCTTACCTCTGCCTTCTGCAGCTTCTCTGAGTCTCCATGTGCTTTTCTCTTTCCTCCTAGTTGTAGAATTTCCACTCAGCCAGCTTTCCTGTGATTCTGGATGATGTGTGTTTTGTTTTTTAGTTTTGAAACTGTTGTGCGAGGCAGCAATTAGGTGTTTACTTATGCCACCATCTCGGTTTCTCCACAAAAATCTGTTTTGAAAAGAGAGTAGTTATATTCAGCAGAAGATGCCAGGGTTTTGCTTAAAAATCTTAAGGATTCTTCTTATGACACTTGCCAAAGGATAAATATAGCATTTCTCTCTGCCATTGACACCTTAAGCACCATTGGACCACAGTGCTAGAGCAGGTTGCACAGCAGATTGGACCTGCTGCCAAACCTCCTCTTATTCTATGCCCAATGAACACTAACAGCCTTTTGAACCACTTGATACCTAGATTAGTATAACCAAATGGGACATGTATGACCTTCATCTCCCAAAGATAGTCCTTAGGCACACTGTCTCCCTTTTGTTTGTGAGAGAGACCAGATGCAATGACTTATACTCACCTTGGAAGGGATATCTCAACATGTTCCACAGCTCTGGATCCCTAGATTGTTCACTAAGGTAAAATTTTTGTTAGATGTGTCTCATCCCCTGACACACAAATGTCTTACCAATAAGTCTAGAGTAGTTGCTACTTCTTGCTCACTAGGTCCAATCACCATAATATCATCAATGCAATGTAATATCAGTGGGATATTTTGTGGAAGAGAAAGGTAATTAAGATTCCAACAGACATAATTATGATATATGGCTGGAGAGTTGATCTATACCTGAGCTAGGAGAGTGAAGGTGTACTGCTAGTCTTGCCAGCTGAAAGCAATGTACTTTTGGTGTTTTGGCTGACAGATATCAAGACAAAAGCTTTGATTGGATAGATCAGTCGCTGCTTTCAAGGATCTAGGCTATGTGTCAATGTTTTCAAGCGATGAAAATGCATCTGGAACAAAACCTGCAATTAGAATCACCACATGGTTATGTTTGCAATAATCCACTGACATTCTCAAAGATTTAGCTATTTGCTGCACAGGTGAAATAGGCAAGTTGAATGAGGATGTGGTGGAAATTACCACTCTGTATCCTTCAAGTTCTTTATGGAGACACTTAATCTGATCCAACTTTATCCTTCTATCATTATTCCATAACCTGACTATCCACTCATGTACAAATACCTCAGAATTATGTCTACGTTAACCACAAAAACCACACGGATATTTTGCAGTGTAGAACACTTCTTTACGTTTTACACATTTACCTTCCTTTTCAGGGCCTGCTGGGACTGAAATCTAGTTATAGGTCTAGAAGCAGAGAGGGAGATGGATTCTGAAGTGAGTCAACAGGGTCTCTCAGACAAGACCAGCACAGGCTCCTGAGGCAGAGTAGGGTTAATTAACCTTCTCCAATGAGGACTGGATCAAGGACTGCTTCTACTGTTAAAACAGACGTAGGATAACTTAGGGATTCAATATCCAGAGCTTGGTCTGCATTGTCCTACAGAATCCTATTCCAATTCACAGAATCTCATTCCTCCCCTATCAAGTCCCTCACTTTAACAGTAGACACCTTGCAAGATTGGTAATTCAATTCACACTGCATTTCAGCCACTGTATCGACCTCAACTCTGCAACTATAGTAGATAAGGGTTTTGTGTGTGTTTTTCAACTAAGACATAGAAATTTGTAGGTCATTTGTGTGACACAAGTAGAAAATTGGAAGCTATCAGCACCTTTATCTTACCACACTGTTTCAAGTACAATTAGTAGCAAGTAGTCAATTTCATTACTCTGTAGTTTGATAAAAATGTTCTAAGATAACAAATGCATGGTGATCGATAACATTGTTTCCTATAAGTATTTGATTAGGAGTATCAAAAGTTAATATTTTGCCTATCTCTATCCTATATCACACTATGAACTATCATAGCTCTCTTTACTACTAGGAATAATCACCAGTGCCTTTAAAACCGATTAGAGAACCAATTCCAAAAACCCTGAGCCAATGTAGACAACAAATTCCTAAGATTCTGTTCCCCTGGAACCACCCTCATTAGTAAGATCTGTTCTCCAAAGAAACCTATGCATGTGCCTTTATGTGTATAAAATCCATGTTCCTTTTCAGTACTTCCCATTTCTATATTGTCCCCAGACATGCTTCGCCATCACGTTTTCTTCTTTTCCCTGTTATAAACCTTAACATCTGGTCCTTTTCAAACATACACAGTTTGAAGGGTTGCTACTAGTATATCAGCTATTTAGAGTGAATTTTAGCTAATGCATCTCTACAATTCAGATTGTCATCATTGTTCCTGAGGAGTAGACAATGGGACATTTCCCAGAGGAACACTAATACCAACTGAGAGGCACCACTCTGCCTTGCTTGAAAGGGAAATATATAGAATGCATTATAGTTCTTTCAGAAGTACTAAGTAAATACCAAGAAAACTTTGTAACTAAGAATTTATCACACATGTGCATTGTTATTGTGGGTCACATATATAGTTCTGATAAAAGACATTTTGTGGAAATGTGTGGCCTGCGGCTGAATTATAAGTGGATGAACAAAGTTTTACTGATGTTGAACTGGGCCTGCTACCAAGTGATGTGACATTGGAAAATATCAGCTTAATTTGGAGAAGAAGAGCAAATTCAACCTTATTGTTGATGCCTGGGGGAATTATGATTCTACATTTTCATTCTGATTCACTTATTTTGATCTTAAATTGAGACACTCAATTACTAGAGATAAATTCCATCTAGTCTCATTGCATAATTGGTTTTTGTAGAGTCCATTATCCTAATAATTATATTCTAATTGGTGTAAAAATGAAATATTCTGATAAGGAACATCAGGAAATAATAATAGTAATTAATAGTAATTAAATTTCATATAGTCCATTATAGAGTACAGAAGTTTGAGGTGAATTTAAACATAAATTTACCTGGCCCTGGCTGGATGGCTCAGTTGGTTAGAAAATCATCTCAAGCATCAAAAGGTTGTTGGTTTGATTCCTAGTTGGGGCACATATCTAGGTTACAAGTTTGATCCCTGATTGGTGTGCAAAAGGGAGGCAACTGTTTAATGTTTCTCTCTCACATCAATATTGTTTTTTTTTCTCTTTCTCTTTCCCTTACTCTCTCTCTGAAAAGCAATGGAGACATATCCTTGGTGAGTATTTAATCATAGTAATAATAGTAATAAATTTATCTAAGACTTTAGCAGAATAATGAACACTTAGTATGCATTTTTGGTTGTTAATTTATCTATATGAAGTAAAATATGTTAAAACTCACAATCAATAATTTTGTCCATACTTAAAATAATTCAGTGGATTTAATAAGTATGCTTATACTAGAAAGGTTGTGCATTTTAAAAATATATTTTATTGATTTTTTTTACAGAGAGGAAGAGAGAGGATAGAGAGTTAGAGACATAGATGAGAGAAAAACATAGATAAGCTGCCTCCTGCACCCTCCCTGCCTCCATCCCGCCCCCCCCCGCCCACACACACACTGGGGATATGCTCTCAACCAAGGTACATGCCCTTGACTGGAATCGAACCTGGGACACTTTAGTCTGCAGGCCTACTCTCTATCCACTGAGCCAAACAGGTTAAGGTAGGTTGTGAAATTTCATTCTTCATTCATTCATTCAATACAACATGTTTATCCTATATTATCATTGAGTTAAACTCTGAGGGAGTAAAAACATATGTAAGATACATACTGAGCCTTAGGGATGTTAAAACTTCATCAGAAATTCAAGTTTTGAGATGAAGTCTCTTGATAGGGTTCTATAAACAGGAGAAGATGTAGCCCCTGTTGGTGGTAATGGTGGACACGGAGATTGGGAATACCCTTTCCCCCTACTATTGTTTCTAAGTGGAGGAAAAACATATAATGATAGCATTCTTGTTTCTATTTCCTCCATTACTCCATGTTCCCTTAATCCCCTGTGAAAAAGGAGTGAGTTGTCTGATTAAGTTAGAGATAAGTTAAGTGTGGATGAACACATCCTTCTTCTTTTCCTTTTTATAATGTGCCTGTCTGCAAGGGCATTTTCAGTCCTGCTGAAAATTTTATGTGGGACAGATTCAATACCTATGGGGAGGGACTTATAGTTACCAGGTATTTTCCATAAATAGGGGATATAAGACTGTCTATTCTGGGGTTCAATTTTAAAAGCCCATTAGGCTGTATACCTATAAACCTAACCCATCTTCTCCAACATCTCTGTTGTTTGATCTACATTAGTGTTTCAATGATTTATTGCTATATAACAAACCAGCCTCAAAATTCAGTGTCTTTTAAAATTATTTTCTTTTCTCATAACACTGTGGATTGGGCTTAGTTAGACACTTCTGCTGTACATGATTTAGCTGAGGTTATTCATGTAAGCTGCATTTAAAGTAAGATCAAAGCATGTCACATTACCAAACTTGAGGTCAAAGTGGGAGATGACCTTATATGCATGTGAATACTAAGATGTGTTTATCACTGGGAACTAAAGTGTAATGGTCTACCACACCTTCTCGACCCCATTTACCTACCTCTCTATTGATTCTGAACTTGGGAAAAGGGTTACCATTTATTAGAGTTTTGAAACTTATTCTTATTCTTCCCATTTTTTTTCTATCATTGGTTCAATTTTCCCCTTAATTGTTCTCTATATATTTTAGCAATATTTTGTTGCAATTCTATTGCTTAAACTTTATCTACTATTTCCCTACTATAGTTTCTCCTAATTTTCATACATCTCATACATTTCAGCATTTAACCAGGCTCTCTGACATTAGCAAATTATATCCAAATCCTGGATAATATTTTATTTTTACTTTCATAGTGGCTACCTTTTCCACAATAAGCAAGAGTTCTTTCTCATTAAAGAGTTATTGTTTTCATCTTTATTATTTCCATATTTTGTGTGTGTTTTAAACCAGCTAATTATATGTGAAATATTTAATGAAAAATTTTATAATTTTATTCAGGTGCAATTTATCATGTTCCACTTTAATGTAATCAATTTGACACACTTATTTTCCTCAGAAAATTGTAAGTAGTACAATACTAAGAAGTAACATTTTGTTTGGATTAAGAAGAATAGCTTGAAATACAAAAATTAAAATTAAATTAAGACTTTTACAAAAAGACAGGAAAGTAGCCTTAATAAAGTACATATTATAGTAAACAGTGTAACACTATTGGATCTCAAAAACAGAGTGGCCCACTTAACCATGAACTACTCTAAATAGCTAAAATTTCAAGAAATATATATATGTAATTTAATTTTCATATAAATTTTCATGAAGCTAGCAGGGTAGAAAATATATAGAACACAAGGGAAAAAAATAATTGAATTTTTCTATATGTCCAAATTTAAAACAAATATGTAGAAGTATATAAGTAGATGATAGGCACTCAAGACCTGTAATATGGAAGGCACATAGTTTGGATTACTTTTTCCAGTATTGGAACAATTATGCACTGATAAGTTTGCATTCTTTTAGCCTTTCCCATTCATGATGCCACATTCTATATAATAAAAACCTAATATGCTAAGTGTCCGATTAGATGACCAGTCGCTATGATGTGCACTGACCACCAGGGGTTAAATGCTTCAACTGGAGGTGAGCTTTTTGCTGGGGTCTGGTCAATCAGGACAGGGCAAAATGGCCCAATCAGTTTCAATGGCCTCTATTGGGACTGGGCGAGATGGGCTGGACATGTGCTGGAGCCCTCCTGCGGTCCCTCTCCAGGTGGTCAGCCTCCTGAGGTCCCTCCCCAGCCAGTTGGCCCAGATCAGCCCCAATCAGGACTGGGCAAGACAGGCAGAACATGCCCTAAAGCCCTCCCAGGTCCTTTCCCAGCCCCATTCGTGCACCAGTGAGATACCTTGGCCTGGCTTGTGCTCTCTCCCAATCGAAGACCCCCTGAGGGGATGTTGGAGAGTCAGTTTCAGCCAGATCCTTGCAGACCAGGACTAGAGAACCTTAAGCAGCATACTAGTATTTCATCTTAAGAAAAAATACCAATAGCAAGAATCCAAATCTAAGTGATAAACAGGATTAAGAACATATTTGGCATTATTTTCCTAATCTTAGGTTGATAAATATCAACCAGAATTTTACCTTTGGTGACAAGGGACAATAAGGAATTGTGGGAAGTGTGGCAAATAAGAAAATATATGTCTTCTCTATAGGTTAAGACATAAAACATTTGGACAATGGTTTGACCGTATATGAAAATGAGATATTCAGACTATTATGTAGTTTATGATTTCTAAAATTAAGTGATAGATGTAGTTTAAAGACCTTTGTAAGCCAAATAAACAAAGAAAAGAGTCTGTATATTCTGCCAGTTTAGCCTCTGACCTATAGCATATATTACACATAGTTGGGGAGAATTATGGCAGCTGCCATGGTACATGCTTCTTTTCTGCCCTTGGTCATATACCTTTCAACAAGTGTACAAAGTAAAAGACTAATATTCACTGAACAGATCATATATAATAAGAGGGTAATATGCAATAAAGCGAATGGCATAACAACCGAACAACCAATCAAAGTGTAATATGCTAATGATATGCTAAGGCAGCTCAACAACTCACTATAATGTGTACTGACCACCAGGGGGCAGATGCTCCAACTAGACAGTTAGCTTGCTGCTGGGATCCAGCTGACCGAGAATGAGCAAGATGGGCTGGACACACCCTGAAGCCCTCCAGCAATCCCTCTCCTGCTTGATCCCTCAGGCTACTCCCCTTATGAGGGCACCAGATGCATGGCTGATGAGTGCTGCTGTGGCAATGCGAGCTCTCCTGATAGGGACTGATTGGGCACAAGCCCATGGCAGGCACTGTGGGGCTGGGATGAGTGGGAGTGGCAGGTAGGAACTGCAAGTGACATTAGACTATGGGTTTCAGCCTGATCCTTGCAGACCACCCAGAGGGACCCCACCCATGCACTAATTTCTACATTGGGCCTCTAGTCTATAATAAATGCCTATTCATATTAATATTTCTGTGATTGGGCAAGGCACTGAAAAATTCAAAATTTATAGTTATACTTTTAGCATATGATACCCAAAAAATAAGTAAAGAATCTTAAAAATAAGCAAATAATTGTTTCAGACTATACTGGTTGGAGAGTTAGCATATTAGGCTTTTATATCCTATGTAATAAAATAGTAATATGCAAATTGACCCTAACAGTGGAATGACCAGTTGCTCTGACATACACTCACCACAAGGGGGCAGATGCTCAATACAGGTACTGTCCCCTAGTAGTCAGTGCACTTCCACAGGGAGAGCTCTGCTCAGCCATAAGCCAGGCTGAAGGCAGAGAGCACAGCAGTAGTGGCAGGAGTCTCTACTGCCTCCTCAGCAGCCCTAAGGATATCTGATTGATGGCTTAGACCCACTCCTCAGGCCTAAGCTGGCAGCCAGACATCCTCCAAGGGCTCCTGGACTGAAAGAGGGGGCAGAGCAGGCTGATGTATCCTCCTTCCCTGCAAGTGCACGAATTTTCATGCACCAGGCCACTAATATATAGATTAGCAGATATATCCCATTTGTCTTTTTTTCTGGTCAAGATTTGTACCCTTTAAAAGAAAAATGTCAAAATTTATAGTGGTAAATTTGGAATAGGGTACAGTAGATAAGGATTTATAGCAATGCCTTTTATTTACATGCTAGAGGCCCAGTGCACAAAATTCATGCACAGAGGGGGTGTTCCCTCAGCCCTGTCTGCACCCTCTGCAATTTGGGACCCCTACATCTTTTCCTTATCTAACTAACCTCTTCACATTTAAAAAAAAATAACTTAAATATCACCTACTCTAGGAAATCCTCTTTGAAAAAATGTCTTTACAATCTGTATTAAGTATTTTCATAGTATACCATTGTTTTCTTTAACAGGTACTTAGAGTAGATACAAGGTGGTTTTCATTCTTGCATCTGTAATTTTTCTTCTTGCTCTTGTAATAGCAAAGCTTATCCAATTTACATTTGTCCTTCAAGGGCTTATCTTGGTTCAATTTCCAGTTGGCTCCCTGCTTTTTTTTTAAGCAATAAATTTTGGTTGTGATAATAAGCTTCACTTGTAATCAAGCCTGTAGGTCTCTCTATCTGAATATTTCTATAATACCTATCACTTTAGCATACCAGAGATTGTGTTCATTTATAGAAAATAACCATAAATGTCACCTGATCATTTGATCTTCTAGTAATATTGTATAGCAAGATGTATTATTCTAGTGATTTAACTATTACAAAACTGAGGCGTACAGAAATAAATTACACTGACCAATAAAGAATGACTCAAATATCAAAGCATAATTCACTTAGGGCCTCCATTGTCCTGTGCCTCAGATATCATAGTATAGTACACAGTTTACATGGAACTCAGCTTCCTTTAAAATAGGATGGGATGCCTTACTCATGAAGCAGCTACTTCCACACATATTTTATTTAATTCACAGCACATACTCTTTGCACTGATTTTTGAAAAATTATCCTAGCAATTGCCTCTGTTCCTCTCTGTATTGTTGCCTTACATTCTGATGTTATTAGGGCACTTTTGTCATCCACTCGCTCTAATAAGATTGTGAATTTTTTAAGGGCAGAGATTATGACTTGAGCTTGTGTTTCTCTGTCATGGTGCCTAGATAAATACTCAAATGCCATCCAGTCCAAATGACTGTGATGAGAGAAGCCCACTGCTGCTGGAGACCTCTGATTTTTATTTAAGGGGCCTCACTTGTTCTGCGCCTTTACAGAGGGGTGAGTAAGGGCTGAGAGAATTTGAGGAAACCCAGACAGAATTTTCATCCTAAAAGATTTTGCTAAGCTGGTATCAAGGACTCCAGGCATTTGTCCAGTTAAAACCGGGACACTCAGCAATAACAAAGGCACTGGTCTCCTACTGCTAATGTGTGGGGATTAAATTCCAGCCTGTAGTCAGGACCAGGCTTCTAGGTAATTCTGGCCTGGTGCTCCTAACTCTGGGGAGAGGGAGACTTCCCATGGCTGCAGGCTAGAGGTCTTGGACTCCGGACCATGCCCCCACATTGATGAAAAACACATTGCATTCCTAGCTAAGGTTGGCCAGTGGAGCGGCTTCCTCACCTGGGATTGCAGGATGGCTTGGCCAGGCTCTGCCTGTCCTGATGGCCACATGATCGGGAGCTGCTTGACCTGGATTCTCTGCCCCGTGATCACAAGGCAGCTTGGCCTGTCCTGTTTTCCCTGTGATTGCAGGGTGGATCCGTCTGTGGCTTGGCCTAGCCCCTCTGCCCCATGATCTCAGGGCAGATCAGCCTGGGCTCTTTGCCCTGTGTTCACAGGGCAGTTTGGACCTAGGCAGGAAGCATCAGGTGCTGCCCCACCACCTACCTGGTCTGGACTGTGGCTTGTGTCCTGCAGGCGGCATAGGGAGCTGCCTGTGCCATCTCCTATGCAAATTTATCCACCATCTTTGCTGAGTTGATTTGCATATCACTCCTGATCGGCTGTGGATGTAGTGGAGGTACAGTCAATTAGCATTTTCTCTCTTATTAGTGTAGACTAGAGGCCTGGTACATAAAATTCATGCGTGAAATTTGTGCATGGGTACAGTTCCTAGGCCTGGCTGGTGATCGAAGTGCAAGCATCTGGCATGGAAAGACAGAGCCCAGATGACCTCTGGGCTCCCACACCCCCATGCACTCCCCTCCACCTGAGTCACAGTACCTGAGTCCCCATGCGGAGATGCAGTGAGGACAGCCAGATGCTCTGGGCCAGGGCACAATGTGGACCTCAGGGCTATCAAATGACGCTGCACAAATGCTGGGGGAGCAGTGACCAGCTCCTGCATGAATACACAAGGAGCCCAGCATTCACAGCTATGGTCCTGCTCACTTGTCATCTGAAAGATGCTATACAGGTGTGTGGTGGGCTCCTTGTGGGCACCTGGCACCTGAGTGCCAGGGGTAGGGCTGCCCTGGTGTCCTGGGGGAGGGTAGCAGAGGAAGTGAGAGTGAGCTCAGCCGACACCTCACATTCTCATTGTACCTCCATTCCTGTCACCCTCACCCCCAGGTAGCCAGCAAAAGGTCACAACCCCCTGCCTGGGCACCATGGAAGGCTGTTCACCACTACTCACCCCCAATTCCCCATCCCAGCCCAGAGCCCAGCCCTGATTGGGTCATCAGAGCCTGCTGGCCACTGGTCATCATCTGTGGGGCGATCAGTGGGGTGATTTGGCCCCTGCTTACAGCAGTCTGATGCCATCTGTTCACCTGCTCTACCATCCCATCATGGTCCTGCTCTCATTGCGGCTCATCTGGCCCTCCGCACCTCCACTGCCACCTGCTGCCAGTGCCCTGTCACTGATGCTCACCATGCTCGGCACCACTCCCTGGTAATCAGCGCATGTCAGAGTGAGTGGTTGAACTCCTGGTCGAACTCCTGTTCACAGGGACAATTTGCTGCATTTTAGGCTTTATCATATAGGATATGAAAGTCTCTTTTATTTCACACACATTCTAATAAAATATAATACATGTTATAACCCAAACATCATTAGCTACTATGTAATTCTTGGTCAGCAAGGTGCCAAGATGTATTCATTCAAACAGTGGTAAAATCGAAGAAGAGTACAAACTGACTATTTCAGTAGAAAGCAATATAAAATAATGGTTATCTGTATAGGCCTAGTGTCAAAATTCTAGCTCTGATGTAACCAGACTGATCAGGGAGGGACAATTAATTAATCTCTTTGTAAATCAGTTCACATGTCTCTAAATAAAATGAGATATAAAAATGCTTAATTCTTAGCTTTTCTGAGGTTTAAATTAAATATTACTGGTAGAGTACTTTAAAAAATTACAGGCATAGCAAAAGGACTCAATAAATTTTTGCATATACAGATATGTGAGCTTCAGAAATTGATTAGTAATACTTGCTGTAATTGTTTAGTATCAATCATTTTTAGCATAAGTGAAAAAAAAATTTGAGTAGTACATTTTCATAATAAATAAACCAGATGCCAAGTATTTGTTATTTGGCGTATACCAAGCTGCAGAATTGCAGGATGATCAATTTTAACTATTTATACAGTGCTGCATTTAAGAAAACTTTACTTTTATCTTGTTATTTAACCAAAAGAAATGTATTTAAATGAAGCTCTTACATCCCAAAACTTCACCTGGTAGAAGTAGTATTTAACTTTGAGAAGGCATTATTGAAATTATCTCCTAATCTATATATTGGTATAAATTCTTAAGAGGCAGCCCTCCTTAAATGCTAACAGAAACTGCAAGTAAGACCCTCCAAACAAATTCTAAAAACTGTCTCCTTAAGTTACAAGAGTGGGACTTGATGTTTCTCCCTAACTTTAGCTGGGAAAAGGCAACTGGACTGTTACCTGGACATTTCTTTCATTGCTTGGAATTACTTTTCTTTATTTTGTTTCTGTTTCCCACTATTAAATTTTCCTTGGTATTAAAACCTGAGGTGAAAAGTAATCTCATTTTATCATGGGCACAAGTTAGAAATTTGTTACTTAATTTAATAGTCTACATACTGTTGCAGATGCAATCGACAAGACTGAAAGGAGTCAGGAAGAGAGGTGGCAAAGGGCATGTCAGATGGTTTTGAGTGGGGTTGATGGCCAGCCTGTGATAGGATATCAAACATTTCTGTGATTTGCTTTGGTGATTGTTTCTAGATGTCCTTAGAGATTATGGTTATTCAAGAGTAATTTTTGTTGGTAATTTAGTAATACGATGATTTTTATTTTTACAAAAGTTTAAACAACCCAAGGATTATATCAATGAAATATTTTTTTACAGGACTCATGTCACTTCCCAATGTTGTTTAAAATTTGGGTGTCATATTTTTCAAACTGGGACGCTTTTTCAAATGAAAAGAGACACTATTAATATTTACTTAGGAATATAGGGATAAATCAGACAGTGTACAGGCAACCTGATTATAAGGATGTTTACTAGATATTTTCATTCTGAAATAACTTGCTTGGATTAGCAATTAAGACTTATGAAAGAGCTGCTTTTCTCTGACACAGTTTAAAAGAAGTAGTCATTAAAGAAAAACAGAAAAGGAACATAGAAATGTCTGTAGTACTTTTAGTATTTTAAAGTGAGCCCAAAGACACTAATCATTAGAAGATGCAAATTAAAATCACCATGTGGTATCACCTCACACCTGTCAGGATGGTTGCCATAATAATTCAACAAACGACAAGCGCTGGTGAGGATGTGGAGAAAAGGGAACCCTTGTGTACTGCTGGTGGGAATGCAGACTGGTGGAGCCACTGTGAAAACAGGATGGAGTTTCTTCAAAAAATTGAAAGTGGAACTGCCATTTGATCAGTGATCCCACTTGTAGGAATACACTTTAAGAAACCAGAAACACCGCCGAAACTGGTTTGGCTCAGTGGATAGAGTGTCGGCCTGCAGACTGAAGGGTCCCAGGTTTGGTTCCAGTCAGGGCATGTACCTTGGTTGTGGGCACATCTCTAGTGGGGGTGTGCAGAAGATAGCTGATCGATGTCTCTCTCTTTCATCAATGTTTCTAACTCTCTATCCCTCTCTCTCTCTTCCTCTCTGTAAAATATCAATAAAATATATGAAAAAAAGACAATTTGGAAAGAATTTAAAAAAAAGAAACCAGAAACACCCATCAGTAAGAATATATGCACTTCTATGTTCATAGCAGCACTATTTACAATAGCTAAGATCAGGTAACAGCTCACCTGTCCATCAGTAGATGAGTGCATAAAAAAGCTGCAGTACATTTACACCATGGAAAATTATGCAGCTATATAAAAGAAAGAACTCTTACCCTTTGAGACAGCATAGAGGGACCTAAAGAACATTATGCAAGCAAAATAAGCTAGTGAGATAAAGATAAGTATCATGTGATCTCACTCATGTGTGGAATCTAATGAATGAAACAAACTGATAAACAATATAGATCTATAGACATAGTAGCATGGAACAGAATATAAATCTCAGGGGGAAGATGGGGATGGTGGGATAGGTGTGGAGGGATTAACCTGGGAACTTATATGCATATATGCATAACCTATAGACACATAACCTATTATCATGTGGTGAAGGCGTGGGAGGGGCTGGTATGGAATAGAAAAGGTCAATAAGAAAAAATAAATAAAAGAGGATATCTGTAATACTTTCAACAATAAAGATAAATTTAAAAATAAATAAAGTAGGCCAAAACCGGTGTGGCTCAGTGGATAGAGCATCAGTCTGTGGACTAAAAGGTACCAGGTTCAATTCTGGTCAAGGGCATGTACCTTCATTGGGGGTACATCCCCAGTGGGGGGCGTGCAGGAGGCAGCTGATCGATGTCTCTCTCTCATCGATGTTTCTGACTCTCTATCCCTCTCCCTTCCTCTCTGTAAAAAAAATCAATAAAAATAAAAAGTAGGATGAGGGTAAAGGTAGTTTTCCTTCCTTACTAATAACAATGGTATAGTTACATGTGTCAACCTAGATGTTAGAATTGTTTTTGATAAGATTTCTCATCATTGTGTCCTACAATAATTGGATCTGAAGCTAATATAAGTTTATTCTTCCTAACTCTCTCACTAGTCAATTACATCATTCCACTAACTTTGAGATTTGTATAAAAATAGGTATATCTTCCCTGGCAATTCAGTCAGGATCTATATGAATTAGTGTATTTGTTCATCTGCTGATGTTTCTGTTGCCCTCTGAAATACTACTTTACTGACTTCACAGAATTTGCTGATCAACTTACCAAATATATTTATATTATATCTAAACTATTTATGTTTGCATTGTTTCCTATAGAAAACTCTACAATGGGTCTAGGAGTTCAGAATTTTATATCCCATACTTTTGTAAGTTAATGATATAGATAAAAGCCTGTATCAAATAATCAGTAATAACCCATCCTTGCCATGTTTTCTTCTCACAGGGTTCCTTAATTTTAGTATGCTTAGGAATCTCATAATTCTATTTTCAAAAATTCTCTTTCAGGAGTTATTGGATGATATTCAAGGACTTAAGATATTTTAACAATGTCTCAGATGATTTTGCTGTTGGTCATCCATGGGCTTCATTTTGTAAAACTGCTTTGCAATAAATACAAGAAATAAGAGTGCATACTGATAGGTCTCTTCTAAGTTGCTCGTGTCAGTTCCTAAATAAAATGTCTTAATATTCCAATCGAGGAAGCTCACTATATTATTCAGTCCATTCATTTACTCAGTTCCTGCTTACTGAGAACTCTGATGGATGCCGGTGATGGGATAGTACACAAGAGAGTCTGATTCCTTTCCTCCAAGAATCCGGTGGGATAACGGCTCAGGCCAAATGATAAGACTACGGCAGGATATGTAGAGTGCTTTGGAAGCACATAAACACATTCTTAACCCAGAACAAAAAGGCACTTCAGAAAAATCTTCTCAGAGAAAATGTCATCTATATGAAGAACCAAAGATCAGTATGATTTAGTTAGGTGTAAAGAAAGAGAGTGGGCAAATGATCACACATAAAGAAAGTCAGTTTGAAGAAGTGGGTGATTAGACATCATATAAAGTATATTGAGATGGGGGTGGGAGACAAGAAGAGATGATGAAGAGAGATGCATCACTTTTGGGCAGATTTTATGAGATATGAAATGGCTGCTAAGCAATGTGACAGAGTTTAGATTCAATTCTAATTCTATAACAAATTTTATTGTTAGCTTTTACTTAGTCTAATATTCTCTTTGATCAAATTAATATTAAATAATTTCTGTTGTTTAGTGTGTACTTTGTTGCCAAATGATTTATGGTGGTTTTTCCTAATACTATTATAAGGATTACTAAAATAAGGAACTATTATAAGGATTACTAAAATAGTTAACACATGGTGTGTGTGTGTGTGTGTGTGTGTGTGTGTGTGTGTGTGTGTGTGTTTTGGTAACTTTTCATACTAATCATTACTATTTTTAAAATAGTAGTACCTTTACCAAGCAAAGTGCCTAAGAACCAATAAAATATCCTATTTCCATTTTAGTCACTAGTTTTATTACAAGCATGCCATTTCTAATTGCATAGATTCCTCTTTGTTGTTTTTCTTATTAAGGATAAACTTAATTGATGAGTTCAATACCTCAGCAGCTTTAAAGTCATCATTAATTTAATGCCACTCACTCTTCATTTATTAGTAATCCTAATTTCTCATCAACTTTGAATTATTTGGAAAAGCTGACCTATATTATTTGTTCCCAGTTGCAAATATTAATTAGTGAAGCTCTCTGACTTCCCTGTGTTTCCATGACAGCTTTAATATTGGAACAATCTTTACTGGGAATTTTTATCTCCATCACTTATAGGACCATCCTCTTATGTCAGTAAAACTTAGAAAGAGACCTTTGGATAAGTCATGTGCAAATCGTATCAGAATAAAAACCCAAACAATTGCTTAATATTTATTTAAATAAATTTTATATTAATTCTTGATTATATCAAGCAATTTGGAAATGTATACTAGAGGCAATTCTTAACTAGTATACAGAAAATGTAATTCCCACCACATTTATTTATAACAGAAATTAAATTCTACTACATCTTAGAAAGATGTTTCCAAATATGTTGTCCAAGGACCACCTATGGTACTTAGGGTACTGTTTTAACATGTACCTATTGAAGAAGAATCTTAGGGGTAAGTCTATATCCATCAATATTTTAATACAATTAATAGGTGATTATTCATACCAAAGTTTAGATTTAACTGGTAGAAAATTTAAGAAATTTCTCTTTTTCACAATTCAACATTACATCTATATTCTGTCAGACAGTTGTGAATATGATTCATATAAATGGCATATGGAATCAGTTTCTTTTACATACAACTAGAGATCCATTGTATGAAGATTCATGCAAGAATAGGCCTTCCTTGCCCTGGCTTCACTCCTGGCCACCTAGAAGCCTGCAAGTCCTCGCTTCAGGCTAAAGTGCTGCTCCTGTAGGTCCCTCTGCCTCCACCCTTCCCCTCATAGCAGGTATCCCACCCCACTCGCCGCTCTGTGTCTGCATATGCAAATTAACCCAACATCTTTGCTGATCAATTTGCATACTCACTCCTGATTGGCTGATGTCATCATGGATGAATGGCCAATTTGCATATTTATCTTTTATTGGTGTAGATTATAGTATGGATTTCTATTACCTTCTTATGTAATAAAATTATGACTTTTCTACTATAGAAAAGAAATTGAGCATTTATATTCATATACAAAAAATGCTGGATGGATACAGTTCCATTGGATGGGGTTGTCATTAGATATAAAGCAAAAATTTGAGAATTATATTGATTTAGAAATTGATTTCTAATATTACCAGGGATGTATATGAAAGGAAAAGAAAGTAAACATTAAAGTTTGACTCAGTTTTCATTATAAAATTAAAAGGGTAATTGAAACTAAAAATTATTGTGTTCTTGTGTTGAAAATTACCTCTTCTAAAATTTAATTTCAGAACATCACACAATGTACTAGAAATATTTAATAACTAGAAGCCCAGTGCACAAAATTCTTGCACTGGTAGGATCCCTAGTGGCTGCTGGCTGCTGGCCTGGGCCTCCCTCCCTTCCCCCAGTCAGCCCCACTCCCACCCCCTGCTTGAACTCCTGGAAGAACTTAAGTCAAGAGCAAAATTTGCACACTACGCTTTTATTATGTAGATTGGCTCTCTCTCTCCTAAAAGAAACCCTAAATTTTAGTGCTTGCTTATTTATATATTGTGTAAATAATCTTATGACTAATTTCAAGGTAAAAATATGAGACCATTTTATACAGATTTTAGAAGAAATACACAATAGCATCCATTTTATAGTGTCCCAATCATACAAATATAATAGATGTAATTAACTTAAAGAAGCTAGATAATAGTAAAATGAAATAATATAAATAAAAATTTAGGACTTTGTATTTTATTACCTTTTTTCACTGCAAGTTATTTTGTTAGTAGATTACATAATTTAACTTTTTAAGTGACTAAATTTAACAACCAATGGTATAATTCTTAAACATTTTAAATTGACTCTCACAAGCTAATATGAGTCAGATCTAGTACACTGATGGTACGATGAGTTTGTATCCCTTTTGATATAAAAAAGCATACATTATTGTGTGTGTAAATAGAGATACATGTGTGTGTAAGTTTAAGTGTGTGTTCCATTTTTTATATTATTTTTCATTTGTAGTTTTTGTAATCCAGTGTCATCTAATTATAATCCACCCCTCTAATCCTTATCTCCACTGATCAGATAATTATATTCCCTTGACTAGCTACATGTGAAATAAATAAAAAAGTATAAAATACACCTGGGGAACAGTTAGGTGAAGAAGGAAGGCAGTTAGTTAAAAGTAAAAGGAATAATATAAACAAAGAAGCATTAAAGCTCTAAGTCTTTTTCCATTGAGTCATATCTATATTAATAAAAGGATAATATGCTAATTAATCTGGGAGACCTTCTGGATGTCCTTTTAGACAAAGCCATGGTGGGGGGACCCAGGCAGAGGTGGTTAGGGGCCAATCAGACCAGAAGGGGGGGATAGTTGGGGGTGAGCAGGCCAGCAGGGGGAGCCATTTGGGGGTAATTAGGCCGGCAAGGGGGGCAGATAGCGGTGAGAAGGCCAGCAGACAGAGTGGTTAGGGGTGATCAGGCAGGCAGGCAGGTGAGTGGTTATGATCCAGCAGTCCAAGATTCTAAGAGAGATCCCAGATTGGAGAAGGTGCAGGACGGGCTGAGGAATACCCTCCCCACCACCATGCACGACTTTCACGCACTGTGCTACTAGTACATAAAATAAGTCACTAGACACAAGCCTTCAGATTTTCTGACATTTTGCTACTTCTATTGATTCAAAGTCTTCTTTTTTAGATATTTGTTGATGTAAAGTCCATAAGAAAGGTTGTCTTTGACATTCTGACATAAACATATGCTACAAACCACATACATAATTTTAAAATATCATGCAAACTGTGACAGAGGAGTGTATTTCAATTCACCACTAGATTTTCAACCTTAAATCTCATGGTGAATCACAACTGAACCTCTATTATGTAAACACGCCCATTTATACTCAAGCAGTAGAAAACCGAGCCCTCTCTAAAAGTCTGTCTAAATGCTCTCCTCTAACCAAAACAGAAGACAAGGTCGTGTCAATATTTGCAGCCATCATCCACACAAGACCCTCGGAGTCTGTTGCTATCTAGTCCCCTTCCCATTCTGGTAGCTTGATGTTGTGTTCTGCTTTTAATCATTAGATTTTAACAGCTTGCTTTTAAATTTCTTCAGCTTCCTCAGAGTTGTCAGGCAAGATTGATACTTTTAAAATTGTTTCAAGAATCTGGCTATGAAATATGCTCATACACCTAAAGTTAAAGAACATTTTAAACACTCTCATTGCAGACCAATATATTTTTCCCGTGTTGTCTTAATAAATACAGCTTTCAACAACTTTGACAACTTGACATCATTATTTCATGGAGTAATCGGAATTTTTCCAATCATACAATTCCTAAAACTTTGCTCTGAGTGTTAACTGAAAAGTCTTCCAATGCACAGAAATATTTTCAACATTTGCAAAACTTTAGAGTGCTTTATTATTACATTAAACCATTTTAAATCATTTTAAAGTCAGACTTTAATTAGAAAATAAATATTAGAATGCTGCTAGAAAGTCTAGCAAGTAAAATAGCTAGGGATCAACAAAATCCATTAAATGTATGGGACTATAATATTGATAAGACAGTTTTCATATCACATTTTCAAGCATTAGAAACTGTTTTCATAACAGTTCTGAGGGAAATTAAAATTGTGCTGAGTCCTTCAGAGGTGTCCTATGTAAAAATATATAGTAACCATAACTTCCAAGATAGTGCCTCCATTCCAATTTATTGTATATTTAACTACTTAATCTGCTATTATAGGTTTTTTAAAGCAATTGCACATGAAATCTATGTGAATTTATACTCTATTTTCTTGTTTTCTCTAAAGATCTTCTTAATGCAAAGTAGTTGTCACAGCACGAATCACTTCTAATAATTTTTTAGCAATTTAAGAAAATTGCTGACCATTCGGTAGCTGTTCCATATCAGCAGGAATTTTTGTGGCCTTTCAATTAAAAGGAATCATTCTAATAGTTGTATTTTGATACTTTTTTTATTCACATGTTTCTAAGTGGTGATAGAATGCTTTTACAATTTGTGCTAATGGTTTTCTTTAAAATTTCTAAATGATCTGTAAAAGGGAGGGGGTATTTGAAATATCTGCTAACAAAAAGTAATTTAAAAAATAAATTAAATATCTGCCAACTGCCTTTTCTTTGATATTACTGGAAAGCATTTAAATAAGGCGTATAAGAAACTTTGAATTAATTTGGGACAACTGTTTAGAAAGCTCTAGAGTAGCATTAATAAAAAGTACTAAAAAATATATATTTGCACTTTCTGGTACACATTATTTGAGGTAGGCATAGTCTAAACTGTGAATGCACATTCACATTTTTCTGTTTATTAACAAATGACCTTTATTTTCCTGTTCTTCAATTCCTTAAGGTTTCCAAATGTTTTAAAATACACTCAAAGGAAGTGTTTAAATGACTTTTACTCCCATTCTATTACCATGATGCCTCCACAAGTACAATGGGAATATTTTTCAAAGGGGAAAAAATGGTACAGCATTGTTCCCCAAGTTCAAACATTTGGTTTATCCATCTCTAATATATTTATGTATCTGCACACATATTTTAATTGATATTAAATTAGCTTTGTCAAGAGCTGAGATAGAGAGAGAAACATATTGAGAGAGAGGGTGGGGAGAAAAAAAGAGAGAAGAGAGAGAAATGTGAGCATGAAAGAACTCATAATTGCCTTTTGTAATCTTGACTATTGACTTGGCAGTCACATCACATCATTTAGGTCACATGGTATTAATTAAGGCAATTAATTGATGGAAGGGGAGGTACTATAATAGACTTCACTTTTGATGGTAAATGACAAGGATCCGAAAGTAGATCTGGGGTGGTAAATATTGTTGTGACCGTTTAAAAAGTATCTGCCACACATAACAAGCAGGACAGAAATTAAAATAATCTCTACAGGAAAATTCAATGATAATCTGTCTCCAGGAAATGCAAACTAGGAGCAGGCATGCTTAACCACCAACTGAAAAGTAATCCCTGTGGCACTGCCAACTGTGTGAGAGGAAGTGGAGGGTGGTTAAAGCTTCGGTGATGAGCCTGGGAGCTGCAGAACCCATAAATCAAGTTTTCAAAGGCACTAAGTCACAAACTGGAGCATTTTCCAATTGGCAAAAAAGTGTCAGGAAAAGCTGAAAATGGGAGGCAGAATTTCTCAGATCACAATTGCACGCATGCAAGGAAACTTCCAAAATGAGCCTCAGCACATTCAAAATTCAATGACTACAGCTTTCTTCTAAAGACAATGTCCTGCTCTGAGGAAAATCTTCTGAATAGAACCTATATTTAACTGCACAGAAACACAAGACACAAAGGAAGAGGATGTCCAGGAAAAAGTGTGAGAGGGTAGCAGAAAAAGAGAGCCTGGGATGTAAAAGGGCATATTTTTAGACACTTGAAAGTAACAGCAGCAATGGGAGGCAAAGAGTCATGAAACAAGGACAGCTGGCTTAGCTTACTGGCATCGCTTGCGAATACCTTTTAAAAGAAAATCTTGAGAAAGAAAGTTGGCTAAAAAAAAAAAAAGTATAATTTAAACTTTATAAGAGGAAGACTGGCAATAAAACAAGTTGGGAAGTTCCCCATATTTTAGAGTCATCTATTTACAAAAGCAACTGTTTCAATCATCAGAAATTTACCTATCTACTGATCAAAATTTTCATTAGGTCATAATTAATTAGAAGGTTAGATTAGTAATTACTTGAAAGATACATTTTTACACTTCATTTATTAAGATTCTAAACCAATTCAAAGTATTAATTTCATCAATTAGATCTATATATTTTTTTATTCATAGAACCTAATTTTAACAAAAGAATTTTACATAAATACACACACACACACACACACACACACACACACACACACAAATTTTGCTACCTGACATTTATCTTCACAGGTTTAATACCTGATATAGCTATGGTTGTCCTATATTTTAAATAAATATTACAAAGGGTTTTGACCATTTTTGATTGTTTAGTTTCATTGGTTTTAAAATGCCCTTGTTTTAGCTTTCCAAAAATGCCTTTACTGATTATTCCTCCCTCTACAACCTTAACTAATAGGAGAGAAGTGTGTTTACTGAAATGTCATTTTAATTTACCAAGTAAAACAATTGATATTGCTTACAGTTGCTCACTCCACTGTTTAGGGAAATTCATTTTAACCTTTGATAACCCCCTTATCCAGCAAGAAAATGTCAATTCGGCCTTATTTAAAAGAGTTTGACCTTTTCTACCTTTACTGCAAAGGGAAAGTTTAATTGATTGAGAATAATTCACAGAGTTGTGTTAGTTTACTCTGGGGAAAAAACAAAAAAACACAAATATTTATACATTCTACAAATCTCTAACTTCATTATCAGTTAGGTCTTATAGACAGAGAGTAATTGGAGACAGGTTAGCAATTATACCTGTTGTCACAGTTGGGGACATTTTTTAAAAAAGACATAGTTAAATGAGCAATTGAAACATGTTCAAGTAGACAGTGATCTTCCTTTTATTTGTCTTTGGGTTTTCCTGCCATGTGTTTATATTTCAAATGAAAGAAGTATTTATATATAACAATACATATATTAATAACTATGATGAAGTGATCAATATTCGATTTTTATGTAAGGGTACTCTCCTTCATTATTTTGTGGACATTGTCCTTCAAACTGTATTAAGTAAAAAAGAAGTTTCATGATCAGATGGATTATGGGTAATGCTGAGTTAACAGATATTTGCTCCAGTCTTTATAGGCATGTGTGCTAATGAACTTGAAAATCAACTGACCACTATCACTCTTGCTTTAATAATATAAGAGATAAATTTCTAATTTATTTTCTCCTTTTCTCAGCCCCTTTAATGACAACACTCAAGTCCTTCCTCTTCCTCTTCCAAAGAATCACACAGCAGTTCTTTCATATGTTGTCTTTTTTACTCAGAGAACCTGATAATGAAGTTAGAGATTTGTAGAATGTTCTGCTCAGGGAATGGCTGTAGATGTGTGTTGATATAAGGCATGAATGGAGGGACTGAAAGTTTTTGTTTTGGAATAGAAAGATTGTCCCTACATTGCATGAAAAATAAATTTTCTTTGTTTATTTCTCCATCATTCCTGAAAGAAATTGACAGTATTTTGTTTAGTTACAATAACGTAGGCTAATTTTTTTTTTCACTTTAGGGAAATTATGTTCTTATACCAATAGAGTGTTTCCAAATCATGTTGCTTCTCTGATAATGATTATCTGGTTTCTGGTTTATGTAGTTTATCAATTTTCTGCCTAATAGAATATACCTATGAGCTCCAAAGCATGCTCATCTTGTGGTTAAAAATAAAACATCTTGTGTCCAACTGGAATGAGTATCAACCTGTGAACCAGGAGGTCACAATTCCATTCCTGGTTGGTGTGCATTCCCGGGTTGCAGGCTAAATCCCCAGTGGGGGGTGTGAAGAAGGTAGCTGATTGGTGATTCTCTCTCATTGATGTTTCTGTCCCTCTCTTCCTCTACCTTCCTCTCTGAAATCAATAAAAATACATATTAACAACAACAACACATTGTCACTGAAAGAATTTATTATGTCATATACCTGTATCTATCAAGTTAGTATGTATGTTGGAATGAATGCAGTAGACATATTTAAGAAATTTAAGATTAGATTCTATCTTCAGGGAGTTGTCTGGCTTGAGAGGTCAATGCATGCAAAAGAACAGTGAACTCAACAAGAAATATAAACGCTGCTACTGGGCAGGGATGAGAAAGAGGTCTCAGAGTGCTCCATGCTGCTGGACAGTTGCCCACTGGTTCCTTTTCCCTCAGAGAACCTTAGGATGAATCTCACATACCCTACATTTTATCCACCAGTCCTCACGAAGTGTCATGGACCACCAATCTACTTCTCAACCTCACCAGCTAGAGTCACATCTCCATCAGACCCTATATGCCCATTACAAGCCCATCTCCCAGTCATAGCTACCAACTACTTGGTCCTGTGGAACTCATAATACAACTTAAATACAATTTCTTGTATCTCCATTTTCCTTTGAAATATTCCCTTCCACGTCACCTTCTTCTTTTTTTCTTTTTTTTCATCTTTATTATTGAAAATATTAGAGATGGCCCCTTTTCTTCCCCAATCACCCCCTCCACCTTACTTCTGCCCCTCACCAAAGGCATTCGCTGCATTATTGTCTATGGCCATGGGTTATGCATATGTGCATATAAGTTCTTTGGTTAATCCCCCCTGCCCTTTCCTCTGAGATTTGTCAGTCTGTTCCATGCTTCCATATCTCTGGATCTATTTTGTTAATCAGTGTATTTTCTTCATTAGATTCCACATAGAAATGAGATCATATGACATCATTGTCTTTCTCTGTTTATTTCACTTAGCATAATACTCAAAGGATAAAAGATCCTTCTTTTTTTCAGCTGCATAGTATTCCATGGTGTAAATGTACCACAGCTTTTTTATCTATTCCTATACTGATTAGCACTTGGGCTATTTACAGATTGAAGCTATCGTAAATAATGTTGATATGAACATAAGGGTGCATATATTTTTTTTGATTGGTGTTACAGGATTGTTAGCCTACAGTTTCCTTAAAATTTTAAATATGGAACTGCTGTTTAATTCAGTGATCCCACTTTTAGGAATATATTCATTTTTAATTTTTGAGGAAACTCTACACTGTTTTCCATAGTGGCTGCACCAGTCTGCATTCCCACTAGCCATTTATTATGGTTCCTTTTTTTCCCACAATCTCAGGCAGCACTTGCTGATTGTTGATTTATTGATGGTAGCCATTCTGACAGGTGTGAGGTGATACCTCATTGCCATTTTAATTTTCATCTCTCTGATGATTAGTGACATTGAGTGATCTAACTGAAACCTGCTTCTATTTTGAAGAACTAATTTTTCTTTGGTCCTTTCAAATATGGCTGCTAACCCACATTCTTCATGTCACTTGGCCTGGAGGTAATGTGGCAGTTTCCAACATTCATTATTGTTGCTTCTAAAGAAAAATTCCCTCCCTTGTTCATAAAAATATAGGACTTGACCCACAAGCCATGAAATCATATTTTTCAGTATTGCTCCATAGAGGAATAGCCACAGGGTCCCAACAATACTTGGTCTCTGCCTTTGACTAATTCAAAACCTAGTTTACACTCACTCTCTCTAATGTTGTTCCTATTATAGTTATTAATAATTTGAACTTCCATGTAGACTATAACTTTGTCATTAAAAATCACTGCACCCTCTTTATAAGCATTTCATTCTTAAAACAACCCTGCCATTTTTTACAGTTCTCCTTGGATTTCAATTCTAACTTTTGTTTGATTCTACTGATACCTTCAATCAACTAACCTGGCAATATTTTAATGTCCCTCACTCCCTGGTATTCACATTCTTTTTGTCTTGGTTTAAATGCCATGCCTGTCAGCATAGCCACTTGATTACAGATAATTTTACCCCTATTGCTTCTCTACTTCTCTCATACTTACCAGACAAATATCCGACTCGCTAAAATCATCTCTCTGTGTGCTTTTCTCTTGAACTCTAAAGCTAAATATGGCTGAAGAAAAACACACCATGATGTCAACTCATTTCACTTTCATCATAACCAGGTATTATAAGCAGAATATTAGTGATAAGAGAAGGGCACAAAATAGAAATAGAATCACACTTGTTTAACAGGTACTCTATATAGATCAGAGATTTTCTTACAGACCCTGAGAAACTGGAGGATGTGTTACAAAAAGAACAGTCCGTGGAGATAAGGCAGCCCGGGAGCCCAGATGAACCTATCACTCAAAAGAAAATGCGTTGTAAATGGAGATCCAGGACAGGACCTATCTGAAAAGAGACACGTTCTGGGCTAATCTTTGCAAGGTCAGTGGTAGAAGGCAGGCCCTGGAAACTCACTAACTTTAGATTTTCCCCACCCACAAACTCTATATAAGAGCTTTTAGAAATGAAATGTCAGAGCCGTCTTTTCAGAATGTTACGCCTGCTGCTCTCTGGGATTGCCCGCTATCTGATTAATAAAGTGCAGCATAAAGATTCAACCTCCTCTCTACTCAGTAGGCAGCCCAGACCTTCATGTCCGGTATCATTAGTGCTGCCCAACAATTTGATCCCATTTCAGCAGTTGTTAAATTTTCTTCTCTCTATATGACTGTTTCGTACCTTTCCTCCAATACAACATCTATTGTTTATTCTTAGCTAATGATGCTGCTTCTTGTTTCTTCCAGAAAACAGAAAATACTAGATAAATCAACCACAAACTCATAGTAAAACTAGCATCTTATCTGAATGCCTCTGAATGCACATGCTTCATTCTCACCTCAATGGATGGACTGCCCTAGTTGCATGCAACATCATTCCTTCAGTCCTTCTATGGATTCTATCCCATCATCCTGCCATGGGGATGCTGCACCACTACCCCTGCATCATCATTTCTTTCCTTTTTCTACTGGGTCATCCCCCAAGAGCACACAGATAGTCTCTGATAGCTCCCGTATTAAAAAGAAAATGAAAAAAAAAAGAAACTTCCTTTACTACAACTATTGCTCCATTTATTACCCCCACATTTATCACAAATTCTTTATGTTCTTGTCTCTGCTCACAAAGACTCACAATAAATCAACCAGTAATCTTATTGGCTTTAAGTGTTAAGTCAATATCGCCAGGCCTCAAAAGAATTACTGCAACCACTTGAATGGTTTCTAAGAATATATACATTCTCTTCCAAGGCTGCTCCACAAAATAGCGAAAGTGATCCTTCTAAAATATAATTCCGGGAATACCATTCCTCTGCTAAAATCCCACTTTGTTCAGAGCAAATTCCAAATCCTTACATGGCCTACAATACCTACATGATGTAAACAACATACACTTTTTCTACTCCCTTTCTTTTCTCATTTCTAACCTGTTTGGTGTTTGTCCCCCCTAACAAGCCCCCCCTCCTCAAGCTTCTAAACTTAGGTTTCTTTATAGATATGCCCTTCCTCCATATTCCCACACAATTTTTTCTATACTACTTATTGCAGATCCCTGCTCACATGTTATGATATCTGGACCTTGCAATTCATACTATATAAGCTAATAGCAACACTTCATTCTTTCCTGGCCTTATTTTCCTCTGCAGCACTTCTCACTGTCTGATGTGTTATATAACTACTTTCTCATTTCCTTATTGTTGAGAGACAATTTTATCATTGACTGCCAAATACCTACCTATAAAGTTGCCTGGTACATTCCAATTTATTGAATATCTATTAAATAAATTATTTTGATAAATACCTCATAGTAAAAATTTCATATGGAATTATATATTTCAACTATTATATGATAGACATGGTGTTGTCAACTTGTAACAAGTTGTACTCCAGGATGGATTGTACTGAAGCAGGGATTTCAGTTTCTTATTGTTTTTAATCCCTAATCTCTGGTTGAAATAAAAGTTTACATAAATATGCTTTCTCAGAGTGATTTTCTACATTAATGTGCAAATGACACTATATTGTTAATGCTAACAGGATAGTTATATGTGATTAAAGCTGTGGGACGCATTAATGTTTAATGAAATATAACATAAAAACACATATAGTGGTACCTCGAGATACGAGTTTAATTTGTTCTATAACCTTGAGGCGTGGGAAACTATGAGACGCTCGATTCACGGTAAACTGGTGGGTCGTGTGCAGCCGGCCAATCCGCATGATTACTCGTATCTCAACTGTTGCTCGTATTTCAAAGCAAAAATCGCTCGCTCGATGGCTCGTATCTCAAAAATCTCGTATGTTAGGGCACTCATAGCTCGAGGTACCACTATATTTGTATTAAAAAGTAAAAGCTTGTGAGAAAAGAAAACGTCTTTAATGTGAATGTTTTTGAAACTCTATTTTTTTGCTATATCTCTGGAAAGAGAAATCAAATATAACAGTTATGTTGAATAATTTTTCTATTCTGGTCTATCTTACAATGACATGTAGAAGCCAGTGCCTTTTACCAAAGTAGCCTCTCAGATTTTATTGTTCTACTTAGATGGCCTGTCTTTATCCTCAAATCTTTAGGATGTGAAGTTTAGTTACTTTAAATAATAACAGACTGGGAATAATTTTATGTAACATTGGCCAGCAAGAGGTTCAATAAATAAAGTTATAGCCATAAATTGGAGGGTTCTATTGAATGTATGATATCATTCTTTTCAAAATGTTTGTTCTGGTTTTAACATGGATTAGGAGCATTTGACTAGGTTTATATTTTGAGAGAAGAACTTCATATCTTTGAGGATGGATTTTTAAAATTCCCCTAAAAAGTACACTTTGTTCATTTCCCTTTTTAGGATGAGTTTCTATTTAAAATTTTTATTATTGATGAACTCTTTATTTTCTAAGAATAAAGTTTTATGTCAGAGAATATACCATTTCTTTATTCTCATTACCTAGCATTATGTGTGCTGCAGATAGTAAGTGCTAATTAAAACTTGAATAAATAAAAGTGAACTATTTACACGGAAATGGCTTTTCTGCATGTCATTCAATTTTATATTGGCTTTATTTGCTATGGCAGATCTAAGTAACTTGTTTATATGTGGACTTCTACAATAACTAGAGGTCTGGAGCATGAAATTCTTACACTCAGAGGGGTCTCTAAGCTCGGCCTGCACCCTCTCACAGTCGGGAGCTCTTGGGGGATGTCTGACTGATGGCTTAGGGAGTGGGCCTAAGCTGTCAGGCGGCATCCCTAGCATTGCTGCTGAGGCTAGAGAGGCTCCCGCCACTGCTGCTGCACTCACCAGCTGTGATCCTGGCTTCTGGCTGAGCAGCACTCTCCCTATTGGAGAGCACTGACCACTAGGGGGGCAGCTCCTGCATTGAGCATCTGCCCCCTGGTGGTCATGGGTGTCATAGTGACCCATCATTCCACTGTTATGTCAATTTGCATATTAGCCTTTTATTATATAGAACTAGAGGCCTGGTGCACAAAATTCATGCATGAGGTGGAAAGGGCTTAGCCAAGCCTGCACCCTTTCACAGTCCAGGAGCCCTCAGGGGATGTCTGACTACATTTAAAAAAAAATCACTCTGTACTTAATTTTCTTACTAATTCCTCCTTTTAAACTCCCCTCACTCTCACATTCTGTTTCTTCTTTTTATTTAACTATTTTCATGGCCTCACCCCATTTTAGCATCCTTCTCCTTCCTGCCTTCTTCCCCTCCTTCCTCCCTTTGAACCTCCTGGAGGCTTTCTCCTTCCTTTCATCCCTCCTCTATTCTCTCCCTTCATTCCTCCTTCCCCCTCCCCTCATTAGCCTTTCCCTTGTGAGCCTGAACTCTGCCTCTCTCCCTCCTTTCCTATTATTGCCCCTTTTGCCCCCCGTCATGTTCACTGGTTTATATTATAAACCTCCCTCTTTCCTCTCTGGGACCTGCTTCCAGCCCTGCCTGAGCGCACTGCAATTCCCTCCCATTCTTTGCCTGAGACACCCCAACTTCTAGTCAATAAAGTATACTTAACATGCCATCAACCTAACCCTGGTCATTATCTTTGGGGTCCAGGTCTTGGGGACAAAAGCAGTACCCTCCTTAGTGTCTGATGCTGCCCCAGCTAACCTGGGCTTCCCCTCCTAGCTCAGGGTGCCCAGAAGGCCTCAGATAGTCTGTCTTTCCACCCCAATGGCCTGTGCTGAGTATAACTGCCTTCCTCCCATGTCTGGATGGTGCTCCCCACTCCATACCACCTGCACCCTGCCCCTCACTGGCACAGCTGCTCCACCACCCCTCCCCCCCAGGCTTGCCACCCTCTTCCACATTTCCTTCCCTTTTCTATTCCTGCATATTTTTCTTGTTCCCTTTCTGTATTTCTGTTTCTCCTCTTGGCCTGTGTGCATGCAGGCCTGCCTTCCTCTCCCTCTCCTTTCTTATCCCCTCCTATCGTAGCCTATCCTACCTACTCTGGGCCTTGCAGCTGCCTGAGCACGGGGCAGGGATGCAGCCTGCTGAACTGTCGTTATGTGATGGTGTCCTGGCCAATTTGCATATTCCTCTATTATTAGTATAGATTACATGTGGAATAATTATATAAAATGTAATTACAATATCATTTATTTTACAGTTGGGAATCTGAGTAATATAATTAAATAAGTTAGAGAGATACATAGTTGTTTTTTGTTTTTCAAATCTTCGCTGCCTTGATTTTGTCATTGAAAAAATACAGTGGGAAAGACTATTTTAAAGTTCTTTTCCCATTTTAAAATTTCATTACCTCCAAGTTCAGGATATCTAAAAAGTTGCCCAGTCATATAGAGCTCCATTCCAATGAATTTAATTATAGTCTATTTCTCTCTCTCTATTGTTTTCCCTCTCTCATCTTATTTATCTCTCCTAACCTAAGTACAATAGGCCAATTCAGCTCCAGGTCTAATAACTTGTTTGTAATGTGATCTTGTGTAAGTAACTAAATATGTCTGCAGCCCATTCTTTTTATCTTCAAAATGATGATGAGTATAGTTTCTACTTCACTGAGTTGTAAAAATTAAATTATATATCAGTTGTAAAGTACATAGTAGAGTTATTTTCACAATGTAAGCAACCTATAAATTTTAGCTATATTAAGTGTATCAGATTTTTCCACCTCCTATTTTATTGTTAATTTTCATTTATATATGCATTCACCCAACATTTATTGAATTGCTCTGAATTCATTTATTTAGTCAACAAAGCAATCTGTATATTTTTTGAGGAATCAGGAAGACAGTGGAAACAAAATCTTTCTTAGTCTTATGAAGATTAAATTTTGTTGAAGAAGACAGACAATAAACCTTACACATAATACTTGAGTAAATTATGTAGTACATAGAAGTTATAGGTGCATGGGGAAAAAAAGAAAAGCAAAATAATGAGAACCCAGATTCAGGGAGGATAGAACACTGCTTTAAATGGTATGGTCAGAATAAGACTGAGTGATGAAGTGACATTTAAACAAAGCTTAAAGGGGTGCCCAAACTGGTCTGCCTCAGCAACGGCCTGCAGACTGAAAGGTCCCAGGTTCGATTCCGGTCAAGGGCATGTACCTTGGTGGCAGGCGCATTCTCAGTAGGGGATGTGCAAGAGGCAGCTGATGGATGTCTCTCTCATCAATGCTTCTAACTCTCTATCTATCTCCCTTCCTCTCTGTAAATAATCAATAAAATATATTTTAAAAAAAAGGCTTAAAGGGAGTAAGCAGTAAGAAACCATATAGTAGGTCTATCTTATGTTTTCACATAATTTGGGGCTAGATCTTTTATCAGGTAAAAACTGTCTTCAAAGTACATTTGCACTGACAATATGGTTTAGTGGGAGAACATCTACTCCAAGAAAAATTCTAAAACTTCCTTGAGTATATAGCAGTCCCTCTTATATGGTCCTATGTGCCTGGAGAATACTGTATCTATTTTTATTCTCCTTTTAATGATTTTAATAAGAACAACTTACCAGTTGCCTAGAAATTATTATTTATTAATTAGTAAACAATTGACTTAATTGACCTGGCTTAAACTACTGAGATCAAATAGTGATCGCTAAGAATTTAATGAAAACAAGATGACTTGTAGTCAGCTTTTGGACTAGTTCTAATGTGAAATGGTTACATGACATTACAGGTATACTATTGTAAATGAAGTGAAAGTTCCTTTAAAGTCTGGATACTCACTCAATCATTTACACATTAATCTGCTTTTATTTTCTTTCAAAGCATTTCCCTTATATATTTGAGGAAACTTCAAAAACATTACTTATTTTAAATTATTATTTTTTCTATGGAAGATATTATTCTCTGGCATTTATTCAGGAAAAATTGATTTACTAATTAAAATCAATTGGAAATGTTATCTTAGTATTTCATTTTTTTAAATTTATTTTAAAAAGATTGAGGAAATAAGTTATGTGCCATTTTAAACTAGGTTAAAATATGTAACCGTGTAAGACAAATGGCAAAATAGGACAAAAAAGAAGGGAGTTAGTCCACACAAATGGCTTTAATTTTTAAAGAGCTCAGTATTTAATGCTAGCAATGTTGCTGGGAATGGCTCCAATGACTGGGGATACAAATGGTGAACTGGTTTCTGAGCACAGGCTAAACTACTCCCTCCTGCAGAAAGAGAGGCTTCTCCCCACTTTCCAAAGTGGAAATCTTTTCAAACTCAGTTACTGAAGGAACATCGTTATCAGGGTAGTTCAGGGTGACGTATGTGATAGCTAGATGGCCGGTGCATGCTTTTGTGCACCAGTGGGATCCTCAGCCTGGCCGGCAGGGATCGGGAAGAAACCAGCTCTCCGACATCCCCTGAGGGTCCTGAATTGCAAGAAGGCAGTTCTCAAGGGACGCACCCTGGAATCGAGCCCCCTCCTCTCTGGTTCCAGGTGCATCCCCTCCACCCCCCTTCCCCCCCAAGAACCGCAGCTGTCAAGTCACTGCAGCTCTGCAACTCCTGCATTGAGTATCTGTCCCCTGGTGGTCAGTACTTGTCAGAGCTACCAGTCAGAGCGTCCGCTCCTTGGTGGTCATCGTGCATCATAGCTACCGGTCAGATGGTCACTTAGGCGTATAGTATGAGCCAGATGAAAGGAAACAGCTTAACTTAATATGAAGTCAGGAGAAAGCCCTTAGTGACTTTGTCACACTTCTATGCAGTTCAGCAACTTTTATGTTCCCGGTTGCCCAAATTGAACAGATGCCACATTTTTCTTTCAGGTGGCATAAACCTAATCAATTGTAATTGTTTTAAAAGAAACACAAAACACCAGAGCTCTAGAGGTAGAAATATAAATCTAAGCAGTCTCAGGGCTAATTTTTTATTTATTTATTTTTTGCGTGACACCTGAACAGCACACACACACACACAAAATAACTTTGTTCATTCATTCTGGTTGATAAGCTTTATTTTTATTTTTATATTTAATTTTTGTGGCTAAATCTTGTTATTCAGATTTATTTATTTTATTAATGTGTTACATGTATACATATCTTCCCATTGTGCCTCACCCCTGCTTCCCCCCCACCCCCGCAGGCATCACAAAGCATCAAATAGACTGTCAAATTACAGCAGAAAGATTAAGGAGAGGTGGGGTAGATAAGAGATCAACCAAAGGACTTGTATGCATCATATAAGCATAACCAATGAACACAGACACTGGGGGGTTAGGGTATGCCTGATTGATAAGCTTTAAATACTGAGCTCTTTACAAATTAAAGCCATTTGCTAGGGACTAACTCCCTTCCTTTTTGTCCTATTTTGCTATTGGTACTATACAGTTATATATTTTAATCTAGTTTAAAATGGCACATGATTTTTTCCCAATCTTTTAAAATAAATAAAAAATTAAATACTCATAGATAAAATGTCCAGTTGATTTTATTTTTTCAATAGATTTTAGTTGTTAAATAAAATTTAAAAATTTCCTAAATAAAAAGCAAAGAATAATGTCTTACATAGTGAAAAACAATTTAAAATAATGTTTTTGAAGTTAGAAGTTCCAGTTCCACGTCAATAAAAATTATGTAACAATACCTTTCTAACTGGATATATATTGTTATGACTGGAAAGAATTTTTAAAGTACAACAGTTGAAAGGCATATGTATTTGCCAAAAGGAAAATTACTGTGATAGTTAAGTGGTACTGTGGATGATTTTTTTCATTTATTTCCCAAATTTTTCATAATATTGTATTTTAGTAAAATGACAATAGAGAAAACAGATTTTACAACACAAAAAAGATCAACTCTGAGGATATAGCTGGATAATACTTGAAAAGTTATTTGACTTCTTAGATTCAAATTTCTCATGTGTAAAATGGGAGTTAAGAACATCTACCTCATAGGATTGTTCAAACCAATGATATAACATTGAAAATTGCCTCTTTAATTTAGCACTTCTATTGCATGGTAGCAGAGTTAACAATAATACATTAAGAATTTATAAATAAAATTTACTTTTTATATTTTAAATTTTATTTTATTTTAAAGTATTACATATAGTACTTCATATCTCTCTTTTTTCCCCCCATTTCCCTTCCCCCAGCCTCCTCTATCCCTTGTCATTTAAATCGAATCATTTTTAATTCAAACTTCTTTTAGAGACCATCTCCAAGGCTAATAGTCAAACATCATAGACGATGCAAAAAATTTGCTCTTCATGATAATTCTGTGAGTTATGTATTACTGGTATTTGACTACTTTTTTTTCAGATGATAAAAGTAGGTCTGTAAGGGATCAAACAACTTGCCTATAGTAATGTAATAATTAGTCTTCCACTCATAAAAAGCTCATGCTCTTTAAACAACCTTTTGCTAAACTATGCAGTACACAATAACAGCATGCATGCATCAGCTTCCCTCCTTCCCCAACTCTCAGGAGGGTGATGAGAGGTGGTCCCAATTGAATCTGTGCACCTGGGATCTGTTTTATAGCTAACAATCTCTGACATTAGAAACTCTCCTATCTTGCAAGAGGATTGCCAGAAAAAAGAGATATTTTTTATAATTCTGGAATATAAACAAGGGAAGCAAAAAGACATTCTGTATCTTTACTATTCTGGTTTGGCAGCAAATTTACTGCCTGGCACACACATATTAGTACAAAGGGAGTTAGTTGGTACCCAAAGATACTATCTGTAGCCTCAAAGACTGCTGTGCCGACATCATTGGAAAACAGTTCAGGACAAAACTTGCTACAAGACCTGTAGAAATCATGTAAGATTCACACACACACACACACACACACCTTTTCCTGCTACACTAGTTAGTATAGTGGGTATCACTGTCTAATTTGCTTTAACTTGGGTCTTGAGAACACTTCAGATCATTTAAGAATTTGCTAAAATCTGCACTGAACCCCTGGCCTAGATGTTATTCTAAGCCTCAGCTGCAGGTTTACTTTAGTCCTTGCTACATGGAACCCATGGTGATTAGTTCAACTCACATACCCTCCAAACACTCCTTAGGACCCGAAAAAAACAATGAAATTGTAGTTCAATCTCTGTTCAACCAGACTGTTTTTCTTGTTGACTTTGGCAACAAGGTGGCATAGGGGCAATTTGTCAGGCAATCTTATTGTATAATCTACATGCTAATGTGAGCAAGAGCCCTTTATTTTCAGGTTATCCTTAATCTACACATTTACCTTTCATACAGCTGAAGGCCATAAAGGGGAGGTCAGAACCTAAGTGACCCCATGCTTCTGTCCTCAACCCTTTCCCCACCATGCACTAGGTGTTGGACTTAATGTTTCAACTTTTAATCACCTTTTATGTCAAAAGTGTATCACTTCATCTATCTATCTATCTATCTATCTATCTGTCTGTCTGTCTGTCTGTCTGTCTATCTATCTATCATCTATCTATCATCTATCATCTATCTAATCTATCCATCTGTAACAAATGCTATTATTTGAGTTATTCCTTGATTCTGTTTGTTTATAACAACTTAAAAAAACACTTGCTTTCTTGTTCTTTACAAAGCCTATCTTTCAAGCATATTGCCTTACAGGAAAATCTGTATTCGTAATGTCAAAACCTGAATATTATTAGTACTTTTATTTTATACTTAGTTGATGGTGATGCAGAACTCCCATTATTTCAACTCCAGCTTCAAATCTTGCTTTGACTGGGGAAAATGTCACATTCTGGTGTTAAAATAAATAAAATAAATTTTATTCAAAATGGAGATGGAGTTGTGAATCCAAGAAGGGAGAGTTTTCAGACACGTACCGCTTGTGCCACTCATTGCAACTTACATAGTCAGCACCTATCCACTCAACAGGGAGAGGGAAGAACCTCTTGTTACTGTCTGCGTCCAAAACAGCCAACGGCCCATCCTCTTTCCCCAGCAATAGCAATCAGCTACCACCAGCCACCAATGAAAAACCACCACAATCTTTTCTTAAACCTTGCAACCAACTTCTTTTTTTTTAATTTTTATTATTCATTTACTTATTTCAGAATGGGAGAGAGAGGGAGAGAGAGATAGAAACATCAATGATGAGAGAGAAGCATTGATCAGCTGTCTCCTGCATATCCTCTACTGGGGTTCAACACTCACAACCCATATGTCCTTAACTGAAATTAAACCCAGAACCTTTCAGTCTGTAAGCTGATGCTCTATCCACTGAGCAGAACTGGCTAGGGCCTGATTTCTTTTTTTTTTTAATATTTTTATTAATTTCTTACAGAGAGGAAGGGAGAGGGATAGAGAGTAAGAAACATCTTTGAGAGAAACATTGACCAGCCACCTTCTTCATGCCTCCTACTGGGGCTGTTTCCACAACCAAGGTACATGCCCTTGATCAGAATCGAACCTGGGACCTTTCAGTCCACAGACCGACACTCTATCCACTGAGCCAAAGTGGTTTCGGCCTGACTTCTTTTTTACCTCCTTTGATTTGCCTATAGTTTACCATAGTTTTCATGTCCTGAATTGCAATTCCTCTGCTATTCTCAATAGACTCGATTGCCACTCAAATATCCTTGCTGCTTTATTTTTAAGGTTGACACCAGAAAAATACAAATAAAAAATCATGTCACTCTGTCATTAAAGATTAACCCATTTACAACTAATGCTTTATTACATCTTACTTATCTAGGTTGAAATTCAGGACCACCATAGTTGGCCAATAGTCCAACCTAACACTGTAGCAACTACTGCATTCCAGAGAATTATCTTGTTTTTCATCAGCACTAGGGTCTATATAAATGCTGGCTCCATTGTTTTGAGTGGGAAAAATTGGATGCAGTTCTTGATAAAATGCTGAGAGGAAGACTACCCTTTGACTATATTACGATCCCCTCCTATGGCTTCTTCTTATTCCTGTTCCTAGAGATAGAAACATGAACAATAAATTCTAAAAGATACATCCCCTGTTCTAACTGCTATCCATATTTAACCATTTAACTTTTTTAAATATATTGGTTATGACCATGCTCATTAATTGTTAACATTATATTTTTTTTGGTACACTGTGAAAATGAATCAATTTGGTCATTGAAGCACTCAGTTATTTTCAGCTGCTGAGCACTCATTACTATCCTCCCAGATGCTCAATTTTATATCCATTTTTATCTTCTGCATTCATTTCAATGTAATGAATACAGACAATAATAATTTTAGAAAATTAGCATCTCTTAGCAGCTTCAAACAAATCACTCCCCCTATAGTTTATGTTACCATTCTTCTTTATTTTAGAATATTCAGAAGAGATGCTTGAATATTCATACATTTTTGCTTTTATCCATGGCAAAAACCCACAAAATATTGGCAAAAAAATCATTCTGAAAATTAGGAGGTCTGACTTTTCTCTTGGTCTAATAATAACTAAATAGGCTTGAGAAAGAAACAAGCTGTGTGAAACTGTTTTTTCATCCCTAAAGTTAGGAGGTTGAATTGGATAGTCCTAAATTTCTTTTCTATCCTATAATCTCATGAATCTTTGTACATATTTATAAAATCCCAGTGACCAAATGGCAGAATGACCAGAACAACTGGTCATCCAGTCGCTATGACACATACTGACCACCAGGGGGGGGCAGTCGTTCAATGCAGGAGCTGCCCTGTGGTGGAAGCAGCTCCTAGCAGGCCCAGTGAGGTTGAGTCCCTGCACCTATCAAATACCTGAGACAATCCAGACTCTAGTCTGACCCCACCAGCTGATGCAGGCCCTCTAAGGTGTGTTCTAGAAAGAGCACGAGGAGCTGGCATAGGTGGATGGCAAAAAGGGATGTGACTGTGGACCTGCCAGGTAGGCTGTTTTGATGGCTGAACATCCCCGAAGGTATCACTGACCTAGCATCACACATCAAGGACATTCACCAGGTGGCTTTGGGGTGCAAAGCTCTCTGCCAAGTTTCTCCAGGACAGAGAACACACCTTTAGCCAAGTCATTACCCCGAAATATCAGGTCAGACTAATTTCCTCATTCAGCACCTGCTCAGAGGATGGGTCCACAGCTGCTTGGCTGACCAGGATGAGTGGGTCTCCCACAACAGGCCGATCCCCACAGGCCATGCGCTGGGCCTCTAATTTATTATAATATCTTATCTAAGTATAAGTATAATTTAAACAAAAAAATAATTGCAATAAAAAGGTTTAAATAAATCTAATTGCAATGAATTGGTTCATTAACTTATTCAATAAACAGCTATTGAAGCTGTAACTGTTAACGGCAGATAGTCCCTCCTGAGTCTATAGTAGAATGAGTGACACACAGTTCCTGTCATGAAGAAGTCTGAGTATATTTCAATAGTACAAATAGAAAGCATTTATTTGATACTAAATCATAACTAAAATAATCACCAAATCAATTGAAAAAAAAATGAAGATGTTTTTAGCCAACAAGAGCAAAGCAAACTGTATTTAAAAGTTAATTAAAAAGACTAAGAAAAAAATATTTTCACATTTGGTTTGCTGACCTAAACCACTCATTCAACAATCATTTATTGTTTTCATGCTGGGTGACTAAATGCTGGTAAACAAAACAAAACAAAAAATCCTTGCTTTTGCACTGGCTCTTTTGCTCCCTCACTTCATTCATCACTGGAGGCTAAGCTCTGTGAAGACAAAACGAAGAGTGTGAGGAGAAGAGAAACGTCCAGGATGATTCCTAGATTTTTTTTCTTTGCCTGATCACATTGGTGATAATAATGCCAACTCCTTTAATGCTGAGGACTAGAGGATGTTCAGAGTTGTAGGAAGAAATGCACAACTTATCTTTTTATGTTTTATGTTTGAGAAGCCAATTGTATTTAAAAGTGAACAAGTAAAATTAGCAATGGCTTGTCTGAGTCTGAATGTTTGGAAACTCATTGGGACTGGAGATATAAATTTGGGATTATTCAACATATAAATTATATATAAAGTTGTGAAGCTTTAATAAAATTGCTTGAAGAGTTAAAATTGACAGAGAAAAGAGTTTTTCATTATCTTGGGAGTTGACACAGCACTGAATGTGTTATAAATATAAAAAGATAATACATTTTAGAAAAAAATTGATTTGTTTTTTACACTTGAGTCTGACTTGAAAGCTAATTTTATTTGATGTATATTTCTTACTGCTAAGCCTCATGGTTTAGAATGAGAACTATTTCAAAGAATTGTAAAATAAAGTTGGAGTATAAAAAGAAAAGAAAATTACCTCAGAACAGGTAATGGAGGTGGAGAGAATGTTGAAAGAAGGAATTTACAAGATCAGTGTTATCTTCTATTTATGTACTCATTTTGTTTAAATGAATATCTAAAGCACTTAATTTCTTTTAGATTAGAGTTTTCTTTATTATTATTATTTTGCCGATAACTCATGAAATATTTCTATGTGAAAATGAAGGGTGTTTAAGATTTTCTTCTCTTTTTTAAATTGATAGAGGTGAAATGAGTTACTGGGAAATTTTGTTGCACAGTAGAAGTTAGAAATATTATCTAACTTGTTGACATAGATGGAATATATGTATCTTTATCTGCACTGTTGAACTGTAGAGGAGTAAGAAGAAGAATACAAATTAAATTGCAGGTAATGTTTAGACATGCATCTATCTTTATTGAAAATAGCCACATAGTTCCTACTGGTAATTGGACCCTATAACTATGGGGATTTTATATGAGCACTTCTTGAGAATGATAGACTTGCAGTTGTTTTTTTTTTTTTTACAATTTATACTACATTTATATACCTAAGGTATTATTAAAAGATTCATGCAAAAGTCCAAGTTATCTATTATATTGGAGCATTATGCTTTTTCTTAACAAATAGTTTTACATTTTAGCACTTTTGTTATACCTTCAAAAAAAGATACAGAAGCAAATATATAAAGATTTTCAAGCTCTTTAATAAACAGAAAAAGTAAATTAAGACCAAAAATCACTTTATACATATTAGACTGATGAAAATTGAAAGGTTGGATATTGCCAGCTGTTATCCACAACATGTGTTAATGTTGGAAATGTAAATAATACAGTCATATTTGAGGAACAATATTTCAGTCATTCTTATTCTAAATATTCCAAATAAACTATTTCAGAAATCTTGAAAGACACATATACATTTCATTTTAACTTTACTAAGAATAGTGAGTTGAAAGTAATGTGAGTACTCATCATTGGAGAAGAAATGTGTAAAAAATGTGGTAGCTACAAATGGTAGATACACACACTGGAGCAATCAGAAATAACAAACTAGATGTACACATGGCGATAATTATAGCTCTCACAACAGTGGATATAGTAGGAAAAGAAAGGGGAAAGTAAGAAACAATGAGATATTTAACACAATACAATCTACTTAGACGTACATGTACATAGGAATTTTATAAAACATGAAAAATATTAATTCTGTATATTAAACAGAATTGTATGGTTGTTTATTGTTGGGGAGGGGAAAGGGTATAGAAGGAAGAGGATCCTTGAACAGAAAAGAGAAAAGATAATAACTTCATGTAAATAGTGGTTCAAAGTATCTACACTAATAAAAGAGAAAGATGCAAATTGACCATACCTCTGAGACACCCACCAACAAATCAGGAGTGAGTATGCAACTTAACTCAACAAAGATGGTGAGTTTATTTGCATACACAGATACAGAGGGAAGACTGAAGGCTCTGCCTGAGAAAAGACTGAAGACTGAAGGCTCAGGCCACAGCAAAGGCTGACAGCTTGGCTCCACTGAAGGCTGAAGGCTTGCCTCCACTGAAGGCTGAAGGCTTGGCTCCGCTGCAGCCTGGGTCCCCTGTGCTGAAGGAAAACCAGTGCTGGCAGCCAGGGGAAGGAAGGTTTATTGCACACATCTTCATGCAATAGGCCTCTAGTCATATATATATACTCTCTCTGACTGGAGACTGGGAGTTCAATCACTCATTATGGTGTGCACTGACCATTAGGGGGTGGCATGGAATGAAGGAAGGCCCCAGCTGGTAGCGGGCAGTCAGGGAAGAAAGGCCCGCAATAACAGCCAGAAGGCCCAAATCAGCCCTGATCACCATGCACTGGGCCTCTGGTTAAATATAATACTGAGAGCCAGAAACCCATAGTTATTGGTTAAACCACAGGACTTAATGAAGTCCTTCAGGGAAGAATGTACAGATAAGGGGAAAGAGCTCCCTATATAATTCTTTACCCTACAAATATGTAGATGGTGGATAGAGAATATGCAGTAAAGGAGATGAATATGGAACAATACATTAAATTATACCAAATGCTTACATAGTTCATCCTTACTGTGCTATGATTGTTCTAACTCCTTACCACAGTTAGCTCATTTAACACTGGCAACAATATAAGTTAGCTAACATTATCTTAATCATCATCTCCAGTTTACAGATTTTGGGAAACTAAGGAAAACTTTTTTTTTTCCTAAAGTCACCTGGAGTGGCAAAATTGGGCTTCAAAGTCAAGGAACTTTCCTGAAGAGCTTAAAGACCTAACTATCACACTATGCCACTATGCTGTCTGCATGCATAGAGAGCAAAAATAGAGGTTTGGAATCATGAACAAGGAAATATTCAAATCAAGGTGGTGACCAGTTGGGTTAGATGTAATCTGTCATAAAGAGAGAAGAGCTACCTGCAACAGAAAGGTAGTTAAGTCACTGACGTGGTAATTTTATAGAGCTCATGGGCCTGAAACTTCTTCTCATCCTCCTGATCAACTTCATGAAATGTTGAGTTGGAGGCAATCGAAGTTTGTGCATCATATTCAGGTTTGGGTAAGGGATGAAACAGAAAATTATAGTGAAAAGCAATGAGAGAATACAAGAGTAAAAAAATAAGAAAATGATGCTGATTAGAAAAAGTGGGGTTCTAGAACAGCAGACTAAACCATGCTACTGAGCAATGGCAGGAAAGCTCAGAGCTCTCAAAGAATCCCGAGGAGAAAGCACTGTTAAAGAAGCACCATTGGGTAAAGGTTTAGAATGAGATAAAAGACGAGCCCAGAGCCATTCAGTATCCTGTGAGGAAGCGTAGCATCATGGACAATGTCAGATACTACTGCTGTTGATTTTTAGCCATGAAAGATAAACTATATTTAGTAAACTTTGTAATCCTATATAATAAAAGACCAGCGACCAGAACAGCCGAAGACCAGAACCACCACGGACCCTCTCTGGGCTGGCCCTGCCCCCCAGCCAACAGTTAGGGGTGATCAGGCAGGTAAGTGGTTGGGGGCACTCAGGTAGGCAGAAGAGTGGTTGAGGGCGATGAGGCAGGCAGGCAGAGCCCTACTCACCTCAAAGTGGGAGACCCAGGCCGCAGGAGGGATGCTTGGAAGCTGCGATGGGACGCCACTGGTGGTGGTGGACGCTGCAGGGCGGAGCTGGTGCCACAGTGCCTCCTGAGCAGGCATGACGCCTGCAGCCTGGCTCAGGCCCTGGGGTTGCAGCCTCTGCCGGCGGCTTCTGCAGGGCTGGACTCCCACTCCTGCTGCTATGATGCCTGGGCAGATCCCAGACCCTTCCATGACTGCAGGCTCTCTGCCAGGGCTCAGCTCCCTGACTTGAATCCCCAGCTCAGCCATGACTGCAGAGGAGCTGACATATGCTGCTGACATGCACAACATTAGGGACATGATCACCCCTTTGCACTTCCTGGAGGTGAAACTGGGCAAGAGGCCTCAACCTGTGAAAAGTGAGCCAGACAAGGAAGAGGAGTGGCGGAAAAGGCACAGGGAAAAGAGCAAAGTGGCGGCAGCCTGATGCCAGAACAAGAAGAAAGAGTAGACGGAGTTTCTGCAACGGGAATCTGAGTGGCTGGAGCTCATGAATGCAGAGCTGAAAATGGAGGAGCTGAAGCAGGAGCAGCAGCAGCTCATCCTGATGCTCCATCGGCATTGCCCCATCTGCATCGTTAGGACCTATAGCATTAAGACCCCAGACTCAGGAGGCAACCCACTGCTGGAGCAGTTGGAGAAGAAGTGACCATGGTCTGGGAGGAGAAAGAGTGGGAGGAGGAGGAAGTGATAATGAGGAGAAGGAGGAAGAGGAGGGTCCCAGAGGGCTCTTCCTTGCTGGATGAAAAACCCTTCAATGAGGCTCAGCATAGCCAGCATCAGATGGGCTTTTTTTTGTGAAACTCAGCCCCACCAGGGGAAGAAACCAGGTTGATGACACCCAGGATCAAGTGTTGAAACCAAAGTAGTCCTAAGCGGGAGTGTTGTTCTGCCTGGGGCCAGGCTTGCAGGAGGCAGAACAGAGACTCTGGGCTTGAGAGATGCCCAGCCAGGCAGCTAGGAGCACTTCTCGGGCCTCTCCACCAGGGTACCCACCCAAAGCATCTCCGGGCAGCTAGGAAAAGTCATGAGTTGCAACCAAAATTAGGCTGAATATGGAACTCGGAGCGAAACTGCAATCTGCCTGCACCCAGCCCCGAATCTGACACTGACCCTAATCCCAATGCAAGGCTGGAGAAGGGCATGTTGGCAGTCCCCGCTGTACCCATCCATTGTGGTCCAGCTCAGTCCTGCCCAGAGTGGTAGTCAGGACACACCCTCTACCCTCACCGGCCCTGCTAGAGTTGCTGTGACATGAGTCACAGACGCCCTTCTGAAGCACCTACTCATTGAATTTTTACAGACTGGCTGTCCTGGCAGGGTTATCAACTGCACATGTTTTTTATACCTTCTTTTTTTTAAAATATAGCTTGCAAAAAAAAGATTGTATACAAACAATATAGAAATAGGTTTCTGTAATTGCTCAGTGTGATACAATATAAATTATACTATGGTTTGTTCATTACAAACAGATATTCAGCAGTTATTGTCATTGTGTGTAACTTCTAAGTACTGTAGCCTCTGGCTCTTGTGGGTGGAAGGGATGAGGGGGGTGCATTTCCACCCTGGTAAACCCTTCATAGTACTCAGTTCTGTATCGCTCAGTAAACATTACCCTTACTTAAATAAAGAAAAAGAAAGAAGGAGGCCCAGGCTCCTGGCCAGCGACACTGTGGCAGGTGTGCAGCCGGCCAGCAATTGTGCCACAGAGGGAGGCCCAGGCCAGCCAAGCCATGGGACCCCATGCCTGTCGCCTGCAGAGGGAGGCCACCAGTGGCAGGGGAGGGGATGGCAGTGCTGCACAGATAGCAAGCAGTGGCAGCAGCAGGGGCAGGACCAGCTGCCTACAGCCTGAGGAAGGAAAGCCCCCATAGGCCCTGATCTCAGGCTAAGCTTAAGGACCATACCTGAGGGGTCCCAGCTTGTGAGATGGTACAGGATGGGCTGAGGGACCCTTGCCCCCAAATGCATGAATTTTTGTTCACTGGGCCTCTAGTACATATTATAAAATGTCTTATTTAAAACAAAGGAGATTGAGATTCAAAATCAACTGGGACCATCAAATATATATAACACAGCACTCCTCACTGAAGTCGTATTAGATAATGAAGGTATCATAATGAGTAATTATAGATTGCTATGATACGGTATGGAGAAAACCATGAGTTCTGTATGCATGGTATAGATTTATTCAATGTTCATAAATCATCATTCAAAGTAGTCTTGATGGAAGCAAAAAAAAAAACAGTTAAAAGGTGTTAAAGAACTTATTAAATAGAATAGTGGCTCCCATAAATTTGGAAACCATGTTATCTAAAAACAGAAATAAAGAAGAAATATTAATAATTTATACTTAAGCCTGAGTCAGACATTATTTTCTAATTTGTTTATCAAGTGGTTTTATTATGTTTGAGTTGTATTGATGAAAGGACAATAACTGGGCTCACCCCACAGGTGTAACTTAAGTTTCTCTAAAGCTAGAAAAAGGATAAATGAAGAATTCAAACAATACTTGGTCTTTATAACCATAGTTGTGCCATATGTTAATTTATTTTTAAATAGAATGGTAATATAATCAAATAAGTCATATTATAACTGACAAACTTGAAAACATTTTTATATTAATCCCAATGACATAGAATTCTTTAAAAATTCCATTTTTGCATGTGTTTTCCTAATAAGAAGAGAAATCTGCAAATCTCAAGAAAGCAGAAAAAGTGTCTTAATTGCAATTATTACTCATCTATGATTTAATGAAAAATTACTGCCTGTATGATGGTACCATCAATCATAAGTTCAAAAACTGTAACTTGGGTGTTAGAAATTGTGAAAATTCTTCTATTTAACTGTTCAGGAACAATGAAAAATCATGTGTTGTAAAGACATAGCCAATGAATTTGGAAAAAGACCTAAGCTAAAATCCAGTTCAAGATTGATTTTGACCAAATCGTTCATATTTCATCTCAAATCCATTTCCTGTAAAAGAAAATAAATCAAACATGTTTTGCCTTCTACAGAGTTGTGAGTCAAATTAAGGAAGTTGTAGGTAAAATATGTAAATTGTAGAATGTCCCATATATAATGCAAATTATCCTGATTATCCTATATAATAAAGAGGTAATATGCAAACTGACCATCACTCCAACACACAAGATGGCCAACCCCATGTGGACACAAGATGGCCACCACAAGATAGCCAGCAGGGAAGGGCATTTGAGAGGGAATAGGCCTGCAAGGGAGGGCAGTTAGAGGCAATTTAGCCAGCAGGGGAGCAGTTAGGTGTCAATCAGGCTGGGAGTAGTTTGAGGGTGATAAGGCTGGCAGGCAGAAGAGGTTAAGGGCAATCAGGCATACAAACAGGTGAGTGGTTGGGAGCCAGAAGTCCTGGATTGTGAGAGGGATGTTCCAGATTGGAAAGGGTGCAGGATGGGCTGAGGCACACACCTGCTCCATGCACAAATTTTGCACACCAGGCCTCTAGTATAAAATAATTGACATCCATCTAGTTCTTGGATAATCTATTGCAATGTATATGCCTGAATAATTAATGGTTTCTATTGGCCAGTGAACTTTTATTTCTCTGCTAGTATAGCATGACTAAAAAAGAATCAAACATTTTAAAGCATACTATCCAATAAAAGATTAATGTGTTTTTAAACATTTGTGAAAGAACTACAACACTTATTTATATAATTTTACAGATATTCATTGTGTACTCCTCATATCACATTGCCTACATCAACCCTGCAGTCTAATTTATACCAGGCTGAGAGGAGCCTCGTATTGTTATTGAGTGAAGTGAAATACTATAACATTAATATCCAACCCAGGATATTCTTGATAATGAAGGATAGTATTAAAATATTTTAAATTATATTTTTAAAATATTTACTTTAGTTATTAGTAATTGGCATACTTATAAAATATTTATACCAAAATTATTTTTAAAATATTAAATTATTTTTAATACTATAGGCCCAGTGCATGAAAACTTATGCACCAGACAGGGGAATCCCTCAGCTTGTCCTGCCCCCTCTCAGTCTGGAAGCCCTCAGGAGTGGGAGGCGACCTGGCAATCAGGGGAAGGTGACATCCAATCACACCTTTGCTGCTGCCACTGACAATAGTGCAAGCCTTGGCCAACCTTGGTTACCTGAGCCTCAGGCAGCCCTGGGTGAGTGAGAAGCTGACATTTGAGGCTTGCCTGCATCTCAGTCTGGGCCTGGGTGGCTGGGGGCTGAGAGGCCTGGGAGACTCTGGAGACAGGCACGTGGAGCAGCTGGGCTGAGGGGACTGGACAATGCTATCTTATGGGTGCTGAGGGGACTGGACAATGCTATCTTATGGGTGCCACCATCTTTGAGGGCATGGCAGTCAATTAGAATATTCCCTCCTTATTGGGTAGGGGACCTGCCATCTTTGAGGGCGGGGCAGTCAATTATCATATTCCCTCCTTACTGGCTGTGGGCACTACCACTTTTGCGACAGCACGAAGGTCAATTAGCATAGTCCCTCTTTATTAGATAAGGATAATATAATATATCCATATATTTATAAGAAAGCAAAGTTTATAGTAATTCATCATATTTCTTTTCTGATCATCAAAAAACATAGGCAGAAAAAATATTATTTACATATAGTCATTTACTGTAATCATTTTCTTAGCCATTGATGTCTCTAATACTATGCCATAGTTATTTTTCTGAAAATGCTTTGTCTCACATATGGTCTAATTATTATTATTGGCCTCCCTACATTTTATGAGTGTGTTACATAGTAAAACACTCATAAATATAATTATTTCTTTATACATTTGGCAGCAATTGACTCTTCTCTGTAGATCATGACATTTTAATCAATAAAATATTTTTTGTATAGATATTGACATACTTGATAACCTCAGGAAATATTCTACTGAATGGAAGCTATCTCCAATATCATAGTTTCCATGTCAAAATATGTACATATCTCAGATTTAACATGCTCTTGGGTACTATATATTTTTGAATAAATTTTTACTGATTTCAGAGAGGAATAGAGAGGGAAAGGGGGATAGAAACATCACTGATGAGAGAGAATTACCAATTGGCTGCCTCCTGCATGCTCATAGATATTGTATTTTTAACTCCAAACATAATCCCTTGCTTTGACAAATATTTTACAAATGTTATATGTGTACTCTAATGGTGTTTCCTTCTTACTCAAATTAGACTCTAGAAAATTTATATATTTTCAGAAACAATACATTTTAAGAAATATTTTCCTCACAAGTAGAATTTACTTCAAAATGAGTTTTGATTGCTTTTGTGTACTGTCTATTGGATGTGTGATACAAATAAGATCTTATCCTATCTAATAAAAGAGTAATATGCAAACTGGCCATCACTCCAACACACAAGATGACTTCTCCCATATTGTCAAAAGATGGCTGCCTCCATGTGTACACAAGATGGCCACCACAAAATGGCCAGCAGGGAAGGGCAGTTGGAAGGGACCAGGCCTGCAAGGGAGGGCAGTTGGAGGTGACTAAGCCTATATATAGGTGACCAGGCCAGTAGAGGAGGGCATTTGGGGAATCAGGCCTGCAGGAGAGGGCAGTTGGAGGTTACCAGGCCAGCAGGGGAGAGCAGTTGGGAGAGACAAGGCCTGCAGAAGAGGGAAGTTGGGGGTGACCAGGCTGGCAGAGGAAGGCAGTTGGGAGGGACCAAGCCTGCGGTGGAGGACATTTAGGGGCAATTGGGCTGGCAGGGGAGCAGTTAGGCATCAATTAGGTTGGTAGGAGAGTGATTAGGGGTAATGAGGCTGGCAGGTGGAAGCAATTAAAGATAATCAGGCAGGCAAGCAGGTGAGCAGTTGGGAACCAGCGGTCCTGAATTATGAGAGGGATGTCTTACTGCCCGTTCAGGCCCAATCCCACCAGGTTCAGGCCTAAACGAGCAGTCAAACATTCCTCAATTGGTGTTAGATTGGAGAGTGTACAAGCTGGGCTGAGGGACACACAACCCGTGCATGAATTTCATGTACTGAGCCTCTATTTTTTAAATATTGTGATTACTTAAAATTAGCTTGTGAAGATCAAAATATATTACCTATTTGTATTTTTATGTGTTATACTATTATGAGCACCAGTAATGCTAATAAAAATAATAGTATATTATATATTATCACAGGTAGTACTAATAGATTATTTGATAATTACGTGAGACAACTCAGGTTAAGTGATTAGCACATCTCCTGTTCCATAGTGAAAGGTGAGTACTTTAGCTGCAATTGTTATGTTATTTCTCTAGTGAATGTTCCATTGATTTCCTTTTTCTAATTCTCAATCAGTATTTTATTATTTTTTATTACTTTAATATATATATATATATATATATATATATATATATATATATATATTAAAGTCATTAGCCTTTGTTACATATGTCTTTTTTTCCAGTTTATCATTTCCTTTTAACTTTAGATATTGTGAGACTTGATTATCTAGAGTAGTGGTTCTCAACCTTTCTAATACCATGACCTTTTAATACAGTTACTCATGTTGTGGTGACCCCCAGCCATAAAATTATTTTTGTTGCTACTTCATAACTGTAATTTTGCTACTGTTATGAATTGCAATGAAAATATCTGTGTTTCCCAATGGTCTTAGGCTCTAAAGGTTGAGAACCACTGGTCTTAGGCTCAACAAGTAGAGAACTGCTATAATATAAATATCTATCAGAAAACACAGATATTTACATTAAAATTCATAACAGTAGCAAAATTACAGTTATGAAGTAGCAACAAAAATAATTGTGTGGCTGGGGGTCACCACAACATGAAGAACTGTATTAAAGGGCCGTGGCATTAGAAAGGTTGAGAACCACTGATCTAGAGGATATGACTGAATGCATACTTTACTTAGTTCCCAGGTAAATCTGCATTTCTTCAGGCATAATTCTGAATGGAGAATTTAAACATTAGACATGAAAATATGAAAAGATTAATATAAATCCAATCTTTGCCCTGGGAACTTCATAGCTAATCCTATGTTAGAGTTAGGTAATAAAGAATCAAGCAACCAAATCTATTTTAAAAGCTTATTTTAAAATTTAACTAAAGTAACACCTTAAAAATTAAAAATTGACAGCTCTTAAGATTTGGCATGGTTTTAAAAGTACCTGCCGTAAGCGCAGGATGACATGCAGAAAAGCGGGATTATTCACTGAAACTAATCTCATGTTTCTTTTATATAAAGGCAAATCCAAAATCAATGTTGCTTTACCAGAATTGATTTGGGATCAGGACTACATATAAATACTGAATCAACATTCAAGATAACAAATTACATTGGAGACATTCTTAATACAGATTGACAGTCACTAGATGAATGTGACATGATTGATCTTAGTTCTTGTTCAAATAAGAATTTATTCATTCATGTCCAAATGGTGTCCAAGAAAAATCAACGAGTTCTTCTAACTTTCTCTATTTATAAATTATGTCCTCTGTCCTAACTTTCAAATTTCTAAAAGTTTCCAATTTAAATGTATTAAGTATAATTCCTAGAAAGTAAACACTGAAAATTTACCTAATTTAATTATCTGAATAACTCCCTGGGAGATAAGCAAATTAAAGATAAATAATAATAAATACTAGATAATAATAATTATTTCTCATTAATAAATACAATTTATTATCAACAATTTATTAATAAATTATTACTTATTAATACATAATAAAATGTTTTTATTTTTTTATTTTTTTAAATTTTTAAATTATTTTTATACATATCTCCTCATTGCCCCCCCTCCCTCCCAGGCATAACCCAACCCCCCAGTGTCTATGTTCATTGGTTATGCTTCTATACATGCATACAAGTCCTTTGATTGATCTCTTATCTACTTCACCTAACTTTAATCTTCCTACTGTAATTTCACAGTCTGTTTGAAGCTTTACTGCCTCTGTATCTATCCTTTTGTTCATCAGTTTATAATCTACACAATGGAATTATATGCTGCCATTAAAAAGAAGGAATTCTTACCATTTGCAGCAACCTGGTTGGAACTGGAGGGCCTTATGCTTAGTGAAATAAGCCAGTCAATGAAGGAGAAGTATCACATGATCTCATTCATTTGTGGATAATAAAATATTTTTAAAATATTAGGAAATGTTATTTTGAAGATATTCTCTGGAAGATTTTGTAGATGTCCCTAAAAATTTTTGGTTTCAAATTTGAAAGAGTAATATATTTTATGTTTGTTTTAAAGTTTCTTCTTTCTTGGTCTTAAAGCTACCCTTTCATCTGTAGTTGCACTATAACTACAACTTCCTAAGTTCAAAGATGTATTACTTTAATTACCTTGCAAACAATGCTATTTTTTTAAACATATCACTTAGAGTGCTATAGGAACTTTATTTCAATGTGACAATGATCTTTGACCTTGACAGTAAGAGTAACCAGAATGTGGTGAACACCTTGACTGCTATCATATGGGTTACAAAGAAAGCTGTCTGTCCTTTACCAGCACAGCTAAAGCTGAACTGTTCTTTTCTGCGTAACCCTTCCTCCTATAATTCACACAAACTCTTCACAATTCTATTGGCCTTTGCCAGTCTGAAGTTGATCTTATATGACTTCATCTTCTATGAGAGAGGGGTATTTTTTTAAAAGTTAGTGTTGCCTGGCCCAACACTTGTTTTGTACTATGATTCTTTACAGTCTTATATATTCAATTCCAAATAAAGAAGAATAGTTGTCTGATCAAGATTCAGAAAAATCTCCCCCTCTTTCCTTTCTTATACATCTTGCTTTTTCTCTGTCTTGTTCTCTTTGTATCTTTCTATATGAAAAGTATTCATTCTATTCTGTTACTTATTTCAAAAGATTTTCACACATCTCCCCCCCCCCCCAAAAAAAATCTGGCTTCTTTTAAGGCAAATCTTTAAGCACATTTTTCTCTCTTTTCCAAGTGATAAGTTTCTAAAGATGGAAAGTAAGGATTCTAAATTGAGTTTATCTTCTCTATAGATGCAAAATCTCCTTTGGTTGGATTGCCCAAGATTCAATCATTTAATTATGCATAGAAATTAAAATAAGCATGCTTATGATCTATAGTTAATACAAATTTCTAATTCAGTATTTAATGTCAATACCAATAATTTGATAACTTCCTTTTGAATCTATTACTTGATTTCTTAATTGATTCTGAAACATTAGAGGGGTGTGGGAAAATCATTATTAGTAAACCCCAAAACAAAAATAACCCCCAATCCAATAGCCCTGACAGCCATGTTAGCGTATCTTTTTAACACTAGCACAGTTAAATGACCAGAGATAAACATTTATACTCATAAATAGAAGAAATTCTCTAGTATTTAAAATTGGTACTGAGATATTCTCTATCTCCATGAATCTGAAAACTATAAAGTGGCCAACATTTTCTATAGAAATAGAAAGATATAAAATGTGTGAAGAAAAATGAAAATAAATGAGATCAGACCAGAGATAATACATTGATGTTTCCATAGTTTTGTTTCAAGATTTAGTTTGAGCTGAACATGTAACTTTGTATTACTTGCATCTATATGGCACCTAACGTAGGTTTATGTGTCTTAAAACCACTAATTTATTACAGAAAGAATTCTGCCTGTAGTAGAGACTAATATCTAGTTAACTCAAAACAAATTTCCCAGCTCGTACTTTCTTGTCTGGTGAGGTTAAATATTAACCTCCCCAGCTTTTCTAGAAAATATGTATTATAAAATCTAAATCTGCTTGGGGCTTCTATGAAATTTTTGTATTCTTCATAATAATAACTGAGAGAACTTATACAAAACATTTCCTAAATCTGGGTTGACTGTTTTCTATAACTTATTTTAACAAGGGACACTACTCACTAGTAATTAGCTACTCCAGGAGAAAGGGAATTATTGAATCACATAATGTATGTCCTTATATGATATCTGTATTTCTTAAACCCTTTGATTTCAAGGTAGATGTTACAAGATTTTTATATCTGTTATTCTAGGCCCTAGAATCTAGGGAGTATAAAGGTTTCAAGCACAGAGCTTAAATCACTGTCACTGGGGTCAGTGTTTAATTAGTTGTAGATATCTTCTCTACTTAAGGCTGATAGATTAACTTGTTGGAGCTTTATTTTTCATTACTAAACTTCCAGACTAATTAACTTGTCCTATGATCTGTGTAATCAATTGTTTATTGTGAATTGAACTAACAGCTGCAGAACACAATTGGAAGTAACCCAGAAGCAAACATGTCATGATTTTAGGAAGAGAAAAACATAATATAAGGAATCAAGCCAACTAAAATATAACTTATGCAAAGATGAGTGTAAAGGTGTCTCTTGTGTGCTACTTCTTATGTATTAACAAGAATTAGTCACAGCTCTCAGGTCCTAGAGTAAAAACACTGACACAAAGTAGGAATAAATTATCTGTGAGCATAACTGAAAAGTCTATGCTCCTCTTTTTACATTAAAATGTTTACTTACTAGAAAAAAATAATGGTACTCCTCAGGGCCATTTTATTGTTGTTTCTAATAGTGTATACAATTTAACTCCAGTTCCTTTATTTTTTCATATATAAAGCAAAACTTAATATATTAATTTTTAATACATCTATTAAGAAATGTCTATTTAAGATGATTTCTAGTTTATTAATTATCTCAACTAACTTAAGTGTTATTAATTATAGTGATGAATTCATTATTAAATTATTAGTGTGAGCTATAAATAGTGGAGTTTGTAGCAATAAATATTTATTTGATTGTAATATTTATTTTTAATTAATTTACTAAAGTAAATTAAGTTTGTACAAAAATGTTTTATATTTAATTTCAAAAGTATGTTTTCAAAAAGAACACAGAAAACATGGAATGAGTGAAATCGATCAATATTTTATCATAATTCAAAACTTTTAATTATTTTTTTCATTTTGCTTTTGAGTGATTTTAATTATTTTTTCCAGTATTTTGTCCTGCTTTTTTCACAGGACTTATGTCTGATAAAAATTGTTTGACATTATGCTCTACCTTAATTTCTGTTGCTAAAGAATCTAATTTGTGACAATATCCTATATTGATATTGAAATCAGTTAAAATTCATTTTATACCATTTTCTTTTAACTAGTATTTGCCCTATTAATTTAGTCTACTACATTTTTCTTTCTTGATATAATTTTAATGACTTAGAGAAAGTACAAAATTACTTTATATAAAATGATTGATCTTATTATCTTTAGCAGCTTCATTCAAGAAAATTAATGTCTTCCTGTATAGCTCATTGACTGTCTCTACTATATCAAATCATTTTCTCAGTAAAAATTAGGTAATGAAATTACAATATGGATAAATGGAACCCTCCCATGGTCTCTCCCAGGCTGGCCAACCTCCCATGTCTCTCCCCAGCCCCAATTGTGCACTGGTGGGGTCCCTCAGCTTGGCCTGCAACCTCTTGCAATCCAAGCTGAGGGACACTCCCCCACATGGATTTTGTGCACCAGGCCTCTAGTAATTAAATACTAGTAAATGCACAAAGTTTCCCTAAAATAAAAATGTAAGTCACCTAGGCAACCAAGAAAATGAATGAAAAAAATCTTTAATTGCATTAAACATTTAGAATTCTTGGAATAATTAATAGGTCTTAAGAGTACCTCAAAGTATAAAGACATGACAAATATCAAGAATCAGTCAGAAACATTAATAAGTCATTGGGTTGAATAATAGCATTTTCAAATAGTAAAAAATATATTAAAAGTATTATTAGCTACATAATTAGATGATGTCATCTACATAAAGGAAGCATCAACTAAAATAATATGGAATTCGGAATTTTGTAACCAAAATTTTATATTCCATCAAGATAGGGATGAAGGAATCCCAAAGATGATCATAAAGGATATCTCAGGATGGAAATGAATACTGTACCTAGAAACTCTAATACAGACCATTTTCGATAATGAGACTCCAAAATGTGTGTGGTATGATGGTAGGGTGGGGGATGAGGGCAAGTGATGGTGATGGGTTTGAGAAGATCTGATGAAATGAAACCGTGGAGAGCACCTGGGTAAGAAATAATGATAAGCAGGTAGAAAATTAGGAAAAAAAATGCATCAAATTACTTCAGAAGAAATAAAATATTATTAAAGGATGACATGAAACCATAATATACTGTGCAGCTATTGTTTGAATTAGTATTTACATAGTCATAAATTATATTAAAATACCCATTTTGCTCACAATGTTGACTAAACCAAAACTGGAATATAATTAAGACAATTGTGATATTGGAAGTTGGAAAGAGTGTGTGCATGCCTGTGTATGTGTGTTTTGTGAGTTACCTGATCTCTTTTCATCCCCTTTCAATTAATATACAAGTGTTATTTGTTTCTTCAAGCATTTATTATTTTCTTCACCTCAGTTTCTTCATTAGTAGATATTATACTATACTGCAGTTACATCCTCTATGCTAATAAAAGTGTAATATGCTAATTAGACTGGATAGACTAGACATCTTTCAGACATCATTCCAGGTATCCTTCCTGACAAGGCTGGAGGTGTGGATGGCCTGCAAACACTTTGCAGCCCTTTGCCCAGGACGGCCCCATCCCAACAACCACCTGATGGTAAATAGGGAACCAGGGGTGGGTAGCGGTTGGGGCTGGGCCAGCTGCAGGAAGCTGGGGAAGATGGCCCTGATTGCAGGCCAAGCCTAGGAGCCGTACCTGCACACCAATTCCGTGTACTACGTCCTATCTAATAAAGAGGGAGTATGCTAATTGACCCTCACGCTGTCACAAAGATGGTGGCACCCATAGCCAATAAGGAGCAAATATGCTAATTGACTGGCATGCCTTCAAATATGGCGGTGTGCACAGCCACCAAATAGTGGCACCCATTCCCCTCAGCCCCACTGGGGCAGCAGGAATGCAGCAAGATTCCACTCGCCTGCCTCCAGAGTACTCCATTTCCCTTAGCTTTTCAGGTACCCAGGGCCATCTTAAAGTGCAGGCAAGCCTTTGGCTGGTGGCTTCCCAGCCTCCCAGTCTGGCCTGAGGCTCAGGTAATCAGGGCTGACCAAGATTTGCACTGCCAGCAGTGGCAGCAACAGAGCTGTGATAGGGCATCACCCTCTCCTGGTTGCCAGGTTCCCTCCCACCCCTGAGGGCTCCTGGACTGTGAGAGGGGCAAGCTGGACTGAGGGATACCCCCATCCAGTGCGTGAATTTTCATGCATCGGGCCTCTAGTGTTTATAAAAGGGTAACTTGCAAATTGACAGAATGGCAGAATGACTGGTCAGTATGATGCACAGTGAGCACCAGGGAGCAGATGCTCAATGTAGGAGCTTCCCCCTGGTAGTCAGTGCACTCTCACAGGGGGAGCGCTGCTCAGGCACAAGCCGGGCTGATCATTGGCGAGCACAGCAGCCCACCTCTGTGACAGTGCTAATGAAATCTTACTCCAGATTAGGCCTGCTCACTGTTGGGACTGGGCCTAAGCCTTCTGTCGGACATCCCCCAAGGGCTCCCAGACTATAAAAGGGCACAGGCCAGGCTGAGGAACCCCACCAGTGCACAATTGGGGCTGGGGAGAGACATGGGAGGTTGGCCAGCCTGGGAGGGACCATGGGAGGGTTCCAGGTCATATCTGGCCCATCTTGCTCAGTCCTGATCAGCTAGACCCCACCAGCAAGATAACCTACCTATTGGAGTGTCTTCCCCCTCTTGGTCAGTGCACCTCATAGAGACTGGTCGACTGCCTGCCCCCTGGTGGTCAGTGCACATCATACTGAATGGTTGAGCGAGCTTAGCATATTATTAGCATATAACACTTTGATTGGTTGAATGGAGAACCAGATGACAGGACACTTAGCATAGTAGGCTTTTATTATGTAAGATTACCTTCTCCTTTTCTTATAAATCTAATTTCTTAGGTATATTATTGAATCGGATCACTAAATTTTATGTGATATTTTCTAAAATGTTTCCTTTTCTGTTTTGTTTTGTTTTTTTGTTTAAAAAATTTCTAACCTTCTCTTCTAATTATTCTTTTTTAAAATTACAATAATAATATTGTAATTTTTAGGAGATATTTCTTATTTTCTAAATTTTTGTTTTTTAAAAATATATTTTATTGATTTTTTTTACAGAGAGGAAGGAAGAAGGATAGAGAGTTAGAAACATCAATGGGAACGAAACATCAATCAGCTGCCTCTTGCACATCTGCTGGAGATGTGCCCGCAACCAAGGTACATGCCTTTGACCAGAATCAAACCTGGGACCCTTCAGTCCGCAGCCAGACACTCTATCCACTGAGCCAAACCGGTTAGGGCTAAAATTTTCTTTTTATAGCATCCCAGTATTTTTTCTCAGCTGAAATATATCCATTTACCTCTGATTAGTTTTCTAAGCCTTTCCTTTTTTTTGAGCCCCTTGATTGTCTATGTTTACATTTAATTCATTTTTTCCTTTTGAGTACTTTGGTTTTGGTTTCTTGTATCAAATGCCTGATGATCTGGAAATCTCCATTCATATTTACTAGTAAGATAAACCTTTTTGAAACTGGTTAGAAGGTCATGAGCATGGGTTGGGCTTGTGAACTGCTGGCTCCCCTTGGAGTATGTGACTCGCCAAGTCATTAAGAAAATCCTATACAAGCAGCAAGCCCACATCTCTTTACTGACCTCCTTTATTAAAAGGATGTCACTGGGGGAGAGGGGGGACAAAGGCAAGTTACCAGGTCAAGTGAATCAATCTGAATTCTAAGTAAACAGACCAGTGATATTTGCTAGGATTAAGAGAGCTAAACTCTGAAGTAGCCTTAGCAGGATGTTCTTAGCTGAAGGTAATCTATAGTAAATAATAGGCAAGGATCTATGAAGCATTGGTCCCTGGTGGATGTCACATGGCTTACATATTTGGAATAAAATATAGAGATTTGTGATGAGTATTTTTTAAAAATATTTATTGTTGAAAGTATTACAGATGTCTCTTTCCCCCCTACCCCCGCCCATTGTCCTCTTCTAGCCTGCATCTGCCCTGCTTCCCCAGGTCTTCACACAGTATTGTCTGTGTTCATAGGTTATGCACATATGCATACAAGTTACTTGGTTAATCTCTTCCTACTCACATTCCCCTCTGAGATTCAACAGTCTGTTCCACGTTTCTATATCTCTTGATCTATTTTGTTCATTGATTCTATTTATATGACATATCTAGAGTAGTCAGATTCATAGAGAGATAAAGCAGAATGGTGGTTGGTTGCCAGGGCCTAGGGAAAGAGGAGGACTGAGAATTAGTATTTAATGGATAGGGAGGTTCAGATTAGGAGAAAAAAAAAGTTCTGGAGGTGAATGGTGGCGATGCTTGTACAACAATGAGAGTGTTCTTGATTTCACCAAACTGTACACTTCAAAATTATTGAAATAATAAAATTGTATGTTATGTATATTTTACTATAAAATATGAATGGAGATAACAAAGACAAATCTCCAGTGGATATAAATTATAAATAATTTGTATAGACAATCGACCATCTTTAGCATCTACTCATAAGTATGAGCTACACATAGGGATGTAGTTTCCATGGGCATAGTATGTAAAGGAGAAAAAGGCAATAACTTACACTGGAGAAACCTGATAAATGGCACCTCAGCCAGGTGATCAAGGTTAATATCAACAGTGATAAGTCATACTGATAGCATGTACTCTAGTTTTGAGATAATAAGAACGGTATGTTTTCTCTGGATTTTTGGTCTTCCTTCCAAAAATCCATTACAAGACAAATCATAAGAAAACTATAACAGAAAGCCCACTTGAGTACTAGGATGAGTAATCCTCAGAACTGTGAATGTTATCAGAAGCAAGAAAAGTCTCAGGAACTATCACAGTCCAAAAGAGTCTCAGCATTGGAACATGGCAATTAAGTGAAATGTAATATCTTTCATGGCATTCTTAAACAGAAAAAAAAAAATGTGCTGGGCAAAAACTAAGAAAATTTGAATAAAGTCTAGACTTTAGTTAGTTAATAATATATCAACATTAATTTATTAATCATAACAAATATGCTATATAATAAAAGCCTAGTGACTGAAATGGCAGAACAATCAGAATGACCAGAGACCAGAATGACCACAGCCCCTAACCCCAGCCAGAAACCCCCCAGTGAGCAGTTAGGAGTGATCAGGCAGGAAGGTGAAAATTAAGAGTTATCAGGGAGGCAGGCAGAGTGGTTAGGGGCAATCAGGCAGGCAGAGTGCTTAAGGGAAATCAGTCAGGCAGAATCAGTTAGGGGCAATCAAGAAGACAGAGGTGATTAGGGGCTATCAGTCAGGCATAGTGGTTAGGAGTGAGCAGGCAGGCAAGCAATGGCTGTTAGCGGTGATCAGACAGGCAGGCAAGTGGTTAGGGGTGATCAGGCAATCAGGCAAGCAGTTAGGGACCAACATCCAGGATTGTGAGAAGGATGTCTGACTCCAGTTTTGACCTGATTCACAGGTATCGGGACTGGGCCTAACCCAGCAGTCAGATATTCTCTGAGTCATCCAGGATTTTGAGAGGGTGCAGGCCAGGCTGAGGTACGTCCCTGCACTGGGCCTCTAGAATCATAATAAGATGTTAATAAAAGGGGAAACTGTGTACAGGGTAAATTTGAATTCCGTATTCTATCTTTACAATTTTTCTAAAAATCTAAAACTGTTAAAACATAGAAATTTTACTTTTAAGAAGGAAAACAGTGAGAATATGAATAAATCACAGGCTATGAGAAAATATTCATAAAACCCTTCAGAAAGAACTTTTGTTTAGCATATATACATTTCCTACAATTTAGCAATAAAAAAAGTACTTGAAAATGGGGGGAAATTATTTTCTTATTTCCAGGGAAACTTTTTCAATTGATTTTTTTTTTTTTCTGGATGAATATTTTGCAGGGGAGATCAAAGTAAAAAGTCACTCTGTCCTCTAGTGAACGTGCTAACATCTGAACAGAAACTCACATGTAACCACACACTTAGAGTGGTATCTTCTTGGGATACAAGTACAAACTTTCTCTGTGAAATGATGCGGCTTTGCTTTGATTATATTGAAGTAGATGAAATAGACGGAGAAAGAAAAAATAAAGCCATAACTCATGTAGCTCAGATAAGAATTTAAGTTTCATAGTCTGTCTGAACTGAGAAACTAAATTTCATAATCTATAAATAGGCAATATTAAAGCATTTGTCAAGGTTTGGTGTTTTGTTTTTGTTTTTCTGATTTAACTTTGTTCTTAAATTTTTTAAAAAAGTGCTTGTTTTTTTAACTGTTAAACTTTAGAGATGGTATCATATATACAAATTTGTTTTCTTTCTTTTTCCACTTTGGAAGAACATTTATGTGTCTTACTAACAAGCCTTTGTTTTTGTTCTGTAATAGGTGGGAATTGGTGGAAAAGCTCTGGCTTGAAATGGGGCACAAATATGGTCTGGAATGTCCCCTAGATGGACGTATCAGGATAAAAGTTTATAGACATAATGCTTTGTTTCAAGTAATAAATGGCTGTATTTTAAGTTCTCAGTAGGAACCTCTCCATTTAAAAGTAAAATTGAAAGAACCCGATACTTTATTTGTTGCTTATTTCAAAATTAGCATTCAATTAATGAGAGATGTTGGCAAGGGTTAAGGATCAAGGACTCTGCATTATTCATTCATGTGTTTATTAAATAAAAATTGGGAACCTTGCAACACAATGAATACAAATGTATCTTAGCTGTGTAGAAATGTATTACTTGCATATGCATTAAAATCATAACACATTAGACTTGGACCTTATAGGTCATTTAGTCCAATTTTATCATTTTTCAAATGGTATGGAATGGGCAAGGGAGTTGTTTTGCAGAACTGAAGAAAACACTACATTAAATAGCTTCTCAACTTTCCCAAGCATACTTAGTTTCAGAACTAAGTTGAGCTAGAAGAATCTAGGCATCTTTATTTTCAATGAAACACATTTTTTTTTTACTTCATTAGGCTGGTAATTTGAAAAATGCAACAATTGTATATCAACCTTATGTGAAAATGTATAAACTCTGCTAAAAATTAAATAAAATATTAAGCATCTGCATATATATTTTAAACTACTAGTTTCAAACATAATTTAAAATAGAATTTGTCATTGTTTTATTATTGAAAGAAAACCAAAGTACTAAATAAAGAAGGGTCAAATACTTAACATTTTGCATTTCAAAACTTTGGAAGTCCTTTTTCTTTCCATCATACTAATATCCCTAGTGTAAGTATTTTTTCCTGATTATAATTATAAATTATACTAGAGGCCTGGTGCATGAAATTTGTGCATGGGGGTGAGTCCCTCAGCCTGACCTGCACCTTCTCCTATCTGGGAGCCCTCCGGGGAGCCCTCTCCAATCCAGGAGGCCTGACAGCTTAGGCCCACTCCCCATGTTTCTCTGCTCTCTGCTGGGCTGGCTGCTTCGCATTCACTGCCCAGAAGCTCTCTGTGGCCTAGAGACTCTCTGAGGATGCTGACCTCATTGTGGGCTTCATCCCCAATTGGGGACATGCAGGAGGCAGTAGACCAGTGATTCTTCTCACCGATTATGTTTCTGTTTCTCTCTCCCACTCCCTTCCTCTTGGAAATCAATGAAAATATATTAAAATTAAAAAAAGAAGAAGAATGAATAAAACAAAGTGAAAAACAGCCATTTCTTCAGATCATTGTCCCAACCCCTTGAGATTCAACTTCCCAGCAAGTGTGGACAGTTTGGCTCCATTAAGCTCATAAAAGTTCTCTACAAGTTTGAATGTTTATACATGAACATGACATATACATTTGCTGATTTCTGAGGGCTAGGCAACCGAATCAGTCCATGAGGTCTGCTGTGACACTGTAGAGGAGCCTGTTTTTGCTCTCAAAAGCCAGGCCACCCTTAGAAAGAGTGTAGAAAACCGAAAATGGGATTTACAAAAAGAAAATAGAAATGAACAGAGGGATGCTCCTGCACTCTTTTCCAGACAGGTGGGTTTCTCAAACATCCTCCCTCCCTGAAGTTGGTGAGCTGTAGCATAAGGTTGGGAAAGCCATAGAATCCCAAGGCGAGGTCCGAGGCTCTGACATCACCAGAGAGCTCTCTGCATTTCAAGGAAGCCTTGGAGTGAGATCCATTGGAATGAATTGTCCTGATCTCATTTACTACTGCTTGCTCCCTACCCCATTCCCTATTCCCCGAGCCCAGGATCTAGCTGCCCCCAGGTGCCTCTCTTGAACATGCCAGGTGAAGATGGATCCATAGAGAGGGCCCTGCTCCCTACAACAGCGCCCAGCTCCGGAGGGTGCCAGCATCCTGCAGCCTGTGGTGCTCTGGTCCCAGGGAAAGCAACACCCAGCAATGGCAGGTCCTCAGCCTCCCTCCAGATACAAGAGGAAAGACAACTTAAGCAGCAAGCCTAAGGGATGCTCGGGAGGGACATGCTTGCCAAATGCCATGTAGAAGGCAACATGCATATGCTGCCCAGAGGCCCTCTGGGGCCAGGGTGGGACACTTGCCTTGAAGCAAGCATCCAGCCCGAGCAGCTCTGTAGCAGGGGCAAACATTTGCCTCATCACCATGGTGACTAAGCAAGCATTCTGCCAGGAAGCTCACTCTGCCTGCTTTCAGCGGCCGCCCCCCAGGATTGGGGGTCTCTGGCAGGCTGAGGCGACTGGGTGCCGCCATCTTGTGGGTATGGGCATCACCATCTTTGTGACGGAGTGATGGTTAATTTGCATATTTCCCTTTTATTAGATAGGATGAATAACCATAATATTTGATTCAATTGTATATATTTGATGAATATAATCTTACTGCTTCTGCAGGTAAGAAGGTAAATAATTAAATTTTGACACTTTCCTATCTGTAATTAATTTTAATGAGCTCTAAATATTTAGCAAAATGAAAAAAGAATAGAACATGGTCAGGACAGTCTTTTATCTGGGGTTGGCTAAGATATCATCAAAGAATATTTCTATCCCTTCATTTCTAAATCTTCTATTTCTCTTATGAATAGGTATTATTATAAAGCTAACATTAAATAAAATAAATAAAAGCTAATTTTATTTTGTTGAAATATAAATTTTTCTTTCAGCCAAAACCGGTTTGGCTCAGTGGGTAGAGAGTCAGCCTTCGGATAGAAAAGTCCCAGGTTTGATTCAGGTAAAGGGCATGTGCCTTGGTTGCAAGCACATCCCCAGTAGGTGGAGTGCTGGAGGCAGCTGATGGATGTTTTTCTGTCACGGATGTTTCTAACTATCTCTCTCCCTTCCTTTCTCTAAAAAAAATCAATCAATCTATGTATATATATATATATATAAAGAAATTTTTCTTTCATATCTTTTCCATATATAACTGATATATGTTATTATTTTAGTCAGGTGTACAAAATAATGTGTAAGTATTTGTATACATTGTAAAATGGTATCACAATTAGCTAAAATAATATTCATCAATTTATAGAATTAAATTTATTTTCCTTATGATGAAAACTTTTAAGATCTATTCTTTGCAACTTTCAAATATGCAATATAGTATTAACTACAATCACCATGCTGTGCATTATATCCCAATAATTTATTTTATAAATGAAAATATGTAGCAACAACAGCTAACTTTAATAAAGCTGATGATTATAAATAGCTTCATATGCTACAAAGAATAACAAATGGGAGTTAGAAGGTCATATACCATATCTAGCATTGTAACTGATATGTGTTACAAACATTCATTGGTCCTTATTTTCCTTAATCTTGTAGAACAACAAGGACAAATAACTTCACTTTGTTAATGTTGTATTTGTGTCATAAATTCCATGCTGATGAATTTTTTTACTATGAAAAATGTCAGGTCTTATAGTTTATTCCACTGATCTTACTTTATATAAACTGAAATAAAAAAAATAATGACAATAATTAAAAGAAGACACAGTGTTCACTGAAAACATATTATAACATAACTCAAAGAATATGATATTACTTAAATGAATGTAGACTACCAATCAACTGCTCAAGTCACAGCAATTTAATTAAAATTGAAATCACCACTGAATCTTTGTTCCTCAACTCTTCAAGGTAAATAATAGTTCTTCCATGTTTACTTTAGAACTAGTTCTTTAAAACTCTAGTAGAGGTTCGAAAATAAAAATTTAATTATTGGAAAGACATACATTTTTTATCAGATGTCCTATACCAGGGTCAAATAATGAATATCTGGGCAAAGTTTAAAAAGAATCTGGCTGGTTAATGATTACTGGTCTTGGAACCAATTAGGCCTGAGGAGTTTTCTAAAAACCATAATCCATGCACTTGTTTTTGTATACAATTTAAATGCAAAAGATCAACTATAAAGACTTCTATTTATGACAATGTGGCAGATTCAATGACATGAATCACCTTTAACAAATATAGCTGAGCTGCTAGGAAAACAAATAACATTCTTATTGGCCAAAGAAGAAAGAACTGACAATTGGAGTGAACACATGAGATGACATTATAATAGTTTTGGATAGTGCTGGTTACTTCTAGTGTCAGTACACACAATTCTTAGTTTGAATGCCAAGACATGAAAACGAAGGAAGAGTTGTAAGATCCCATAACTATAATAGACTATGATCTTAGTGAAAAAGTAGCACATACATGAAAATAAATCTTACAGACAGAAACCTTATGTCCACTTTAAAAAAAATGTTTAAATGTTATAATTTTTAGGTTATGTTATTTTAGGTTATGTTATTGTTACTTCTGTTAAAAGCAGCACTTACTGAAAATATATTAACTTATTTGCAGATTTCTGCCAATATTAGTATATACAAGATCACTTAGTCTAAATATTTTTTGATGTGAGAGAGTTTTAAGTGTATGCAAATCAGGGCTTATTTAAGAAAGGTAAGACTAAATATAAGATTGTAAGCCATTTTTACATATTTATGCTATTTTTTCACGCAAAAATTATACACGCAGAATAGCAATTAAGAAAGTTTCATAGTCACTAATGGGAGGAATCTCTTTTTTTCTCATACAATGAGAATAAACTATACTTTTGATTGAAAGAATGGCTATTGTATATTATGCATCTGGAGCTTTTCATTTAGAAGTCAGATGTTTCATTCATGAATACTGCAGTCAATGAATGTTAAAAGAAGGCACTGATTCTAGATTGATAAGGCTGTACTAGCATCCTATTTTATAAGGCATCTGTAATAGCTCTATAATTATAAGGGAATTACATGTTTCTACAAATTACTTGATAATTATACTCGACATTACCAAGTAATTCAAAGATTAGTTACTATGTAACTTGCAATTTTGAGAACTCATTGGTATGTATTGCCTTACTGATTTTAAGGGTTTGCTGATACGTATCCTAAATAGTGGACACTTAAAATATATTTCTATTTATTTTATGTTATTTTTCTACATAAATTTGTTAAAAAAAACAAAACACAACCTGCTGTTGTTTTTTCCAGAAAGGACAAATGCAAATGAATATGTTGCAGTCATTTATCTTCATACTTAATTTGTGTTTATGCTATATTTGAGAATTACATTTACTTTCATTTTAGATGGTTCAATGAGTCCAGCAAAAAGTTTCCAATAAAACTGACCTTTAAACCAAAGTAATAAATTAAGTAAACTAATATGTAATATAACCAATATGAAATAATCAAAATGTTACAATTGCACCCAAGCACATATAGGTATACATATACATATATACACATATAGACATATATACACATATATATGTATATATATATATATGTGTGCGTGTGTGTGTGTGTGTATATAATATACATATATGTATATATATACACATATACATACACACACACACACATATATATATATATATATATATATATATATATATATATATATATATATATATATATATATATATACATATATATATATATGCATTTGGGTGCAATGTAACATATATAGGACACCTAGCACACAAAGCTACTCTACCAACTCAGAGAAGCAGAGTAAATGTGAAGACAAAGGAACAGATCACAAATGAAAGAAATGGAGGAAAATAAACAATTGGATATAGAGTTCAAAACCAGTTATAAAGTTTTTTAAGTATTTCCTAGAAAATATGGATAAATTTAGCAAGACCCAAGAGTAGATGAAAAAGGACCAACTAGAAATTAAACATACATTGACTAAAAAAAAATATTATACAGAGACCTAACAGCAGACTAGAGGATTGCAAGGATCAAGTAAAAGATTTGATATACAAAGAAGCAGAAAACATTCAACTGGAAGAACAAAAAGAAAATATAATCCAAAAATGTAAAGATTGCATAAGGAGCCTCTGGGACAACTTCAAGTGTACCAACATAAGAATTATGTGGGTGCCAGAAGAAGAGAGAGAGAAAGATACTAAAAACCTATTTGAAGAAATAATGACCAAAAACTTCCCCTACCTGGTGAAAGAAATAGACTTACAAGTCAAGGAAGTACACAGAACCCCAAACAAAAGGATTCCAAAGAGGACCACACCAAGACACATTATAATTAAAATACCAAGAGCAAAAGACAAAGAGAGAATATTAAAAGCAGCAAGAGAAAAACAGTTAATTACCTACAAGGGAGCACCCATATGATTGTCAGCTGATTTCTCAACAGAAGCTATGCAGGCCAGATGGGAGTGGCAAGAAATATTCAGTGATGAACAGCAAGAACCTACAACCAAGATTACTCTTCCCAGCAAAGCTATCATTCAGAATCGAATGACAGATAAAGAGCTTTACAGATAAGAGAAAACTAAAGGAGTTCATCAACACCAAACCAGTATTATATGATATGCTGAAAGGTATTCTTTAAGAAGAGGAAGAAGAAAAAGGTAAAGATAAAAGTTATGAACAGCAAATATATATTTATCAACAAGTGAATCTAAAAATCAAGTGAATAAAAAAATCTGATGAACAGAATAAACAGGTGAATATAATAGAATAAGGGGCATAGAAAGGGAGTGTACAATTCTCAGGGGGAAATGGGTGAGGGGGTGCAGGAGAGACTGGACAATAATTGTACACCTATGGATAAGGACAATGTGGGTGGGAAGGTAAGGGCAGAGGGAGGGGCGGAAGCTGGGTGGAGGGGAGCTATGGAGTGGAGCGGAGAGGAACAATTATACTAATCTGAACAATAAAGATGTATTAAATAAAAAAAGAAAGAAGAATTATAAAGCATTTATTTTATATCCTATTCCAATTAATTGTAATTATTGATTCATATTGATATTATGGAAAGCACAGATATTTATTTGCAAGGAGACAACCCAAAGTGTATAGTAGTGTGCTAGCACTACACACTCCTTCAATAGATGGGACAAGAATTGCTTACTTCAGAAAACAAGAGGAATTTAACCAGGTTAGCAGAGCTCCAATTAAAGTTGAAGGAGTTAAGCCCCTCAAAGAAATAAATTAGGGTATCTTATTACAAATTAAGGATATTAAGACAGTAACAGTTGAACATTAAATAACCATTAGGGCCTTCTTAGATTGGGCTCTTTTCAACTCTGCAAGTTGCACATCTATATAGTTGGCCTGGTACCAACTATTTGCTTTTGTGATCAATATTGATCAGGACACCAAAAAAAAGAATCCCAGAACTGAAAATTATTAGAAACCCAACCTAGCAACTTGAAATAAAGAAATATTCTTAACCTTTAGAATACAGTATAATTGATTGACCAGTTATGTAGAAAATGATACAATAAGAGCATCCTAAAATATTTTGGACACATAAAATTTCACTTTGGAAAAATGTGCCCACTTGTGTTTAGCAATTTTTTAAAAAAGTTATGTATATACCCACCTAAAAACTCATATAGATACTGAATTGAACACAAATTTTATAAGATGAGTTTTAGTTTATTTGAGAGAGAACTATTTTAACTAATGAAAAATTATAAAATTTAATAAGTATTGACTTTTAAAAAATGTTTTTCGATTTCAGCTGACATTCAATATTATTTTGTATTAGTTTCAGGTATACAGCATAATAGTTAGAAAATCATACAGTTTAAAAGATGATCCCTCTAATATTTCAAGAACCTACCTGGCACCATGCTTAGTTATATAATATTACTAGAGACTTGGTGCATAAAATTTGTGCATGGGGGGTGGTAAGAGGGGGTATCCTTCAGCCCAGCCTGCACCCTCTCCAATCTGGAACTCCTTGAGGGATGTCCAACTGCGCTTTAGACCCGAGTGGGATCGGGCCTAAAGGGTAGTCGGACATTCCTCTCACAATCCAGGACTGCTGGCTCCCAACTGCTTACCTGTCTGCTTTCCTGATTGCCCCTAACCAATTCTGCTTGCCACCCTGATCACCCCTTAACCTCTGCCAGATTGATTGATGCCTAACTGCCCCCTGCCATCCTGTTTGCCCCTAACTGCCCTCCCCTATGAGTCTGGTCACCCCAAACTGCTCTCCCCTATAGGTCTGGTCTCCCCAAACTGCTCTCTCCTGCAGGCCTGGTCACCACTAAATGCCCTCCCCTGCAGGTTTGATTACCCCCAACTGCCCTCCCTTGTTGGCCATCTTGTGGTGGACATCTTGTGTCTCACTTAGGGACAGTCATCTTGTGTGTTGGAATGATGGTCAATCTACGTATTACTCTTTTATTAATAGGATAGAGGCCTGGTGCACAGGTAGGGGCCAGCAGATTTGCCCTGAAGGGTGTCCTGGATCAGGGTGGGTGTTCCCTTGGGACATGGGGTGGCCTGGGCAAGGGACCTGTGGTGATTTGCAGGCTGACCACACCCCCCGGGCAACCCAAGTGAATGCCCTGGTATCTGGGATTTATTTATCTTCTACTATTGAAACTTTGTATCCTAGAGTGGATCTAAGCTTTCTGCTTGCTCTGTGGCGGCAGATATTTGTGTTGGAATTTATTTATCTTCTATAATTGAAACTTTGTAGCCTTAAGCAGAGTCCTGGGCCATCCAGGGTGTGTGGAAAGCTTGGCTTCCTCCATTGCTGGGGCAACCCAAGCCTCCCTCCTGCTCTCTGTGTGGCGATAGTCATCTTGGTTGGGTTAATTTTCATATTCCAGCTCCTGATTGGCTTGTGGGTATGGCTTGTGGACATGGCTTGTTACTGTTGCAGAGGTATGGTCAATTTGCATATCAATATTTTATTAGATAGGAATAGAGGCTCTGTGCATGAAATCATGCACAGGTAGGATCCCTACACCTGACCAGCAATCAGGGCTGACCTGTGGGGCAACCAAAAGGTCGATTGTGGGCTCCTGCTCACACTGGCCATGGCTGATCTGGTGCTGCCTTCTTGCCAGCCCTACACCCTGCTGCTGCCACCATTCACCTCTTAGCAGAGTGACCAGCAGGGCAATCGAGGGTCTCCCACTTACACCCTGCCTGGCTGGCCTGGTGTCACCTGCTCGCTGGACCCCGCACCCCATCACCACTGCTACTGCTCAGGTCCTATGGAGTGGGGGAAGCTCTTGCATGGAGCGTCTGCCCCCTGGTGGTCAGCATGTTTCATAGTGACTGGTTGTTCTGCTGGTCATTCTGCCTTTCAGTCGATTTGCATATTAAGATTTTATATAAATAGACTAGAGGCACAATGTATGAAATTCGTGCAAGGGGCTTGGCCCTTGTAGCAGCTGCCTCAGCCCTTGCAGCCACGGTGCTGCTTTCATCTGGAAGGTCACTGGAAGGTTGGCCAAAAGGTTGTCTGGAAGGTCGTTCTGCTGTTCGGCCATCCAGTCTAATTAGCAATTACATTTTTATTATTTTAGATAGACTATATTATCTCTGCTGTACTATACATCCCCATGACTATTTTGTAACTACCAATTTGTACTTCTTAGTCCCTTTACATTTTTCACCTATCCCCCAACTCCTCTCCCCTCTGGATAAAAAATGTGGTACAAACATACAATGGGATATTGGAATATTATTTAGCCATATAAAATAATGAAACCTTATAATTTGCAACAGCATGGATGGAGTTGGGTAGTATTATACTAAGTTAGATAAATCAGACAAAGACAAATACCATATGATTTCACATATATGCAAAGTCGAAACAGTAAAAGAACAAATAAAAAACAGATTCACAGATACAAAAATAGTAGGTATTGATTATTGTAGAATTGAGCTCAAAAACTAAGAAAATTCAGGGACTTTGTGTAAGTTCTAACTAACTTAACAGAAAAAACAGTAACGCAGAGGGGAAAATGGCACTAAACTATTATTCTGGATTACAAAGTAAATGTACTAAACAAGCAATGCATAGTTCATATTAGTTATTAGAACAGAATTCTTCATGGGAACTGTCTGTTAGCTTACGGTAACATGAAAAGAAAGAAGGGAGGAAGGAAGGTGGGAAAAGAAAGAACTGCCGGAAAAGATGTACGAGGAACCTGAAATGTTTTGTTATTAGTTGGGGGATGTAGCAGTTTCCTGGGAAGATGAACAGCTCATTGGTGGAAAGATAGATAATTCAAACAGAGGTAATAAGTTAGATTTTGCTATAACCTTATCTGAGATTTTACTGTACTCATATCTCAATTTATTTAGTGTTAAATAGTGAAGAGCCCCTCTTCAAGGAAATAGAAATGTAATATGTTATAGTAGCTATGAAGTATGCTAAACATAGCTCTAATGCAAATAGTTCACTTAATGAATATTAGAATGAGATTTGATATAAAACAATAAACATAACCCAAATAAGAAAGGATGTAGCAAAACATGAAAATGAATAAATATCAGTAAGGATTTGATGGGAGAAAAGGAAGAATAAATATATCCCCTTAGTGAGACAAAGAAAGTCATTTAAAAAAATAGTTTTCCTGAAGAATAAGAGGAGATATTCCATCTCAAGAAAGAATGATTCAAATACTTAGAAGGCCATGTTTTAGTTCTGCAGAGGAAGTTTTCATAATTATTCAAATATATTCTTTAATTATAATTCAATTAAATTCATAAATTCAATACAAATAAAATTTAAATAGCAACAGAATCTGTGGGTAATCAATAAGAAGGGAGGACACAGAGAAAAAGTTAGAAATATTCACCTGGGAAATTAAATAATATAAACAGAAATTTTCAGAAAATAAAGATGATAGAAAATGGTAAAATGTATTTAAGCAATAGTAAAACGATTTCATAATGCAATAGGCATAAACAGTATGATGAAAAAAAGGCAGGATGCATCTCTAGAGAAAGTTCATATAAATCCTTTTAAATTAGTACAGTGATGGATTACTTGATAAATAGTGTTGGTATATCTATCGATCTTGCCAGAAAAACAAAACATTCTTCACCTCACTTATACTGAAATGTATTAAGATTTAATCAAGATTTAAATATTAAGAATGGTCATTAAGCCTTGCCAAATCTCTGAACAAAAACCAAAAAAAGTGATAATGACATACTTTATAATTATAATGGAATGAAGAATTTATAGAGGAAGAAATATATAATATACCATAAGTAATGTTAAACTAGCTTCTCATTACTTGTAACAAAGAACTAATTCTCTCAATATACAATGAATTTTATAAATAAGTTTAAAAAAAGTCTAAAATGTCATAGAAGAATCTAAACTGAAAGCATGAACATATGGTTCACGGCAAAAAAAAACAAAACACAAAAAATATTCTTGGATAACAGCCATGTGAAAAGATTCTCAATTTACTCCATAAATAATGAAAATTCAATCAAGACTCCATTTTTATTACCCTACTAGAGGTCCGGTGCACGAAATTCATCCACAGGTGTGTGGGGGGGTCCTTCAGCCGGGCCTGCACCCCCTCACAATCCGGGACTGCTGGCTCCTAACGGCTCGCCTGTCTCCTTATCTGATCACCCCTAACTGCCTCTGCCTGCCTGTCTAATTGCCCCTAACCACTCTGCCTGACTAACTGATTGCATCTAACCACTTTGTCTGCCTGCCTGATTGTCCTTAAGTTCTTGCCTGCCTGCCTAATCACCTCTAATCACCTCTGCCTTGGCCATTACTGCCAAGGTTTCATCAGGAAGGATGTCTGGAATGACAACTGGAAGGTCGTTCTGCTGTCTGGTCTAATTAGCATATTATGTTTTTATTATTTTAGATTACATTGTCCAGGCTTAAAGATCTGATTTATAGCCAGTATTGGGAGGTTGTGAAGACACAGGTACACTTAAGTATTATTTACACAATGTTAAGTGACACCACCTGTTCAAAAGGCAATTTGGTGCTATTCATTCACTTTTTAAAAAAATCTTTATTGATTAAGGTATTACATATGTTCCTTATTTCCCCATTTCCCCCCATCTTCCCCACTCATGCCCTCACCCCTCTGTTGTCTGTATCCATTGGTTAGATCTATATGCATGCATACAAGTCCTTTGGTTGATCTCTCACCTTTACCCCAACCCTCTCCTATCTTCCCTGTAAGGTTTGATGGTCTGATAGATGTTTGTCTGTCCTGGATCAGAGTCGGGGTTCCCTTGGGACATGGGGTGGCCTGGAAAAGGGGCCTTCAGTGGTTTGCAGGCAGATCATGCCTCCTGGTGACCCAAGCAGAGGCCCTAGTATCTGGGATTTAGTTATCTTCTACAAATTGAAACTTTGTAGCTTTGAGCAGAGCCAAGCCTTCTGCTTGCTCCGTGGCTGCAGCCATTTTTTGTTGGGATTTAATTATCTTCTATAAATGGGACTTGGTAGCCTTGAGCAGAGGCCAAGGTAGGTAAGGGTGTGCGGAAAGCTTGGCTTCCTCCATTGCTGGGGAAACCCAAGTCTCCTGTTTATTCCATGGCCACAGCCATTTTGGTTGGGTTAATTTGCAAACTCATTCCTGATTGGCTGGTGGGTGTGGCTTACAGTGTAGTGTAGTAGTGGTTAATTTGCATATTAAACTTTATTAGATAGTGTGTGCGTGTATATATTTATACATATTATTAGATAGTATGTGTGTGTGTATACACACACACACACAAACACACACACACATATATACACACACACACACACACACACACACACAGACACATAAGATTGTACAGATGCATGTATATTACCTAATAATAGACAAACATGTAAATTGACCATACCTCCACTATGCCAACAGCCAATCAGAGTGAGTATTCAAATTAACCCAACAAAGATGGTGGGTTAATTTGCATATGAAGGCACAGAGCAGCGGGGAGGGTTGGGACGCCTGCTATGAGGAGGGGGCATGGAGGGAGCTACAGAAGAAGTGCTGCTGTCAGAAGTGAGGACTTGCTGGCTTTCAGGTGGCCAGAGAGGGGGTGGTTTGCCAGCTCCTGGGCAGCTGGGAGTGAAGCCAGGGGAAGGAAGGCTTATTCTTGCACAAATATCATGCAACGGGCCTCTAGTAAATACATAAGCAAGTCTGTATGTAAAAATATTATAAAATAATATACCAGCAAGAGTCATCAATATTTATTACCATATAGCTGGCTTGAAGCATTTATATTATTATATGTTTCTGTTCTTTGTGTATCTTTTGTTTATGAGCCCAGATTCATTTAATAAAATAATAATGGTAATGACAATCTTTATTATTGAATAAAAATTAAAAATACTACTTAAAGGATTTGGCAAGTCTTAAATTGATGTGGAATAAATATTAGAAGGAGTTTGATTTTAAATTCAAAGAGGATTCCAAGAGTTTGAACTTGGATGACTGCAATAATAGAGCTACTTGGAAGAGACTATAAAATGAAGGCTATCCATCATTTACTGAGAAAAGATTTTCATTCTCTCTTTTTGGTGTTGGGCTTGACATGGCATTAAAAATATAGGTCTTTAGCTAAAAGACTAGAACTTTTGGTGTGGATCTCAAATAGTGTTTGGATTAAAAACTCCTTAATTTAAAATTTAAGTCATAAATAAATGAAAGAACAAAAGGGAAGAAATAACATTAAGAAATAGCTACCATTTTACTGTGATATATTGAGTACAGTGGTACCTCGAGATACGAGTGCCCTAACATACGAGTTTTTTGAGATACAAGCCATCCAGCAAGAGATTTTTGCTTTGAAATACAGGCAACATTTGAGATAGGAGTAATCACGCGGATCAGCTGGCTGCACACGACCCACCAGTTTACCACCACTCAAGCGTCTTATAGTTTCCCACGCCTCAAGATTATGGAACAAATTAAACTCATATCTCGAGGTATCACTGTATTTTAAAAGTCTTAAAAACACAAATTATTAAATTATAATGCTAGAAATTGGGCTTTCTTAAAATTCCATCACAAAAAAAAAAAAGAAGAGTATAATCAGAGGATGGGGACAATAAAGTTTGAAATAATCAGTTATGATGTCTAATGATGATAGGAAAGAAATTAATATCATGTTGGTGTTCGTAGGCTAAGCTAAAATGTTTCATGGAATAATGGTAACACAGTTTCAGAAATGGAGGAAGAGTGGAAATCTGTAGTTAGGCATGAATTCCTAGAATGTAATGTGTTAACAGTAGAAACTTTCAAGAATGGCTAGGGCAATCTTCTGCCTCATCTACTATTTTGATATAGAATAGGCTCAACATCTTACCTAATAAAAGAGTAATATGCAAATTTACCATACCTCTGCTACATCCACAAGTCATGCCCACCAGCCACACCCATCAGCGAATCAGAGCGAGTATGCAAATTAACCTAACCAAAATGGCTACAGCCACAGAAACAGCAGGAGGGTGGCTTGGGTTGCTTCTGGCGATGGAGGAAGCCAAGCTTTCCCCACACTTTAAGCCTCCACTTAAGGCAACAAAGTTTCAATAGCTGTGCGAGCAGAAGACTTGGCTCTGCTCCAGGCTACAAAGTTTCAATTGTAGAAGATAAATAAATCCCAGATACCAAGGCCTTCTCTTGGGTTGCTGGGTGGTATGGCCAGCCTGCAAACCAGCACAGGCCCCTCGCCCAGGTAATCCCACGCCCCAAGGGAAACCCCACCCTGATCTGGGACGCCCTTCAGAGCAAACCAGCTGGCCTCCACCTGGGCACCAGGCCTCTATCCTATCTAATAAAAGAGTAATATGCAGATTGACCAACACTCCAACACACAAGATGACTGCCCCATGAGGACACAAGATCCTGCCTCCATGTGGACATAAGATGGCCACCACAAGATGGTCATCAGGGCAAGGCAGTTGGCAGGCTCTAAGCCTACAAGGAAGGGTAGTTAGTGTTGACCAGGCCTTCAGGGGAGAGAAGTTGGGGGTGATCAGGCTTGCAGGGAAGGTCAGTTGGGTTGCGGGGAGCCAAGTCTTCAAGGGAGGGCAGTTAGGGTTGACCAGGCCCACAGGAGAGGGTAGTTTGGAGCAAATAGGCTGGCAGGGGAGCAGTTAAGCCTCAATCAGGCTGGCACCAGAGTGGTTAGAGGGTGATCAGGCTGGGCAGAAAGAAGTATTTAGGAGCAATCAGGAAGGCAGGCAGGTGAGAAGTTGGGAGCAAGCATTCCTGGATTGTGAGAGGGATGTCCGAGTGCCCGTTTAGGCCAAATCCCAGTAGGATGGGGCCTAAACGGGCAGTCGGACATCCCTCAAGGGGTCCCAGATTGGAGAGGGAGCAGGCTGGGCTGATGACCAACCCCCCCCCCCCATGCACGAATATTGTGCACTGGGCCTCTAGTATAAAATAATCCTCATTTAAATAAGCAATCAAACATGCTTTATTTCCAAATAATAACCTGTCAAATAAAATGGGAACATATATATGGAAATTTATAGATATACTTTTTTTACATGTGCATAGTCTAAACATTATGTGTTTATAGTTATTTTCTTTTACCCACTCTTGTAACTTATGTTTTGAGAAAGGTTTTGAAGAAAAAAATTAAGATTGCTTTGCAAGTAACTGAAAGCATTCACAAGTCAGTAATAGCCAGAGGCTGGAAAGTTGCTGGCAAAAATTAAATTACTATCTAGAAAATTTAAGGCAAATGATATTCTTTCAACAACAAAAATGTATTCGTATTTTTTGCTTCAGGCCAGGTGAATGAAAGCCACAGGGTGAAGTGGTGCTCTAGTTTTCCATGGCTACGTTATAAATTGTGCCTTTTCTTTAAAAAAAAAATTGTATCAAACCTAAAATATTTGGAACTAGTTTCAACTAGAAGGGGGGTGGGAAAAAGCCTGTAGGCATCAAGGGCATTCTAGTTGGAAGCTTAAACATCAGTGAGGAAAGTACTGGACACAGAAACTGTGATACATGCTATAAAGTGGCAGGTAGCACTGTTGCCTAAGGTAATGCGGGCAATTTGAAAATGCACCTAAGGAACTGTGGAAATGGCCATGGAGAATTCCAGGCAAAATGTAGACAGTGCCAAATGCCTCTTTTACACTCTGGGAGGAGAGAAATGTACCGAACAAGGAACCGTCCTGTTTCAAGGAAAATTTAGAGAAATATTTCTACCTAAGGACTTGCTTGGCTGGAAAACAAAACTATTTCTCTTTTCAGCTTTACCAGTTGGCAAAATATTCTCAAAGTAAGAAACTGCCTCAGGGCAGCAATGAACTTCAGGGTAAAGATTATGCTGGCAAAATGTTCTCAAGGTAAGAAATTGCTTAGGGCAGCAACGAAATTGAGGGTAAGGATTATATCCATGGTAGAGAGCTGCAAGACTCTTTTCATATATCAGAAAGACTCAAGGCAATGCCTCCTAGGCATTCTGTTCCAAATTAAAGTCCTTCTAAAAGACACATGGACCTCGATTCCCAGTTGTTTGAGTGAGGGCCCGAAGTAGAGAGCAGAAAAGTCTTGGAGCCAGTTGCGTGTATGGCTTTTGTCTAATGATGCAAAACGGAGTCAGATTCATGGAAAATCTTCCGTTTTTTTAAAGAGAGTTTTGGATTGTCAAGAATACCATTAGTTCGGAAGAGAAAACAAAAGGAATATAAAAATGAAAAGAAACTTCTGGGTCCCTATACTCCTTTGGGCAGTAGGAAGCAGTCTGAAAATAATGCTACTCACTGGCAAAGACAGACTATGTCGTGAGGATAAGGAAGAATGACTCCAATGGGGGAGAGGGTCAAGATTTCAAAAAGTGGAGCAGAGAACCCAGCTGCATCCATCCTGCAGACCCGGTCCTACTCTACTCACATTTCATGCTCCTAATCAGAGAGACCTGGTGTAGATGCTTGCCTGAGATGCTATGGAGCAAGGCTTACACCATGTTTTTCATTTTCTCTGTTGTAAACTGTTGCTATTGCCACAATGTCATCACCTGATTCCTGTTTCTGTTACTATGTAACAACTACCTTCCACTTGGTCTTTCTAGATTCAGCACCCTCGTTTTATGAATGTATAACACATATACAAAGCAGTTCTTTGCCCAAGTATTTTAGACAGCTGATCATTACAATTTTGTTAGAAATGTGGTTCATTTGGTAGGTCTTTGTGAATCTGAGATATATTGGGCATTGTGGATGTGAGATATCACCCAGGTTTTTTGTTTTTTTTTTTAATGACTTATGAGTCAATTTTGAAAGCAGAGTGACACTGGTGCTTTAGTGAGAAGGCATTCATGTGCGGCCTAAATACAGTCTTCAAAATGTGTGAGTGTTGTATTTTGAGGGGCGATGACTCACTTCTCTATATTAATTTATGACAAAACTAAATGAACACCAGGAGAACTTCAAAGGAACCCTAATAACTCTGGTCAAAAGTTTAAAATGTGAAATTTTCTTTCCCAGACACATCTGTATAGTTGAAGTTCTGCTTAGGAAGAAGCAGCAGGTTGACATACTATTTGTAATTAAGGAGAATTCTGATATATCTATAAGACTGGAAATTAAGTGAACTTTTCAGAAGGAAAAAGTAAACAAAGTAAGAGCCATGAAAAAACCAGGAGGTATCATACTAATTATTGGTTTTAGAGGAGGGGTATATAAATACTGGAAATGCAATATATAGAGTCTAGGAAGGCAGCTTTTATGAAAAAGAAGGAATTCTTACCATTTGAAGCAACTTGGATGGGACTGGAGAGCATTATGCTAAGTGAAATAATCCAGTCAATGAAAGAAAAGCACCACATTATCTCACTCATTTATGGATAATAAAGAACATTATAAACTGATGCACAAAAAGATAGATACAGAGGCAGTAAAGCATCAAACAGACTGTCAAATTACAGCAGGAAGGTTAGGGAGAGGTGGGATAGATAAGAGATCAACCGAAGGACTTGTGTGCATGCATATAAGCATAACCAATGAACACAAGACACTGGAGGATTAGGGCATGCCTGGGAGGAGAGTGGCAATGGGAAGATATGTATACATTTAATACATTAATAAAAAAGATAAAAAAAATTGATCATTTTATTGCAGTAATATTGCCATTACAGCTATATAAATTGGTGAGCTGCATTTTAAGTTTAACCCATTCTGGTTGATTTTCAATCTACATATGCTGTATAAAATTCATACACAGAAATATAGTATGCCAAGTAAAAAAAATTGGTTAACTATAGTGTCATACTAGCAAGGGAAAATACATTAAAACTATTAAATTCTTTTATCCTGAAACAATGTAGCTTTACAACTAAAAGTACTTATTAAACTTCATCTGCATTTTTTTTTTTTTTTTGCAGTAGAAATTTCAGAGGATTTTAGGGAATTTGTTCTCATTTCTGAAAGTAGATATTCTTACAGTAAGTTGTAATGCAACTTTATAGGGAAAAGAAAGTTGTTAAGACACATTTTCTTGCATTTTGAGTAGACCAAATATAGCTGTTTCAAAACAGCAAATTGCTATACATTCAGTAATAAACACCTATGACAATCTGGAAAGTCTTCTAGCCTTATGTTAATTTTCTTTGTTGTGAAACTCCAGTGTTTGAATAGTTTCACCTGTTTCTTTCCTGTGTTTTCCATGCAGAAATTATTGAAATAGTTTTTAAAAGACATTAACAAATGTCTCATAGGCAGTCTGTAACTGTCAAGGGAGAGGATATATATAGCCAGGCTCCATCATCTAACATTCTTCTTATGACTTGTCAAATCTGTACATAACAGATCATTTCTACATTATAGGCATGAAAATGGTTGTAATTAACTTCTCAAGTCCAACTGCATGGGGAGAGGGATGATTATAAAAGAATTCAAAGCAATCTCAGCTTAATTATTCTGCACAGCAATGGGTGGGGCATTTCCAAAAGCCTCCTGTTGTGCTATTGGAACCCAAGCAAGCTTGTTTAGCACAGATGGTGTCAGCTTCTTCCTCATCCAAATAGGTATATTTTACTCTCAAAGTAAAATGCAAGCGAACTTGCATTGGTGAACTTATGGAACTACTAGAGGCCTAGGCCTAAACTGGCAGTCAGACACCCCTCTCACAATCCAGAACTGCTGGCTCTAACCACTGCCTAACTGATCGCCCTTAACCGCTTCTGCCTGCTGCCTCATGGCCCCTAACTGCCTCTATCTGCCTGCCTCATTGACCCTAACCACTCTGCCTGGCTGATCGCTCCTGAACACTTCCTCACTTGGCCCCTGCTGCCACGGCTCTGTCCGGAACGGCATCTGGAAGGTCGTTCAGCTGTCTGGTCTATTTAGCATATTATGCCTTTATGATCAAGCTTGCAACCTAGGTACAGCCTTTGATCAAAATCAAACCTGAGACCCTTTAGTCTGTAGGGCCAACACACTACCCACTGAGCCAAACCAAGTAGGACTAAATGGCACCATTTAGCTGATTTGTGCCATTATACTCTTTAGTGTGAAGAGAAGAAAAGCACTTCAATCTCCATCAAAAGAAAAACAATCCAACTATTATTATTGGTATTAGCCCAAATATCAGTTTGTTTTAATAATTTTAATGTATATCATCCTAAAGATTAGTAAAACATTTTCTTCCTTCTTTTATAAAAAGATAGGGATGGCATACCAGTGTCGTAGTGAGGGGCATAGAATATCGCAATAATGGATGAAGCACAGGGTACAAAGTGAGAGGCACAGAAGAGAAAGTTGGTAGAGGACTAACAAATTGAAATGTTCATGACTGACAATGTTAGATGCATTCATGCTATGCCTTGTATAATTATTATTCCTTATATTGGTATATATCTAAAAATAACTTAAATACCGTATATAGCAAAATACATTAAAACAAGGATTAAATCATACACGATGTCAAGAAGACTTCTAGTATTACATCCACAAATAAGCCAAAGATATTTACCACAAACATCTCAAATACAGTGGTACCTCGAGATATGAGTGCCCTAACATACGAGATTTTTGAGATACAAGCTGTCAAGCAAGCAATTTTTGCTTTGAAATACGAGCAACATTTGAGATAGGAGTAATCGCGCTGATTGGTCGGCTGCACACGACTGACCCACCAGTTTACCGCCACTTGAGCTTCTCATAGTTTCCCATGCCTTAAGGTTATGGAATTAATTAAACTTATATCTCAAGGTACCACTGTATAGCTCTGAGCCTCCTGGAAGCCTGGAAAAACATAGAGATGAGATGCAAAATATGTGTGATACACAGTTCTGAGAAGAAATCGTTATGGGGAATCTTGGTAACATGGCCTCATACTATATTTTATTTGAAGACTAAGAACATGGAAATTAATTATTTTATTTAACTATTGTTCCATATTTAATGAAATATCTATGAGAATCTAATATTACATAGACCAATATAGAGCCTTACTATATATTACTTGTATCTATATTCAGTTTTGTTATAATTTCCAATTATGACTTTCATATTGTAGCTCACTTTAAGTTTATCATTTTAGAACTGGTTAAATAGAGTATACATTGAAAGTAAATTATATGACAGTCTGAAAATATATTGAGGAAAAAAGTTAATGTTGTCTGACGGAGTTATTACCAATATAGTACACCCTCTTCACTTAAAGAATCCTAGATTAATAAGGCAGCTTATAACTATTTAGTCCAAATTATTTCCCCTATGTAGACTTTCCTCTGCCAACCCTGCCAGGGTGAGTACTTCTGAAAAAAGAGTAGCTGCACTTTTTCAGGGAAATGCAAAAACTCCTCAATGTAACAAATCCTAATATTTTTGTAAACATAATTATTGTTCCATTCTAACGCAACACGGATGGACACAATTAAAAAGTGTGATTGTGTGTATGTTAGTGTGCATATTGGCATTTTACTGATATTTATCAATTTAATGTCACTGCCTGCTTTAAATATGACTTTTGATAGAATCACCCCTAAGTTTTCTCTGTAGTGAGATTAACTTTTGATTCACAATCAGAATTCAATGACATGGTATACATATTGCCTGATTTGGTAAAGGTAGTTTTCTGGAAATAGAAAGTCTTCCTGCTGGCTGTTCAATTAATCTGCCATGTGGTTAGTAAATAGTCCTAGAATTTACTCTGGTGCCTGATGTTTTTCTGACTGCTCTCACACTCACTAGTATTTCTTTCCTTTCTCCCTGCTCCATTAGTGGCTGAATCCTACAAACTATATTTTCCTATTGTATTTGTCAATGGATTAAGCTTCTACCATTGACAGACACTGGTGAGAAATTGGAGTTTGCAGGGCTGGGTGAGAAAGCAGATTAGTTCTACATCTTTTTCTCTCCACATTGGTAGCATCTTGAGTGGTGACTTTTTCTTATCCATAGTTCCAGCTCCTCCCAGATCTTCCCTGTGCTTCTACTGACTGACCAGAAAGCCTGAGCTCAGGCCACCTTATCTCCTTCATTTGTCCCCCGTCCCTCAGAAAGACTGCTGTTTTCTATGTTTGCTAATCCCTGATTGCCTCACTGTCTACTATTTGTACTTCTCCCATTTCTATGCATATTTGTATTTACATTCCTTTTATTTCCTTTTATTTTAAACCTCACCCAAGGATATTTTTTCACACTGATTTTTAGGGAGTGGAAGGAAGGGAGGGAGGAAAGAGAGAGAGAGAGAGAGAGAGAGAGAGAGAGAGAGAGAGAGAGAGAGAGAGAGAGACAATGATGTGGGAGAGACATACCAACCAGTTGCCATCTGCAGGCCTGGATAGAACCTGCAACCCAGGTAGGTGTCCTTGACCAGGAATGGAACCCATGACTCTCGTATGCAGGCCAATGCTCTACCCACTGAACAACATTGGTCAGGGCTAAAACTCTTTATTAAATTGCCTTTATTGAATTTCTTGGTATTCTTTTGGTTTCCTTGCTGGACACTGACTTAAACCACTTCAATTCTTTGTGATGGGCAACTTAAATGTCAATCTGGAGAAACAAGTGCATTTTGTTAATATCACTTATGGCAATAAGTTATACAAATCAAAGAAAAGGGGATTGATGAGAATAATAAAAAGCTGGCAATAAGATCTCTAGGCCTTACTGTTAATCCATTAGTGTTCTAAGACAGCTAATTTAGTCACAGTTTCCCTCTATCACAACTAGATATTTGAGTAAAATATTTACAATAAAAACTTAGTTAGCAATTAGTTCTAACCATATATTATATTATATATGTAAGTATATATGTAAATGCAATCCAAAATTCCATATTTAGTTCTGCTAGAATTTCTCAGAATTCCTCAAACAAAAATGTCCAATAATATTCCTCAAAGAAAAATGTCCAATAATATTCATCCATTAGCAATCATTGATAAACTCACTTAAGTCACACAGATAATATTAACCTCAATAAAGAAATAAGTATGACATTATTTTCTCAGCTTTTTCTACCACTGGCAGAGAATGTTGTAGTCCTTTCTGAAAAAAAAAAAATCTCTAGCACATTTTTCTTTATTATTAATTGCAACTTCCTTCAAATAAGAGATTTTTGAGCCCTTTGATTTCTAAATAGTAATCTAAAAAAAATAAAACAAGTGCAATTTATTTTTAAGGCATTTTATCATTTACAGTATTTTCTCTTGTAGTATTTATTTATTTATTTATTTACTTTACCTTGTGGCAAGAGAAAGATAACATATTTTCTTTCCCTAGATTTTGCGATGCCTAGAAGTGGTTCATATTTAAAGTTTATTCTTTCACCTTGAAGGACCTGACAAGGACAAATGATTCATAAATCAGGAGATACCTTGAACTGAGAGGTGAGGCTCTCATACTTTGTGTACACAGTGTCCTACAGAGGTGACTGTAATGACTGTAATACATCATCTGGAAATGGGGCTGCAGAATCAGGGTGAATTCTCGTCTCAGGGACAAAGGTTATTTATTTCTGCTGTTTTGAAAGGAGCTGCTAGAAGCATTTTTTTAATGATCCTAATGAGTCTCTGAAGACCTTGCTTCTTGTCTTATTTCTTATGGCACCTAAATATAGAGGTCAGTATTTGTGCAGCCATGGAGCTAGATAAATAGATTCAAGAGCATTCTACAAACTATTTTATTTTGTGATGTTGTTGTTGTTGTTTTTTCCCTGAATAGACTTCAGGAGAGTTTAAGCTTATGTTCTGTGGTTATCCATGATCTCCTCAGGAAACACCAACAATTGATAAGAAATATATGTAACATGCACTAAAAAAGTGATTCATATCCTTTGGATCTTAAAAGTACAGCACCTTTTAGCTATATCCAGAGTCATTCAAATTCATTTTAATCCTATGCTCTGACTATTTAAGACATGAACTACTATGACTTTTAAATATCAAATATAGAAACAGCTCATTGGAAAAATAGTTTTTTTTGGTTTGTTTCTGTTTTGTTTTTGTTTTTTTGTTGTTTTTTTTTTTACTACAAGAGTATTACCTCCACAATGCTCTTGACAATTTTATAATTTTGTAATTATGTAAAGTATTTTAGCCAAACAGTTATTTGCAGGTTCCTGCCTTTCATAAGAAATTATCTTTTACATTTTTTGAAAAATTAGGAATAGAAGAGACTTGGATTTAAATAAGATTGGCATCTGCAGGCAGTGACTCCGGGAGGCTTTTTAAGGTTGGCCCTATCACCATGGGATCCTGATGTGGCCAGTAATCTCAGACCAGTCAATAATCAATATAGGTCTGAGTCTAGAACATTTCATTCCAGGAGGTAAAAACCCTTAGAAATATCTGCTCAAATATTAAAATTTACATAAACCTAACTTGAAATAGTAGGACCATTTAAAAATATTTTTAAGTGAATGCATAAGTAAAATGGTTATATATTTACATTGAATAACTGATTTACATTTCAAAATAGAGAAAATATATACATATATACATATAAACCTAATATGCGAAGTATCTGGTCGTCCAGTCAGCCATGCAACCAATCAAAGGGTGATATGCTAATGATATCCTAAAGATGCTCAACCACTTGCTATGATGTGCACTGACCACCAGAGACCAGACGCTCAGACTGGTAGGTTAGCTTATTGCTGGGATCTGACTGTGGAGCCCTCCAGTTCTCCCTCCCAGGCTGGCCAACCTCCCACATCCATCCCTGGCCCCAATCATGCACTGGTGGGGTCCCTTGGCCTGGCCTGTGCCCTCTCACTATACAGACCTCTTGGAGGATGTCGGAGAGCTTGCTTTGGTCCAATACCACAAGCCAGGCTGAGGGACCCCACTGGTTCACGACTTCGTGCACTGGACCTCTAGTATCTCTATAAATCTTAGTGGTTCAGTCTCTTTGTCAAGCCACTTGGCATTTCATAAATACCCATTTTTACTTCTGAAAGGATATATCACCAGTCACACATCCTCTGCCCTGTGCCTCTTTTTGCATCTGATTGCTAAGCTCTTCCCTCCTTTTCTTGTCTTTCTCTACTAAAACTCTTGATTCTGACTCACTTTCTATTAAAGGGATCATGAAAATACTATCCAAATGTATCAGTAATATTGTAAAGACAAACTTTTCAACATCAACTGAGTTCCTCAGTATATCAAATAAAGCTTGGATTCCCTACACAATATTTTTAGAAGTGCACACAAGAGGGAGTGCTTTTATTTCTTCTTCTTATCAACAAGAGTGCTGTACATTTTAATCTTTTAATTATATGAAATAAATTTATAATATTCTAAACATAAACTGTTTGTTTTAGTGTATGTCTTGTCATAATATTTTAAGTGAGATAAATAGGCTTATTTACCAAGTAACAAATACAAACTAAAATTCTATTAAAACCAATCATGAAAAAGTCAGATTTTTCCCGAACCAAACTGGAAACTAGGAGAGAATGTGGGAATTCTTAACTCTGAATGTGGCAGCCTATTCTAAAATATGTCTTAACATTTGAGGGAAGATGTTCTAATTTGATCTTCACTTAAGGTCATTAAAAAAATTATGAAAATACAATGTGAAACAGAAGATTGTGTTGAACAACAAAATACAATCTTGATGAACATGAAAAATAATGTTTCATCTCCGAGGTAAATTACTGGGTCTATTCTTAAAGAGTCAGAATGACAACTCATTGAATTTGAAAACAACTGCAGAACATTTGGAAACTTACTTAAAGTTAATTATTCGTGATTTTTCCCCCTTGCTTACATAATTTGGGAATAGGAATAACAAATGATTCTTTGAAATTATTTTAAGAAAATTATCTATGGTTGAAGTATATTGAAATTCTCTAAGCTAAATTCCCATGAGAAGTCTTATTATAATAAATTGCTTCTATTGCCTCATTTTGGTGAACAGGACCATTTATTTTACTTAACATGGGTGAGTAACTTACTCTTATGAACTATATTATTTTAAATAAGTTTATGTTGCAAAAATAATGATTCTTATTCTTATTGCCTATTACAATGTGAGTAGTGTGTAACTAGTTCATAACTCTTTCATTTAGAATCAGTGCCTTAGACAAAAACACATAAGGATAAATTGTTGCAAGATTTTAAAATATGCCATTTTCCAAACCCTAGAAATCTATCAGCTCTGCTAATAAATCTGCAATAAAAGCAACTATATTTTGCTTTTATTGTATATCATTTATAGTAATAATGCTTTTTATTCATTATCTATCATTTATAAATAGAGATAAATATTTTCCCCTCAATAATAAATCTAAATGGTATGCTACACTATGGGCCAATTTATAATATAAAATCAGATTTACTCCATTTAAATAACACAGTAAGAAAGAACATATTGCTGAAAATGGTTTGGCTCAATGGATAGAGCATCAGCCTGCAGACTGAAGGGTCCCAGGTTTTATTCCAGTCAAGAGCATCTACTTTGGTTGTGGGCGCATCCCCAGTGGGGGGCGTATAGGAGGCAGCTTATCAATGTTTCTCTCTCATCAATGTTTCTAGCTCTCTCAGTCACTCTCCTTTCCTCTCTGTAAAAAATCAATAAAAATATATTTTAAAAAAAGAAAGAACATATTTATAAAAAACATTGTCTAGCATATTTTATTTTCCCTTTAAACATTTTTTATTGACTTTTAGAGAAAGAAAAATATCAATGAGTGAATGAAATATCAATTGGCTGCCTCCTGGATGTCCTCGCAGGGGACCAAGTCGGAAACCTGGGAAGGTGGCAATTGAACCAGCAGGCTTTTGGTGCGTGGGATAACCAATGTCCAGCCACCTGAGCCACACTGGCCCCGGTAGTCTAGAATATTTTAAATGAATAAATAAAGATAGCAGGTTCGTACTTAAAAGAACAAGTAAACACTACAATGGAGAGAAAAAATTGAGTCCATAAACAGATTCCATTGTCAAGATTTCAAGGAGTTGATAATCTGAATAGAAGTAATAAATTGAAAAGTTATGGTATATATTTTCAAAAACTTTTACCTTTAATTTACATTTAAATCTGATGAATGGAACACACATATATAATGCAAGTAGTCACTTTACTTAGGGTTGCTTTTAAATTTATTTATTTTTAATTCTTTACTTGCCTCCTTTTGAACAACAATGATTTAAAAAATAACAAATGTTACATTTTGCTTTACTGTTAACTAAGACCATATCCTTCTTCATAAATGCAAATAAATCTATTTTGGAGTTCTTTGTAGGATGGTATCCAGGAAGTTTGTTGTACTGAATAGACAAGGGAAGACATTATTTAGGGTAGACCCACGGGAGTAATGGCATGGAATGAAGTAAAAAAGAAAATGTAGGCTGATCTTCAGACCTGTATCCTAAGTGTATTAGGTTACACTACTCTCTCCCAAGGGAAATGGTAAAAGCCCCATTATTTCAGTCACTTACAATTAACCAGGCAGGAGAATACTCTGGGACTTCATATAAAAAATAAACCCGTGTTGCCATAATCAGATGGAAGAGATGATCTAAAAGGTCTTTCAATCACTAATCTCCAAGGTCCATGAACCAGGGACTGTGGCTGCAATTAGCACTGCTTAAATGAACATGCAATTTCAGTGCCATAACCAGCTTCCCTGGAGCTAAAAAGCCTGGACCTTATTCAAAGTACAAACAACGAGAGGAGGACGGGAGCCAAACCAAACCACAAGAAATATGCTTAGAAGTGACAAAGAAAAGGGGATTCTGGTGTTGTCAGTACTACTACACAAGGCTGTTTAGTCTCAAACCCCTACCCCCCTCACAAAAAAGCTTTGCTGGCTGTCCCAGTATTATCCTTTTCCACTCATGCATCATTGTGATTCACTAATTTACTTGCAAGTTCGGGAATAATGAGTATTTGGAGAATGTAAGGCTTGGCTCTCTAGTTAGCCACTTGAAATGTGGCCATGTCTTCGATCTCCCATTTATATGTCATTTTTATCAAGCAATTTCTAAAATGTTCAAAATATACAAATTTATGTCTATAAAATTAAACTGTCCAGGAGCATTGAAATACTGGGTCTCGAACTCACCTGACATCCTTAGTAGTCATCCATGTCATAATTTTTTCAAAGTATTTAACTTTTTTTTCACATATCTGTGAGTTATTTATTTTTTTATCATGCAAAACATGGGAGAAATGAAAAAGAGCAGCTTTATATTATTGTCTCTGATTTTTAAAAATAACTTTCAAAATAAGAATAGGAATAATAGTTGACTATTATACTTTCTAGAAGTACATTTTTCAAAAAAGGTAAAATGAACACTGAATTGCAAAACAGTTACCAGGTAAAAGAGAAGAGCATTTTCATTATTAGTAACTATGACCATAGAAGTCTGTCTGACATTTGCAAAAAGGCAGAAAAAGAATTTTGCTGATTGTACTTTTAGTAAAAAAGAACATACTAGCAATATTTCCCTAATTCTTCAAACAAAATAATTCTTATGTTTCTGAAATACGCTCATTACCAAGCCGGTTTCTGTCCTCAGAAATCACTAATCTACTGGATGGGAAAAGGTAAAAACTTGCACTAAATATAGCACCAATTATAATCAAATAGTTTAATAAATATAACTGCATGTGACAGAAAGATTAATTTGCCTGACTGATTCAAGGACAAAGCCATAGTTTGCTAATCTGTGACTGTGTGTGTGTACGCGCACATTGTGAAGATATGAAATGATACCATTGTAATTAATCTTGTTATAAATAACTTGAAAAGAACAAAGGGAAGGCCAAATATTATAGGCATGCCATTTGGGCATCTTTGCCAGGAAGCTACAACTTTACACTCCATGAGGATCCAACAGAGGGGCGATAAACACACGCCCAGTAAAGCTGGGGGGACTAGCAGAGGTGCTTGTTGTCAGTCACACCTGTGAACAGGTTGTGGGCCAGAATAGGCGTAGCCACTCCAAGAACGTGAAAGTTGAGTTGCTTCTTAATTCCCCGAACAAAGGAGTTCCCTCTTGGTTCATCTTGTACTCTCGGCTCTCCCGGGACCCCTGTGGCAGGCAGGGAGCTCTCTGGGCTCGCCTGCATTTGCCCACATGGTCCACAGCCACGTGGGTCCCACACACGGTGGACTAATGGTCTGCAACTATCCTGAGGCTGAACTCAACCCAGCTGCAACATGGAATGGAAACTCTGGACGCTGGCTTTGCCTTTAGTTCTAAGGAAATCCCAGGTACACTTCCGCTAGGACTGGATTAAGGGAAACGGGACTTGAGATTCCATACGAATAAAAATCACTCATCCTCCTGGGTGAATCTCAGAAAATTATTTTTCTCAAGATATTGTTAAGACTTCACCCCCCCCCCCGCATCTAATGAGGAGAGGCATAAATTCTCTGATAACAAAATGACATTTTTGTAAATTGGGACAGAATGAACAATTACAGAGTAAAATGAAATATAAAATGTATTCAGGGATAACAGTTGTATGTGGTCAAAGGGAGGAGTTTAGGAAGGAGTGGCAAGCAAAAAGGTAGAAACAATAGAACAGGGAGTCTGAATATCATGGACTCCGTTCTTTGGCAATAGAGATACATTCAAACATTCTGTGTTTGTTTGTTCATTTGTTTGGCTGGGGACTACCATGGTCAAGAGTGTATGCTGCACAGATTACTTTGATGGACAAAATGGAAAAAGGAGGTTGCGGAAACCATGGGGCTTAGTTGGCTAACACAACAATGCAGACAAAACAATGAGTGAGCATTTCTCCTTTCCCCAAATCCCCTCGAACTGAACTTGTCCTCCTCAACTTCAATAAACAAACAAATTAAAAAAAAAAAACACATGAAAAATATTGCCAGATCTTGGGTAAATCTGTGTCTATTATAATTCAGAGGAGATTGAATGTAATGAAGCTGACGGAGATAAAATAAAGTTTATCCATGTCACTTATGGCAAAATAAGCAGCATAATAACCTTGGGAAGAATTAGTAAACAGAGCAGCAAGCTGAATTTTACAGTTGTCAAATGGCAGCAAAAACCACCCTGTAAGCTAAGGAAGTACCAAGTACAAAAATTGGCCTAAGGCCTTTTAGCTGCTGTTGTGAATTTAACAGGACGAGGGATGGATCCAGAGCTGTTCTGAACTGTTAGCCTAGAATACTAAAGAGGCGAAAGCTTGGAAGGCCACAGCGGGTGCTTTTATTGAAAGCAGCATCATTCACGATCAGAAAGGAACATCTCTTAAAAAGTATTCTTCAGAAGAAATAAAAAGTATTTTCCTATTATCACTTTTAGACATTTCTTTTTTTCTATCATATTTTTTTGATGGCAGGAACATGAGCTTAGCAACATGAACATTCAGCTCATAGAGACCTTGTAGCTATAGGCACCTTTAAAGGAACACTCTTTTAATCATTTTTGAAACCACCTCTATCATTGAGTACTACCTAGGTCTGAACTTCTCCTTTTTAAACCATTGCATTGGTGATTTATTTTCAACTTTTAAACATACCTTTATCACAAACACTGGAGCTTCCCCAAATCCTGTTACTACAGAATGAACGTTACTACAGGGGAAGCTGAGATCTTATGGTTGAAGGTATTTTCACATCTCAGATGTTTCTATACAGATTGTATCTGCAATTGTTACCAAGCAAGCTCTAGTATGTTTAGTGCCCCAAATTGTTTATATAGCCTCTCTGTGTGGACAAAAGAGAATGTGCATTATCTTAAAAGTTTCTCTGGAACCTATCGGCATCCTATTCACCTTACATGATCTTATATCCCAAGGTCATAAGAGAAAATGCAAAAGAATATATCCATGAACTCTTAGAAATTTCTCAATATCCACATACAAACTTCTATTCACTTATATCTACTTTTCTATCTTTTTTTTCCACTGACATTTGCATGTGGACAGTGTTAAATATCACAAAGCACACAGAGCTAAAAATGAGAAGGAAGTAGAGCACGTTCTAAGATAAGCACTTCCAAATCATGGGTATAAGTGTCATACTCTTTGTGGCTCACGTAACAATGTTCTCCAACCATCTTCCTAGACATGTGAAACTTTATGATATGAGAGACAACTGAATTTGCGACAATATTGTAAAATATTGCACTTTATTCTTAATAGAAATGTATATTTTAAAATGCAATAATACAAATGTATAATATATGTTTATGAAATAAATATGTATTAAATAATGTCTATTAAATAATAAATATGACACTGGTGGAAGATATTTCTTAAAAATATGCCACATATTTATATGTTTAAGATATATATTTGTATTATAATATATGTATACTAATATGTATTAAATATTTATATTTAATAATATATGATATGCATACTTTAAATACATAAATATGTTTATATATTACATTACAATATAAATATTAAAATATATACATATACCATATATATTCCATTGCCATTTGAGATGGACTTGTTGAATTATAGGCTCTTAGCAGAAAATAAAATATCTCAAGAGATGCAAATCACCTTTGTCTTTATTAACTTACTTTGGCACGTCTAGGGTGTCTCATTAGTAATGGACAGTGCTAATTCCAGCCTTACTCTGCAAAGCGTGATTCGTTTTTTGACCATTTTTATTAGCACAATGTTAACTAGATAGCAAGAAAATTATCTAAGGTCAAAGCCCTGCTTGTCTGAATCCATAAACATTTTTATATTTTGAAGTGTTTGTCAACTATTTTGTGCATTTGCTTTATATTATGTGCTTTAAATAGATTTTCTTTACTTTTTTTGGGTAAGAGAACTAAGGTGAGTCTGACTGGTCCTGGGAATAAAGAGTGAGTCTAAGAAAGCCCCTAGCAGCTCACCAGCACCGGCCCCTGTTCCCGTAGAAAAGAGTGGCAGGCCGGGCAGCAGGCTGCAGTCACTGCAGCAGTGGCTGAGCAGCGAGAAAGGAAGCTGCTTGCCACTTACCACTAGGTCTCCCCCGATTTCAGAAAATGCACCACAGGGAGACATGAGTTGCAAAGGAAGCTACAGTCCAATGACCTCAAACTTATGACATCTTCAAGTAGCATATCCTGTAATACATATTTAAGGTATAATCAGATGAATAACACAGTGCAAGTTCTTATTGTCCAGAAACTGCCATAAAGTAAGTAAATCAGGGTGTAACTTAGGAGGCAAAGAGACTATGGAGTTTGATGTTGTTGAAGGGGATTAGGTACAGCAGCAGCTAATGTTACAGATGGTGCTAGTTCAAGGCATTAATAACGCAGCAGATGGCAGCCATCATAGGCATTAACCACCCAAATGACCAATAGCACCAGTAACACAGTAAGCATGAGAAAGGTAAATTCAAAGATGGCTCCAGGAAAGCAACCCAATAATGCCATCCTTAAGGAAAATGCTAGTGACTGTCACCTTACAGGATGCGGAGTCACTATGAATGCCATCAAACGTGGTTAAGGTAAAGAAAGTAGACCAGTAAAACAGAACGTACACTGAGCCGGCCGATAACCACTCCACAAAGGACCTCTTTACCAAGGATAGAGAGAGCATCAATAAAGAGAATAAGGAAAACGGAGAAAATGGAACCCAGGGAAAACAGCCACCTCAATGTGAATACTGCTACATCTTCAGATACCTACCTAGACACCTATAAAACTCTAAATTACAAGATGGCAGAAAGAAGAAATGTAGCACATTTTATCATCTAAAAATAAAATCACTTAATCCAGCAAACCCTAAACTCTTGCTACTCAAAAAGTGTGATGCAGGGGCCAGCATCGTCAGCATCTCCTAGGACTTCATTAGAGATGCAGAACATTCAGGTCCCACACAGACCTACTAAATGAGAACCTGCATTTTAACAAGATTTCAAGATGATGTGTGTGTATACCAAGTTTAAGGAGAACTGCCTTAATTCACAAAAGGGCAGAGACATTAGCATCAGATCCACTAGATGAGAAAAATACATTTTCTCTAAGGCTGAGCAAGGAATTACCAATTAAACGCTGTTTTAGTAACGTTAATCTCAACCAGTTCTGCTATTCACTAGAAGTAATTGACATGAAATTACGGAAATAAGATTTGAATTTAAGAAGATAGAAAGAGGTTAGATGTTAGAAAATGCTAAAATGTATACATTTGTAAAGGTTACTACCTTTGAAATTTTTCCATTGCTTTGTTCAATCCTTAATAAGTAAAATAAGAATAATAAATATGGCAAAAATAAAATTAAAAAAACACTTGCCATCAAAAGAAGTAAGTAAATGCAAATGAACGATCTTTTTGTTGTTATTGAGAACAAAGCTTTCATGTAGGAGACAGACACTACAGATGTAAGATTTAAGATACCTTTTTGGGGAAAAAACAAAACAACAACCCGGAAACCCTAAATTTGATTTGGAAAAACTGGTTTGGAGATGTATGTTGAAATACTTAGATTTAAAAGTGTTATTATTTCTGAAATTTACTCTCAAATATTTTAGCAAAATAATATTAATAATATATATTCATACATATTAATACAGATAGATGGATGGATAGATGATAAATAGGTAGATAGATAGATAAAACAAAAGTCACAAAATGTTAACAATTAGTAAATCTAGGAAAGATGAATAATATGTTGTTCCATGTGAAAGCAAGAACTCCAAAGACTGCTGGAGTTATATCATAAACTCCTTGAAAAGTCTTCCACAAGTCAAAAGTGGAAAAATGAGAGCATTAACAATAATAACTACTGTAATACATTAAAATATAATATGTCAAATTTCCTTAGTTTATCAAGATATAAAAATATTTTAAAATGTCCATTCGTCACTTTTAAGAGATATCTATTTTGCCATTTGTAAACTGGAAAATAAAAGAAAATAAACTTGTCAGACACATCTTGACGACTGTATCACAAATAACCAAATAATTATCAAGAAGATGGTTTTTCTCTATGAAAATGCTGCAGCTAATAAAGAAAATATATATAAAAATAATGTTTTTCAAATCCCTAATGAAATTCTGAATTTAGGCAATGATAGTCAGTAGTCACTAGTAAAATAACAAGATAAGTAGCTAATATGTATCTTCTGATGGAAATACACAAACCACCTATGATGAATTCTTGCCAAAATATCTAACATGAATCTGCTTCTAGTTCCTATATTTTGAAAGAAATAAAGAACAAAAGAGAGAGAGAAATGAACAAAAGAATGGAGTTGAAAAAAAAATTAAGTATCAACTAAGTACTCATCTACTAGACAAGTAGAACTGTCTACATTATCTGTGTAGTAGTAGGACCTTTGTTGTTGCTGTATTTAGAAAATAATATCCCTTTTTAATAATTGTCTGAATTTTTAATGCACCTTTAAAGAATTTTACATCCTATACAATCAAAGCCTAATACGCAAATTGTCCCCTTGGGTGGTCCTTTGACCAGGAGTTTTACCACTCGCTAGGACATGTTCTGACCACCAGGGGGTAGTGCGGAACATGGCAGGTGTCAGCGATGCAGCACTGGCAGCAGGCGGCAGTGGAGGTGCTGCTGGCCCTGATGGGCCTCAACAAGACCAGGACCGCACCAAGATGGTGGATCAGGTGAGTAGGTGCTACCAGGCCAAGGCAGGTGAGAGCAGTGACCCTATCACCCCACCAATCGCCCCACAAATGGCAACCAGAGGCGGCGGTGGAGGAGCAGGGCTGCCACCAGGCTCCCAGGTGTTGAGGGATCTGGGTGGGGGGCCCGGCCCCAACCTATTGCCTCACAGATGGTGACCAGCAGCTGACAGGCCTGGATATTTTGATCAGGGCTGGGCCTCGAGCTGGGACAAGAAACTGGGAGTAGGTGGCAATGACCAACCTCCCATGGCACCCAGGTGGGGGGCTTTAACCTCTAGCAGGTACCTGGGGGCAGGGGTGACAGGGATGGTGGTCTGCCAAGCTTGCTCTCACTCCACCTGCTATCCTCCCCAGGATACCAGGGCTCATGCGTTGGGAAGACCCCACACTCAGGTGAAGGGCAGCTGTGAGGAGCCCTCCCCTCGCCTGCATAGACTCTTCCAGGTGAGCTGGCCTACCACTGCTGGGACCCCAAGGGCCAGTTGGTCTCTCCATGAGTTTGCACAGGAGCCAGTCTGTGAGGCCGCCCAGCTTCCATAGTCTGATCCATATATTGTGTTTAAATTCATTTTATTCTAATACACAAAACCCCCACCTTTTTGTAATGTTGGGCAGCCGAGAGACCCATGCTGGACCCTGGGCCATGGCATCCGGCCATGTTCACCATGACTCAACTGAAGAGGGGTGCGTGGAGACCTGCAGGTCCAGGTGCTGCCCAGGACCCAGAGGTCAGCTGGCATGTCAGATGCTCGCCTTTGAGCACCAGCCAGGCCTAGGGACCGCACCCATGCACAATTCCATGCACTGGGCCTCTAGTCTTCTCATATACAGTCACGTTGAACAAGTTGCACATTTTTATAGCTTCATTTATAATTTCAATATGATTTTGAAACTTTTTAAAATTTAAACTGTAAGAATATGGTCATTGAAGTGAGTGAAGAAGCATGAGTTTAGCCTTCATAAAAAAAAAAAAAAAAAAAAAAGATGTGTTTTAAAGAAGTGGTGAGGGAATTTTAGAATTTCATATAAAAAGTAGGCCAAGCTTAGAAGTTCAATAGAGATTAAAAAAAGTCTAATTCAAAACATTCGGTTGAAATTTTACACAGAGAAAAGTTATAAATGTGAATTCTATACTTTCATGAACTTTTACAAATGCTCCAACTCATTGAGCCATCCGGCCAAGGCTTTAGCTATTATCTTTTGAGAGATAACATTATGTTTACATTTACTGCATTGTGTTGGCAGAATATTTATTATTAAATTCAAATGTTCATGCATAATCCAATTAGTCTATTGGTTAAATCAGTGCTTCTAAAAGGCAACAAACAGAATGCCAACCTACAGACAATAAAACAAGCTCTGAGCTAAAAATCAATGCTCTGAGCATTGAAAGCAATCTTCATTAGTTAGAAGACTAAAGCTTGATAAAGCACCCTAAATAAATGTTAAAAAAAAAAACACCACATTAATAAACATGGCCTGGTGCGTGTGGCTCAGTTGGTTGGGCATCATCCGGTTCATTGATGTGTCTCAGGTTTGATTCTCAGTCAGGGAACATGCCCAGGTTGCGGGCTCAATCCCCATCAATCCCCAGTAGGGGTCGTGCAAGAGGCAGCCAATCAATGTATGGCTCTCACATGATGCTTCTATCTCTCTCTCCCTACCTCTCTCTAAAAATCTATTAAAAAAAAAAAAAAGATGGCCTGAAGTCACAGTCTACCTTTTAAACTAATATCTAAATTAATAAAGATATTATATAGATTACTTGGACCAAAAAAAAGTATAGGGATTCAGGTTTAAAATTAAATTAGTCTGCAAATAATATTCACAAAAATGAAGAAGGAATTTAGAACATTTGCAAAATAGGACAGGGTTTCAGATACTGAGACAACATTACAAAAAGGTGGGGGGGGGGTTGTGTATTAGAATAAAATGAATTTAAACACAATATATGAATCAGAATAGCATCTCAAAATATCAATTGTTTTCTATTTTCCACATTTCACTTTTATTTTATCTTTGCACTAAGAACAGTACTATTGGATAGAAAGAATAAAATTTCATTCAACTTACTTAATCTTGTCCAAGCACAAATGACTTAGAATCGAAATAGCATCAGGGCGGGGAGAGAAGTGAACAGAAGAGAAGTACAATTCTTATGTTCTGAGGCTGCAAATTGAAACACTAACTAAGAATATAGTCTAAACGTGTGATCCTCTGAATAGAAACAAGGCAACAATGTTCATGATTTGTTAACAAGGTTTATCCTGTGAAGTGTAATAATGTAGTTGGCTGCTACATCAAACAAATAGAGGTATGCTGATTCATTCACTTAGTTACATCTGTGTAATGTCCTAATTCTCTTTATTTTTTTAATATTTTGCTTTATTTTGATGACAGTTCATAGTCCAAAGGAAGAAAAATGAAAAAGTAACATAAATTATTTTTTAATAATTTAAAAATACTTTGGACTTTAAAAATGTGTTTATGATAAAGCTAATTCCCATAAGAAACTATTAAAGTGTACCCAGGTGTGTGTCCATTCTCAACTAGAGGACAAATAAATATTTTTTTTGATTGATTGATTTCAGAGAGGATGGAAGAGGGAAAGACAGAAACTTTAATGAAAGAGAATCTTTCATTGGCTGTCTTCTGCATACCTCCTACTGGGGATAAAGTCTGGATCCCAGGCCTGTGCTCAGATCAAGAATCACACCTTGACCTTTTGGTTTATATGTCAATGCCCAACTATAGGCTGGGAAAATGAACACTTTTTAATGCAACATGATATTTTAGGGTCAGGTATACATAAAAGTTAAGCAATACTGTTTAATTTGTCTTACACTTCCAAATTTCCACTTATATGAGACAACATATTGTAATGAGCGGTCTAGTTCTTGACTATAGTAAGCACTAGGCAGGGAGCATGCCTAAATGGTGCATTGCTGTGTGAACTGAATTTTTAAAAAAAAACTTTTGCCCCGATAAATGAGGGGAGGACTGTATATTAGTTCTCTTCCCTAAAAATACATAATGCATATTAACAAGTTAGAGACTTACAGAAGTCTTGAAACAAAACAAAATAAAATAAAGCAAAATAAAAACATGTTAACGCTGTTTAAACAATTCCAAATTTCAAATTCAAAATACTGCCTCTCCCTGCCCCGTCCCCAACTCCAGTCCCCATGTAATCCCTAGACATTCCTATTAATTCACCTATGGGCCTTTTTATGAAGACAGATGCATTCTCTAGGCATCCAGGACAAATTCAAATGCGAAAAAATAAACATCTATTTACTTATTCTCTGTTAAGGGATAAAATTATATTTAAGTGTATGGCATTGAGTTGGCAGAAAATTCACCCTAAAATTCAAATGTCTCTGTATAACCAGATTAATCTAAATGTTTAAATCAATGAATCTAAAAGGCAACAAACCAAATGTCAACCTACAAACAATAAAACAAGCTCTGAGCTAAAATCAAGAACATTTATCTTCTGTTTCACAATTCTTTTGTCTAATATTTGCTTGGTTATCCTTTATATTTATTTTTGTGTCTTCTTCAAGTGCTAAGCAAGACTGTTGTTTTTTTTTTAACAGTTCTCCATCCACTACTCTTAACTTTACCAAACTACTTTACATTGTGACAAAATTAAGAGTTAATTGGTTTGTAAACACCACTTTGATTCTTTGACCACTTACAGTTCTGCTTCTCTTTCTTCAGTCAATCAGAAATTTTATTTACCTTTTCCCATTTAAAGTCATCTTGGATTTCAAGTCAACCACATATCAAATACCAAAATTAATACTATATACTCTGTCATCTGATTCTATGTCTCCCTTTTCAGTCTGAAACTTATTCTGTACCTCCATTTATTCCATGGCATGTTATTTCTTAAAAGTGCCAATCACTATTTATTGTTAATGAATTAAATTCACTGATTTTCTAATAAAAGCAATGTAAACAGAGATTTAATCTTATAGGATTTTTTTAAAGGGAAATCTTGTCTGTAGTGGATTCATTCAAAAGGAGAATTGCTGCCATCAAGTATTGACACGGGAACAAATTTATACCACTCTGATTTCACAACTGGCCTACGGCTGGCCCTGAATATACAATTTTGATGTGTGTGTGTTGGGGGAGTGGTGACAAAAATGATTACATAAATAAATCTTTTCGCCTATCAGAAAAAAATTAACACGTAACTCCCCAGAAAAATAATGGTAGGTATATTATAGTTTCATCTTTTGTCTCCTTGATAAAATTGACAAAAATATATATATTTGCTAAGTATGGATAAATATTTAATTCTCCAAGGCCAGGAATGGCATAGGTAAACACCTCTACTCATTTTAAGATTTTTTTATTTAAAGCAGATCTGAAAATAAAGTGTAAACTGTCTACATAAGACACATTTAAACCTACAGATAATTTTTATAAGTTTATTTGAGCCAAACTGATGACAGCTGCTGGGAAACAAAATCTCAATGGATTGAGAAAATGCTCTGGAAAATGGCAGTTTTACCACTTATTTTCTACATCAGAAACAAAGATGGGAGTTATAAGGGGATTACAGGAAATCTATTAGTAATAAATTAGGAAGGGAGGAAAAGACAAAGTGGATACATCTCTGAGATTGGATAAAAAGTAAAATGGACAGACACATACTTCTTTTACACTGCGGGGGGCGTGGGGGTAGGTTATAGGATTAGTTAACAACATTGATAGCTGGAGGGATTCTCACTCTCCTGCATTTGCCCACAAGGCCATGGGGATCCCACACACAATGGGCTAATGGATTGCAATGGACTATTGGACCACATAGAACTGGTAGGTGGGAGAACAAGATAACAATGAAGGGTTATGTGGTCTCCTATTTTGGTGGGAGATTGTGCCCTGAGGAGTCTGGATAAAGGAATTACTCTGACATTTCGAAAGGATGTTGTCATAAATGCAATGGGCAGGCTCAGTTAAGGTAAAGATTGACCTTTGTTAAGGAAGGTGGTATGAACCTAAGTCATAAATACCCACCATGACTAGCTTTTCGTTAGGAAGTTTTAATTTCAGACCATCATATCTGACTTTGTAAGGCCTGCCATGCAGGCCTCTCCTAGGCCTGTCAGGTTTAGTATGTGGCCCCTTTTTTGCCTACAAAGTAATATTTGTAATCCTCTTATATCTTCCCCTTTGATTCTGATGTAGAAAATAAGTGGTAAAACTACCATTTTCCAGAGCATTTTCTCAATCCCTTGAGATTTTGTTTCTCAGCAACCCTCATCAGTTTGGCTCAAATAAAGTTATAAACAAATTAACAACAAATCAACAGAGGACAAGTGTTGGTGAAGATGCAGAGTAAAAGGAACCCTCGTGCACTGTTGGTGGGAATGCAGATGGGTGCAGCCACTGTGGAGAACAATATGGAGTTTCCTCAAAAAACTAAAAATGGAACTCCCATTTGACCCAGCAATCCCACTCCTAGGAATATATCCCAAGAAACTAGAAACACCATTCAGAAAGGATTTATGCATCCCTGTGTTCATTGCAGTACAATTTACAATAGCTACAATTTGGAAACAGTCTAGGTGCCCGACAGCAGATGACTGCATGAAATACTATGCTGCCATAAAAAAGGAATTCTTACAATTTGCAGCAACCTGTATGAAACTGGAGAACCTTATGCTAAGTGAAATAAGCCAGTCAATGAACGAAAAATGCCACACAATCTCACTCATTTATGGATAATAATGAACATTATAAACTGATGAACAAAAAGATAGATACAGAGGCAGTAAAGCATCAAACATCCTGTCAAATTACAGCTGGAGGTTTAGGGAGAGGTGGGGTAGATTAGATATCAACCAAAAGACTTGTATGGATGCATATAAGCATAACCAATGGATGCAAGACACTGCAGGGAGAGGAGGGTTGAGGGCATGTATGGGAGTGTTAGTGGGGTAGGACACTGGGAAGATACACATGTAACAAAAAAAATAAATGAAAAAGAAACTTATGCCCAGTAAAATATGGGTGATACAGAGAAAGTACCTGCTTCTCAGTTACACCTGGGAACAGATCATTGGCCAGAGTTAAGTGTGGCCACTGCTAACAAGGGAAGATTGGAAATACTGAAGCTCTCAAACAAAGGAGTTTGCCCTCTCTTGGTGCACACTCCTGGCTTGTGGGATTCTCACTCTCCTGCATTTTCCCACATGGCCATGTGAACCCCACACACAATGGACTAATGGACTACAACTAGTCTGATGCTGTACTGGATCCAACTCTACCATAGAAAAAACACTCTGATGCTGGCTTTGCCTCTAGCTCTACTGAATCCACAGCTTTGCATTTTCCAGGTCTGGGTTAAGGGAAATGGGACTTTGGAATCTCAGGAATGTAATTCCATGCCCATAAAGCCTTCTAGTACATTTTATCCTCCTATGGAGGCCTCCAGAAATGCTTATTCGAGCGACATCCCAACAACCTCATTTCCACACTGGCGATGGAGAGAGTTAACCCACACATTACTCCCATAATAAAAGTCTTGACATAATTACAAAATCTTTAGCTCACCACATGCTTGCTAATATGTCAAGCTTCATCTAATATATTCTCCAACACTCATGGTGATCTATTAGTACAAATTTTCCTGTTCTGTGAGTGTGTCCTGACCTGTATATCTATGTTAGTTCTTTCCTCTTTCTGGAATAGTTTCCATTTTCTGACTTTGCATGGCTAATGCCATCTTAGATGTCATCTTATCAGAGACATATCTTTGGTGGTTCTGCAACCACCCTCTATTTTTATTCTGTCACAACACTTTTATTTCTTTCTTTGGAATTTTACCACCTGAAATTGTTTTGCTTATAAGTGATTTGCATATTTATGAGTCCTTTACATCACTTGAATATAAATTTTACGATGACAGGAATTTTTTTTTTTTTTATGTAGCATAAGGTCTAGGAGGTGCTCAACAAATATTTGCTGATGAACATATAAATCAATACAGAAAATTTAGCCAATGAGGAGATGGCAACAATTATTCTTAGGCTTTCAGCTTTAACAACTGTTTGAATAATTAAGGCATTCAGTTAAATAGTAAATGAGAATAAGTATACAGTATTTGTGGGTTAGAAAGATAAATTCAATTTGGGATGTTTTCAGTATGAGGTGTATATAGGACATCAGAGTGAAGATCTCCATTTGACATTGTAGATTTGCCTCGTTCATAAAAATATTTAGGCGGTGGATACATTTTAACAATAAGAAAAAAATCACAATTGAAGTTTGATTGCATTAATCAGTAAAGTTAAATATCCTATCTATTTGACAAGAATAAGATTTGAATTTGCATGCCAGAAATTAATTGTGAACCAAGAGCCTCAGTAAATTTTTGCTTGATTTTATCAGAACATTTTTTTCCCCAAATATATTTTCTAATTCCTTTACCTTCCTTCTTTTATTGTCATGAAAACTAGTGCATTTGTAGGCCCATAGTCTCAGCACCTGGTATGGCATTGTGGAGAAGATATTCTATTATTTTAAAGGGGAAATCTAAAAAGTGTACCTTGAAATATTTACCTTTTGCCACGGAGGCTTGCATGGTGATAAATCTTTTGTCTAATGTGTGAAAGACCCACAACATGAAAAGAGAGGGAAGACTAGCAGGGTGAGAAGTAGAGTGACATGAGCATTTTTCATCATCCCACGTATATTATAATCCTGTACCCCGACTCTTTAGATTTAACATAATATGGGCAGAATATCACCGTAGCATAGGAGTGATATTTATAGATTTAGGACACCAGCCATTCTATAACCTCACAACAGCTCTCAAGGTATTATTAGTCTTACATTAGAGACAAGGAGATTGAATTTCAGCAGGATTAAATCAACTTCACAGAGCTAACAAATGGCTGAGTTGTGGTTTGAAAGAAGATATATCTGATTTCAAGGCTATGTTCTTAGCACTCTACCTTGCTGCCTCATTTGTCAAACTTACTTCCAGTGCATTAACTTTTTAAATCCATTTAACAAATATTTATTGATTGCTTACTGTGTACCAGACATTCCTCTAGGGCTTGAGGCACATAATTTAACTAAACAGACAAATATCCTTCCTCTTGTGGTTCTTTATGCTAAGGATGAGCAAAGGCAATAATATATAAATTAGATTATTATGGGATGATGATTACTATAAGGCAACTGATTTAAATAAAAGTAATCTGAATGCCAAAAGAGATGTACTAGTAGAAGTTGCAGTCTACTAGTACATCTATAAATATCAGGACAGGCCTTATTTTAAAAAAATGACATTTGAACAATTACTTAAAGGAATGAAAAATTAGCCATGTGAGTATCTGGGAAAAAGGTGTTCCTGGGGAAATAAAAGTGCATGCGTACACCTTGTATCAATCAAAATCGTAGTAAAGAATATAGTGCACTCAAAGTGGGTAATAAAGGGACTATTTCCAATGTTGACAGTATATAGGGAAGCCATAAAGGAGAATGGGGCATCTCAAGGCTAGTAATAGAATGAGAGGCTGAGAACAGTTAAGGTTAGACAATGCAACAATATAGAAAGACCACTACCTCGCAGGAGCTCCAAAGCCTTTCATTAAGGAATCCAGCCTGCTTGCAGCGATCCCACATTAAAGGAGCCATGGTAAAAACATGTGGACAACTTCCTGCCCTCCTTCTAATCCCCATTAGCTGAACCAAAGGGTGCAGGAACCACTGAGAAGACACAGAGAAAGATGGGGAAACATAAAGAGGATCTAGAGAGGCAAACCAATGTCTCCAATAGAGTCCTGGAGGTCAAGAACAAGCCTGGTCTTTTCCAGGAGGGATAAATAGACCAATGAGTCTGGATCAAATTGAGTGACATGAAGAGTAATGGAAGAGTCAGAAATGTAGTAGGAAAGAGGAACATCCTACCTAGGAAAGAGTGAATTTGAATGTCAGATGAAATTCTCATTTGAAATTACATGTGTGCTTGTAGCTATTGATTTATTTAATGAAATTTCCAAATATCATTACTAATTTTATATTTTCTATTAAAAGCTGACTGCTAAATTCCCAGAACTTAGCAGTTCTTTGAATCGAAAGAAAGCCAGAAACTCTTTTTTTAAAGGTACATAATCTAACATTAAATATCAATAGTGCACTGTGTTTAAGCATCTGAGCCCCTGGCATAAGTGAACTTACTAGTTAGTGGGTTAAAATACTTTTTTTAGTCCTCCTACAGAGCTTTACCTTGTAATTTTCAAAAGTCTACATCATTGAAGAAAAGGAGATCTCCACCTCTACTGTGCCTAGTAGTCTATGGTAAGGCTCAAATAGGGCAATTAACCACTTTTATTGACCATTTCCCCCCTATGTATTACACAACACTGTTTAAGTACAAGAAAAACTGAAATAAGATAAAAAAAGCCACAAAACATTGTCTAAACTGCAGTTTCATACAAGCTACCCAGTAATTAACACAATTCAAATGTAAGCATGTTGGCATGAGTGCATGTCCTTGGGAACTTCTGCAGTTTGACCCAAATCAGGGCTATAATTTAAGAGATCCACTGTTCAAGTATAAAATCACTAACTGTAAAGAATGAAGTGTTTGGGAACTCCATGTAAATGAGGCATTCGTTGAACTTGGGTTATCTCTCTGCTGTATTGTTTTGTCAGTTAAGAACCTAAGAGCCTTTGAAGTATTCCCTGATGACAACTCGTTTTGACATATACCTGCCAGGCATCATATATCCCAATAAGAAGTGACAGTCCAAAAATTAAACTATCATTTTCTTATGAACATCGTGAAGGTGCATTTACTTCTAATTAGTATGCATGCTTTGACGGGCCAGACATTTGCAGTGTGCTTTCAAATAAAAAAGATTAATTAACTAGAAATCAATATTTATAAGGTAACCTAGTGCAGGAATTTGATGATATGTATAGAAAATGATTCCACAAATGAAAACAATAAGCTAGGATTATCTGCCTTTCAGTAGTAAAGAAAAAGAGGAGGAGGAGGGTACTTCAAAGTAAGAGCTGAGCTGTTATTCTTTCTTAGGTATTTTATTTTGTTTGAGGCTTTCAAATCTTTAGTTAGGGAACATTCTTTAGTCCAACACACATTTTTTTTTCTGTGCAGACAGATGGTTGCATTGGTTGGCCATTTGTGTTTTAGTTAAAAAGTGTTATCTTGAGTGGAATGCTGAATTATTCCATGTGCAAAGGGAAGTTGTATTTGAACTTTATTCAGCTTTAAAATAGATGATAGACAAATAGATAGAAAGATAGACAGATAAATGATATATAGATAACAAGAACCATCATTTGTCAGTCTCCTCCAAAACTAGGTGAAAACTTAAACATGGTATAGTAAAACCCAATGAAATGCATAATGGTACCATTATTGATAGATCAGAGAAAAAATTGACATATTCTACTTTGGTTTTCTGTTTTCTATAAATATGCAGCATAAAAAATATAATTTATAAACTTGTCTTTTCAATCTCAATATGTTCTCCCATAAGTACCTTAAATGAAACAAAAGCAGCTCCCTCTGACAAGCCCTCACTACAACAAACCCTCCTTAAATGCTTTTTCCCCCCAAAAGCACTGTTAGAGATCTAATCCTATGTAATAAAAGAGTAATATGCAAATTGACCATACCTCCACTATACCCATAAGCCAGCCCATCAGCCATGCCCACCAGCAAATCAGAGTGAGTATGCAAATTAACTCAACCAAGATAGCTACACACAGAGAGAGCAGGAGACAGGCTTGGGTTGCCCTGGTGATGGAGGAAGCCAAGCTTTCTGCAAACCCTGGTGGGCCCAGGCCTCTGCTTAAGGCAATAAAGTTGCAATGGCTGTGCAAGCTGAAGGCTTGGTTCTGCTCCAGACTACAAAGTTTCAATTGTAGAAGATAAATAAATCCCAGATAGTAGGGCCTCTGCTTGGGTGTCTGGTGGGAATGGTCAGCCTGCAAACCACCATAGGTCCCTCACCCAGGCCACTACATGACCTAAGGGAACACCCACCCTGATCCAGGACACCCTTCAAGGCAAACCAGCTGGCCTCCACCTGTGTACCAGGCCTCTATCCTATCTAATAAAAGAGTAATATGCAGATTGGCTATCACTCCAACACACAAGATGACTGGCCCATGTGGTCAAAAGATCCTGCCCCCATGTGAACACAAGATGGTTATCGCAAGATGGCCAGCAGAGAAGGCAGTTGGCAGGGACCAAGCCTGCAAGGGAGGGCAGTTGTGGGAAATTAGGCCAGCAGGGGAGGGCAGTTGGGAGGGACCAGGCAGACTGAGGAGGGAAGCAGGCCGTGACCGGGCCTACAGGAAAGGGCAGTAGAGGGGACCCAGGCCTGAAGTGGAGGGCAGTTAGGGGTGACTAGGCCCACAGAGTAGGGCAGTTAGTGGCAAACAGGCTGGCAGGGGAGCAATTAGTCATCAATCAGGCTGGCAGAGGAGTGGTTAGGGATTAATGAGGCTGGCAGGCAGAAATAGTTAGTGGCAATCAGGAAGGCAGGCAGGTGAGCAGTTGGGAGCCAGCAGTCCTGGATTGTGAGAGGGATGTCTGACTGCCCAAGTAGAATCAGACCTAAATGAGCAGTCAGACATCCCTCAAGGGGTCCCAGATTTGAGAGGGAGCAGGCTGGGCTGAAGGACACTATACCCTCTCACCACCCGTTCATGAATTTCGTGCACTGGGCCTCAACTATGATATATAATTTGTCATTTTTGATTTATTGTTTACTAGCTATCTTCTTCACCAAACTCAAAGGACTTGAAGAAAGGATTATTTTCTACAGAGATTTTTATAACACATTAGAAAAGCTATAAATAAAGAATAAATTTGAAGGTTTTCTAAATTCTTTGTAAATAAAGAATAAATTTAAAGGTTTTATAAGATTTTACTTTGTCTAAACAATGACTAGCAGAATAAAAAGGATACATAGAAAAGAGATACAAAAGAATTTTAGGCCCTAACCAGTTTGGCTGAGTGGATAGAGCGTCGGCCTGTGTACTCAAGGTCCCAGGTTTGATTCTAGTTAAGGGCATGTATCTTGGTTGTGGGCACATACCCAGTAGGAAATGTGCAGAAAGCAGCTGATTGATGTTTCTAACTCTCTATCCCTCCCCCTTCCTCTCTGTAAAAAAATCAATAAAATATATATTAAAAAAAAGAATTTAGATAATTTTCAGGTCTCTTAACCTTTTTGGCACATACCATTTTTGTTGAGTCCTAGAGAAAAAGTCATGGTGAAAGAATATGATTTATGCTTTAAGATTACATATGGTTGTGATCAGTCTTTTTTTGTGTGTGAGAGAGGGAGGGAGAGATAAATATCAGGTCAGCATCTTTCATGCACACCCGGACTAGTGGACCAACAACCTGGGAATGTGCCCTGGAATTGACCTGGAATTGAATTGCCACTTTTTGGTGTACAAAAATGGCACTCCAACCCAGTGAGCCACACCAGCCAGGTCTAATTGTAACCATTCTTAATATCATCTTAGCAAATACTTCTAAATAAAAAAATAAATATAAAGCTATAGCTTGATTTCAGGAAAGCCCTAAAACTCTAATTGATGAAAAGAAAAAAAATAAGGATACAGCATCTTCCACCTTTTAATTAGTTCTAATCATTGTTTTGTGTGACATATACAGAGAGAGAATCTATGCATTAGAGAAAGAAGAATAAAGAGTTTGCCTGGTATTAGAAAATGGCATAATTCAGAATAGGACTGCAGAACCAAGCAAATAGCATAGAAGACACAAATATATTAATGGCAATATTGCCAATGGTTACATGTGGAGGAGATATAGGGATCGTGTATCAGAATAAAAGATGATAGATCACATTAAACATAAAGAATCCCGATACACAAGGTCTGGAGAAGTTCGAAAAAGTGGATTCTACAACCTCATTCAGAACATTTTAGGTTGATAATTTCCCATTTGTGGTTAGCAGAGTCCAGCGGATACCTAGAGAAACTACCGTAGAAATTCACACACCCTCTGGAATTCCTCCAGACCATAAATTATTTCTAGTATAGTCTCAGCCTTTTTTTTTCGCTCTGTCTCCCAACCACTAACCTCCTCCCTTCAACCCCACCCACTGGGATTCATTGTACTGTGTTTGTAAACTACCCCAGATACATTGGTAGTTAGCTGAATGCAGCAGAACATTAATGGTTACCAAGAATGTATTTCAAGAACTGCCAATATGTCATCTTTTTCTGGGAAATCATTTCCATCACTACCGCTAACAGAAAGCTTTCTTGTTAAAGCATATTTTCCATAATGGGAATGCATGTACGATCATGGCAGAGATAGGATGAGGCTAGTTTCCTCTTAGCGGTCAAGTCTTGAAAGCAGAGGAGATAGGAATTTCTGCTCATCATTTTATTTCTTGCGTAACACATGCTGCTTCATGCAGTGTGTGGAGTAAATGAATCCTGAGTGGTTCCTTGGCTCTGCAGGTTAACTATGTGACTGATTCATATTAACTGCATCACCTCTGCAATGCTGCAAATTCAAAAGCACGCCGTGCCTTCGGGGCTGCTCCTGGATAGTCCAACACATAGGTATCCACTATGCAGAAGCCAGAGACCTAATTTAACTGACATTTGTAACATGTTCGTGTGTTAAAATGTAAACTTTAATGTCCAGCTTTATCTGAGACATGTGCTACTCCTCGCATGGAATGAAATAAGCTGCCAAGAGAAAAAGAAAGAAAGAAATGGCAACAAGCACTCCCAGACTAATGTTTTCTTTCTCAACCCAGCTATTGAAAAGAGGAATGTAACTACACTAAGCAGGAACATGAGTTCAAGTAACTGCCTTCAACAGAATATTCATTCCTTTCCCAGACACACCTTAGGGGGAATCCAACCCATCTTTAATTAATTTAATTAGAATCAATTTTGTCAATTAACCTGATAAAATGGAGCTACCGATGGGCTGTCTGCTTGTGTGCTCAAGAGTCCTGCCGCCTGGCTCCTGCCTTTTGGAAAGCCAGCTGCTAATTATTTGCCACATTTGCAGGCAGTGCTTTTGTTAAGGGTAGTGTATCTGTTGAAGCTTTAACAGGTTTTCAGCTGAAGTTCAGCATTCCAGCATTTCTGTTAAACTGTGTCTGTTGTATGTTATAACCTCTGCATGCCTGTATTTTCACATGCTCACAAGAAGTGTTAGACTTGGTATACTGTAGGTAACATTTCCTACAGATAATTAGAAATAACAAATATCAGTCCTATCAGGTAAGGAGGAAATGATGCTCTGGCAACATAAACACAGACACACACGTTTCCTGCAACCCCAGCCACATCGTTTGGTATCATTGTGAGTGAGAAGGTTGTGGTATGCTCCCTATTCTATTCCTAAAGCTGATGAATTTTTTGCAACACAAATGTTTAACCACTGACAAATCAGCAGGACCCAGTTTTTGTACATATTGCTGACCTAGCTGGAGGAAGAAGAGCAATGAAAAGAAATCAAATATTTTTAAAGCATATTTTAGCCATCACATTTTTTGCTGTTAGCAAAATAATGTTTATTTGGTGGCTGTATGCAAGAGATAGCAAAACCAATAAGAATAATCTAACGGAGAAATATAGAAAGAAGATTCAAAACAAAGCACTTTTTAATAAAAATAACATATTTGTTATGAATTTATGTTGTTTCTAGAAAACTGTAAGATGAGGATAGTTACAATCTCTCTGAAGCTAAATGCATATATGTATAGTCTTAATGTTTATATATATATGTAATTTTACATAATATGTATACATATGCGTATATAATAGGTCATCCTCAAATAGTACTTAATGTCTTGGAATAAAAGGGATACATATCATATCTAACTAAAAATAATCCTCATAATATTTTTAATAATAAATTGCAAAATGAGGAGTTGAGGATGATAGAGAATATAGTATTTCAAAATTCCTAGGAAGATAGTCAAAATTCCATGACAGTTTTCTAAAATAAGCAGATGACCTATGAAGTGATAAGTATGCCCTTGACTTTATATTTTATTAGATATATTATAAAGTACATTACATATATTTATAGATATGAATATATATGTATATCATCACATACATATGTCTATATATTTACTTCAAGTAGTAGACCATAATTGTCTGTTTAACACTAGTAAATAAATCATGATAATTTTTTGAAGAAAAAACACTAATCTTATTAAGTACTATTAAGAAATAGTACTTAAGAGTGTTTTATTTTTATTTATTTTTATTACATTTACTGGGGTGACATTGGTTAATATGATCATACAAGTTTCTGGGGTGGGTTTTTATGTTACAAGGTCTGCATATTGCACTGTGTGCTCACCACCTAAGTTTAAATCTTCTACCATCAAAATATGAGAGTGTTTTAGAAGAGTCATTTTAGGATAAAAGATAAAGATATCGATGCTTGATGAGCAGAGATATGATAAAAAACAGGAGGCAAGGAGGAAAGGAAAGGAAGCAACTAAAAGATAGATTTTGACAGCTGTTATACCAGATGCTTTAAACAAAAGTCATTGAGATTGGCAGAATTGGAGAACAGCTTTTCAATAAAATTATGCAAAATGGGTAAATTGGACAAAGAGCTTTTATGTTGGCAAAAATAAATTCCTTCAATTACTTTTAAGACTAAAAGCCTAAAATGCTTGAGATCCCAGAGTTAGATAACACATGCAAACTAACAAAAATAATGTGGAAAACATGATTACAAAATGTGATTATAGGAAAAAGAACAATGAATTCATCACTTTTATCTATTATTGTTGATTCCTTGGCATGATTTATTTATAAGCTGATCAGTGTGTAACAAAATCACAGAGAATCATCTAGGGAAAGAAAAGAAACAATGGATGATGAAAATTACTTTGTCTAATATAAAGAAAGATTTAATTGCATACTTATAGATTATGATAACTAATAATGATGGAATCATGACAGCCATATTAAATATGTTTATACATAGTACTCTCCATCTTAAGATCAAGGAATTCTATAGCTATGAAGAATAAATCTAAACCCTGAATTATACCACAACCAAGAAAATTATAACTAGTGAATGGTTAAAGAAATCCCGCTAAAGTTTGTACTTTACAAAGACGACTGCCTATTTTTATTGCAATTTTTTCATCTGAGATAAAATTATTTAGGGCAAGTCATTACTTTAAGTAGAAAAAGGCGCTAGACTTATTTCTTAATTTTAATTAACAGATGCCTATGGTCAATAAAGAAATAGTACTTTGTATTTTCCCCGATTGTTATTTTTTTAGAACTGTGTCATAATTATGAAGACCTACGTGACCTGAGGACTACATTAAGGGAGGGAATGAAAGAGACTCACATAGGTCTTTGTGATTATTACACAGTTCAAAGTTTAGAACATATTCTGTATTAAAGAGCTATTAAAATACAATTTTATTAATCCCACTTATTAATTCAACAAGTCCCAGGAACCTAAATGTTAAGTTCTCCAAGAAAATTGCACATTTTCCACACTTTTGTTGTTGTTAAAACAACAGACCAGACTCTCCCTATCCGAAGGTTCAGTTTTCCTTGGAATCTAGGCCTTTAATGAAGCGCCTACTCTTCCAAGCTATTATTTAACACTAAAAGTATATTGCTTCAGTGTCAAGATAGTTATATCTCATTATGTTTATTTTTTTCTCTTTAATATGTCATATCACTCAGTTTTATGGATATAATATTACTTCTTTTATCTATCCCCTTTTGAGATTATTTGTTATTTCCTACAAAATGTTACAAACCATATCACATATATTTTTTGTTTATTCAGAAATATATTCGTAGGATGTCTTCTAAAAATTATATCAAACATATTGTTTATGAAGAAATGGCCAAATTGTTCTATCAAAAATAATTATATTTTCAATATCTAAACATTTTTCCCTATATATTTTGATCTGAGTGTTATAGTCCTTTTAATACAGTGGTACCTCGAGATACGAGTGTCCTAACATACGAGATTTTTTGAGAAAGGAGCCGTGGAGCAAGGGATTTTTGCTTTGAAATACGAGCAACATTTGAGATAGGAGTAATCGCACGGATCAGCCAGCTGCACACGACTCACCAGTTTACTGCGACTGGAGTGCCTCATAGTTTCCCACCCTTCAAGGTTACAGAACAAATTAAACTCGTATCTTGAGGTACCACTGTATTTGCTTTTGCCAATTTGATACATGAAAAACTGTGACATTTTTTATTTTTTAAATTTGTGTTTCTCCCCAGCCAATATGGCTTAGTGGTTGAGCATTGGCTGGGAAGTCATGATTCAATTCCCAGTTAGAGCACATGCCTGGGTTGCAGGCTCAATCCCAATAGGAGGCATGTAGAAGGCAGTTGATAGATTATTCTCTCTTATCGTTGATATTTCTATTTCTCTCTCCCTTCCTCTCTGAAATATATATATATGGATATATAATTTTTTCAATTAGGAAAAATCCTTTACCATAGAATTATGGTTATAGTTATTTTAATGTGTTGTAACTATTCATATGTTTTTCAAAATATTGATATTATTTTTCTAGTAAATTTAGAGAATATTTTTTTTCAAAAAATCTCCTTTAACAAGAAATAGAAGCAGCTTTCTGATTTTAATGTTCTTTCCTAATGTCTATGGGAGTCAAAAATGGCTCGGTGTGCCTCTAAATATCCAATTGAAATTGTGTGGAAAAGTTTAATTCCAGAAACTCAGACTACTACTTAAAGAGTGAAACTACCTTTTTTTCTACTGCTTTTTTGTTTTGCTAATGATTTTTTTTTTACTTTCACAAGCCTGCCACTACTATTCTTTTGTTATTCCCTATTAATTTACTTATCTTTAGTTGATACTTCATAACACTGCATTTGAAATGATAATTTGAATTGATACTAAATATAGTAACTCTTACAGGTATGTGTTAGACAGTGTTCTAGGCACTATACATTTTGATTCCTTTCAGTTTCACAATACATCTCTGTGATGGTACAGAGCTGATGGTTTATGCACAATCCCCTCTTACTATCCTGTGATGAAGTGATCTGACCCATTCCTTGGCTGAGAATTTAGAATTATTCTCAGACTTCCACAATTAAATACCAGCTTTGATTCACTTGTAACTAGGATCAAAATGTTATAGATCTCAGGGTAAAATACTGACTCTGGCGATATTTGATGTTTATGAGCTTAGTGTGATTTTCAACTAGCCAAATTAAATCTGATTTAAGCAACTTTAGATAAGAAACGTAGTCTATGTCCAGGTAAATCACAGAGAACCCATACTTTAACAGAGACTAACACACATGATAAACCAAGTGTGATCTACTGGTTTATTCTGGCTGTATCCCCCCACCTCAATCTATGGTGTAGGAGGGTTTCTAAGCCACCAAAATCTAAGTTTATAGGTCCCAATCTCTAATTCTCAGATAATTTTTAAATGTCTTGGGTTGTCTATTCAGTGTGACATATAAAGAGCAAATGACTAGGCAACATGCTTGCTGCTGTCGAATGTTGCTTCTTAATGGGAAAGACAGAGGGCAAGGACTCTGGTTTCATGGAATTTTCGGGTGCTGATAAAACACTGTGTTTGCTTATGAGGAGCCTTGTGTTCTCCTGAACCTGCTGCTTCTATTGTGTGGCCCCTCCTTTACTTCCCATCTATAGTCAATGCAGTGTGACCAGCAAAAATACTAATGAAGTATATGCATACAAATCTTTAGTCAAATACTTAGGTGCTTATCTTTAAAACTTTAATTATCAAAAACTTCTTTCCTGCCCTAGACTGTTTTGCTCAGCGATACAGCATCGGCCTGTGAATTGAAAGGTCCCAGAATCAATTGTGATCAAGGGCACATGCCTGGGGTTGCAGGCTCAGTCCCCAGTAGGGGGCATGCAGGAGGCAGCCGATCAGAGATTTTCTCTCATTGTTGATGTTTTATTTCTCTCTCCCTCTCCCTTCCTCTCTGAAATCAATAAAAATATCTTTAAAGGTAAAAAAAATAATAATATCCTAAAAAAACAATAAGAAAGAACTTATTTCCCCTTTTTATGTTTCATAATTGTACTTTTCTACAGAGAAGTGAATAATTCATATCTGGCTAGTAAGACTGGGGAATTGAGGGGTGGAACCTTTAGTATTCAAATGAAGGCATTTGATAAATAGAAGGCCAGAGTATATAATATTATGGGTAGTATTTTGAAATATTTTACCATCACCAGTAGAATGCAACAAATAAAAAATTTTTAGTGCAGTTATAGCCAAATGTGCATAAGAAGGAGTAAGGAGTCAAGGAAAGATTCACATATATGATGACAGAAGAACATAAAGCATGCAGGGCAAAAGGTTCTTGTATATTTATAGAACTCAAAATTGATACAGCTTTTTGTAGCATGATACTTAGAATGAAAAACACTTTACCTCTGATCTTGCTAAGTCTATTTATATTGTGTTTAGCTCAGATTCTTTTCAGAATTTTATTTATCTTTATTTTTTGGCTTTTTGTAGTCTTCATAGATATTGCAAAGTTACTTTTTGCTTCTTTTTTTTTTTTTTACCTAGTCTTCATGAGACCAATACTACACTAAATGGAAGGGTTTTATAAATTTTTAAAAACTATCTAGTAATGAGTTTCTAAGTGTATTAAGCTGTGATCAAAGATGAAATCCTGTATCAGACTTGTCTATTATAGGATACATTTATAATGTCTTCTAGGCATTTTTAAAAAGGTACAGTCATTTTAGGATGCAACATTTTTATTTATATGCATAACTCAATCATTTTATTTACATTATTCAAATATTATGTACTTGATAAAATTTAATTTATTTTTCTGTCATTGACTTCTTTTGCTATGACAATAGCAAAAAGTAAAATTAAGTTTTGAAATACTCTATATTGATTGACTAGAATATGTTGACCTGTAATTTCACATATAAGGGTTTATATATATCTGTGTTGTGCTACTTTACATTTTTATGTTGAATCCCTTGGTTATAGAAATCAATTAATTTTTATTTTGGAATCCATTATGTCTGAAATTGTAATTGCCTCCTTCATATTTGTTTGTATTTTCATAATATATTTTTCTCATCCTACATAATAAAAGGCTAATTTGTAAAGTATCCCTTGACCAGGAGTTCGACTGAGAGTTCAACCAGGGGCCAGGGCTGTCTGGCCAACCACCCGCATCCCCTCTCCCCAGCTGGCCCTACCCCTGATTGGCACCCCCAACCCCCATCAGGTTTAGGGCTGCCTCACCAACCACCCTCTATCCCTCCCTCTGGCCAGCCCTGCCCGATTGACCCCAATCAGGGTGGGCTGGCTGGACCTCACCTGTGCACAAATTTGTGCATTGGTCCTTTAATCCTCTGTAAATATAGATATAGATTTGTTATTGTGAGCCTCATATCATTGGGTTTTATTTCTTATAGTAAATGAAAGTGTTTGCTTTCTAATTAGAGAAGGTCATCTCATTTATACTTGCTGGCAAAAAGTGTTTTTATTGTTGTCCTTTAAAAATATTTTCATATCTTAATGTTCCATTGATATTTTTGTTATTCTTTTCCAAAATAGGAAAAATAAAAGCCTAAAAGATTAAAGCCGATCTTTGGTTTGGGCTTAGTGCTCTCAGGAAATTTCACTGTGGCACTCAAACATAAATCTTAACAAGTGTGTTCTGTTTAGTTAAAAATGGGTATGTTCTCAGTGGCATGCTCATATGATTCTGTTCTCAAAAATAGAAAACAGAGAATATAATAAATCAATTTATTTTCAGAAAAATATAGTGGCAGATGCTAAAAGTTCATGTCTTATTCCTTCCTGCTAACTTAAATGTCAGTTTAAGAAATGACTTTTCTCCCGCTTAGAATTTATCTCTTAACCCAGTAATTCTCAACCGGGGGAAGTTTTTACTTCCTTGAAAACATTTGTCAATATCTGCAGACATTTTATTTGTCAGGACTGGTGAAAGGGTGCTACTGGCATCTAGTGAGCAGAGGTCAGGATGCTGGTAAACATTCTACTTTGTGCACGACCACAAAGAATTATCTGCTCAAAATGCCAATCATGCTGAGATTGAGAAGCTTTGCTTTAACCTAAAATTTCATCTACAGCATTGGAAACATTGTTATTAAAAAATAATTTTAGGGTTGAAACTTGAGATCCTCATAAGCAGCTGTCTGCTATATGCATGTGTTGTCTGAGATCAATCAGTGAAGGATAAAAGGTAAATTATTTTTTAAAAATTGCCATTGATTCTTTCCCTCCTTTGTGGGCTGAATTATGTACCCTCAAAATCCACATGTTGAAGTCTTAACTCCTAGCACCTCAGACAATGACTGTGTTAGAAGAAAATGCCTTTAGATAGGTCATTTAAAGTAAATGAGGTCGTATGGATGGACTTTGATCTAATAAGACTGACAGATAAGAAGAGATTAGGATACAGAAACACAGAGAGAATACCATGTGAAGACATTGGAAGATATGAACACCTATTAGCTAAGGGTGAGGGCATCAGAAGAAACCAACCTGTACAAACTTTGATCTTAGATTTCTAGACTTCAGAACTGTGAAGAAATAAGTGTCTGCTGTTTCAGCCACCCAGCCTGTGGTTCCTCCCTTATGACAGCTCTAGCAGACTTCTACGCCCTCTCTGAAATCAGATCTTCTTGCCATGCAACTTTGAGAGCCCTCCCCTGATCTGCTTTGGCTAATGCGATATTAAAAAGCATGATATAAACAGAGACTCGGCAATTTCTGGTGCAGGCAGCTTATCATTGATTGCTATTCAGGGTAACCCTATGTCATCTTCATGTGAGCACCCTGGGCAAGCTTGCTGATGGTGAGAGGTGTGTGGCTCAGTGACACTCCATGCCAACTGCCAGCCCCGTTTCTCCTGGCCAACATCATCCAACATCCAGAAACAGAGGCCCTTTTACAAGCAGAGTATTGCCCAGCTAAGCAAAGCTCAAATTACTAAACCCCAGAACCTTGCATTAAATAAGCCACAATAATTTGGGTGGTTTATTGTGGCAGCAAAAGCTTATTGCTATATAAGTTATAAATTTTACAAGTTATAGATAAGTTTTCTTAGAGGGTTTCCTTTCTACAATGAAATTTAGATCTCTTTATCAATAATCTAACTGGGAAAAGTCTACGAGTACTATTACCCTCAGTGGAACTGGACATTTTTCTTAGTATTTTATGCTAAATATGGATAATTTTCTTGAGACAACATGATTCAGCAAATGATGGCTGATAGTCAAAGCCATTAGACTGTGAATATCAAGGGAACAATAGAATGCATTAGGTATTCAGATAAGTGCTAAGCTAAACTCAAAAGATTGATTATAACAAAAGTTTGGGGAGTGTATTTTTCATATCATTTATTATATTGCACTGTTTGACACAGTGCAGTATATTGCACCTATAAATCAGTTGCAGCAAATTATTTAATGATGCATTAACTGTAGAATTTCACACATATTAGTGTTCTTTAGCCAATGTTGAGTGCGTTTTCAATAGCTTAATCCATCTCTGAAGTACTGGAGCACATATAGCCATCTATCATTGTAGGACACACCATTTAAAATGCATAATTTTAATATTCTTTTGTTTTACCCTCGCCAGTTTGGCTCAGTGGATAGAGTGTTGGTCTGTGGATTAAAGGGTCTTAGGTTCAATTCTGGTCAAGGGCATGTACCTTGGTTGCAGGTTCCCTGACCTTGGTCGGAGTTTGTATTGGAGGCAACAAATGGATGTCTCTCTCACATTGATGTTTCTCTCTTTCTCTCTCTCTCTGCCTTCCACTTTCTCTAAAAATCAATAAAAAAAATATCCTCTGGTGAGGATTAACAGAAAAATAAATAAAAGTAGCCCTATCAATAGTAGGTCAGATACTAAATGAGAACTGCCACTAAATACACACTTATATGTGTATGCAAAAGGTGTGTCTTTAATTCATCTTTAATGTTTTATTTATTCCTTTATTAACTTGTTCTTTCTTCTGCAGCTGCTCTCCTTTCAGTGTACCTTACAGGTAAAAATTTAAGCAAAATAAAACTGGAAAATAAGTTTTACAAAGATGAATTGAATAAATGATTTTAAACATTATCATTACATATTTAGATATGGATCATTAAAATGACTTGCAGTAAACTCAATATTAATTTATTTCTTGCAAAAAATTTGCATGTTATTTTTGTTATTTGCATTAGTTAAATTCCACTCACTTCCCAAGTAGACAGTAAGTAGACATGAATTATTGGAGCTTTCATTAATCAGTGAGTGCTGAGCACACTTATTTGTCTCTACTCCCTCCTGAAATCGAACTAAAATAATAATGATAATTAAATATGAAAGTTACTAATCCACAAGGACCCCTCAAAACTAAATCTGGGATTAGAGTTTTAATTTTGAAAGACTCAGTATATGGATATTGTTTTCCTTTGAATGTTCACTCCCAAACCTTGGAATTGTCCTTTACTATTTTTGCTCAAACTCCATGTAAAATGCATCAGCAAATTGTTGTAGTTTAAATTGCAAATTATATTTGACATCTCACTATACTCCCTGTGGCCCAAAGCACTTTTGTCTTTCACCTAGATTTCTTGCTCGTTTCCCTTCTCATATCCTATTCCTCTCCAAAAAAGCAGCAGTGAATCTAAAATGAAAGTCAATTATTTCAGCCACCTTCTCAAAATTCTCCAACATGAAGAAATTCTCCTGGGCAAGAACTAGTCTTAAGTGGTTGACAAGGCCTCTTCTGATCTATCCCTCTGCTCTTTGAACTTCTTTCCCACTTCTAACATACTCTACTTTAATTACTAGAACATATAAAGTAAGGGCCTGCCTTCAGTCTTTGAATGTGCTCTTCTCTCTCTCTGAAATATTCCTCTCTCAAAACTATTCACTCTTCCCTGTTTTCAGGTTTCATCTAATAATCCCCTTATCAAGAAAGCCTTCCCTGTTCACCCAACATGAAATAGCAATCCCCCACCCCACACTCTGACTCCTTAGTTCTTAGTTTGAAGTATTTTTAATGCACTTATATGTGATCTCCATGCCTGTTTCTTTTTTAAATTATGTATCTTTCCACATCTGTACCCATCTACAGGAGTATAGGGCCTTTTCTGTTTTGTACACTGCTCTATACCCAGTTAGTAAAAAAAAAATTACTGGTATTAATAGTAGGGGTGAATATAAGTTTGTTGAATGAAAAAAAAAGAATGATTACATTGGAATGTGTCATAATCTGAAAGGTTCTCTACCACTAAGATATTTCATTTTGAAAATTTTCACTTTGCCTTATTTTCTGTTTTTCTATTTTCTGAATTACTCCTTAGGGCTTAAAAAAATCTGCAGGCTTTTAAATCTCGACATTCCTACTCCATCCAGGGACAAACTATTATTATATCTTTTGGTCTCATCTCTTTGATGAGATACCAAGGAAAACCCCCATGGTTAGGCTTTTTATAGGTGTTATCAATAAATTAGTACTACATTTCCATGTTAAGTACTGTCATGCTCTCTTGATAAGGATCAGACATGAGAAATTACTACTGTCTGCTTCCTTTGCTTCTGTTGTTAAGCTGCTGGTTATTGCTACAAAATTTCACAAAATCATACTCTTTGGATATGTTATGCATTCCCCTTTCTATATGTCCATATCCAAAATCATATTAGCTCTATCAGGCCACTAGGTAAAGAAAGAATATGTTGATTTTTTAAGGACACTTAACAATTCATTATGATAATAATAATAAAGTATGCTTCTCTTTGAATTTTGTTGAGGATTTTGGCATCTATGATCATGAGGGATATTGGCCTGTAATTCTCTTTCATTGTGTTGTCCTTATCTGGTTTTCATATTAGGGTGATGCTGGCTTCATAATATGAGCTTATAAGTGTTTCTTCATGTTGAATTTTTTGGAATAGTTTGCGGAAGATAGGTTTAATTCTTCCTTGAATGTTTAGTATAATTCCCCTGTGACTTCATCTGGCCCCAGGCTTTTATTAGCTGGAAGCTTTTTGATGACTGCTTCAATTTCTTCCATGGTTATCAGTCTGTTGAGATATTTAGATTCTTCCTGATTGAATTTTGGAAGGTTACATTTTTCTAGGAATATGTCCATTTCCTACAGGTTGTCTAGTTTGTTAGAATAGAGTTGTTCATAGTATTTTTTAACAATCCTTTGTTTTTCTGTGGAGTCCACTGTTATTTCACCCCTTTCATTTCTGATTTTGTTTATTTGGGTCCTCTCTCTTTTCTTCTTGGTGAGCCTGGCAAGAGGTTCATCAATCTTGTTTATCCTCTCAAAGAACAAACTCTTGGTTTCATCTACCTTTTTTGTTTGTTTGTTTGTTTGTTTCTATATCCTTTATTTCTGCTCTGATCCTTATAATCTCCTTCCTTCTGCTCACTCTGGGCTTTTCTTTTTGCTCTCCTTCTAATTCTTTGAGTTGCAGTGTTAGATGATTTATTGCCATTTTTTCTTGTTGTTTTGTTTGTTTTTGATGTAACCTGTAGAGCTATAAACTTCCCTCTGAGGACAGCTTTCATTAGTGTCCCATAGATTTTGGATTGATGTATTTTTATTGTCATTAGTTTCCATGATGTTTTCAATTTCTTCTTTATCTCTTTGGTAACCCCATCACTGTTTAATAGCATGCTATTCAGCTTCCAAGTGTTTGAATTTTGGGAGCTGTTTTTATTGTGGTTTATTTATAATATTATGCCTTTGTGACCTGAGAAAATGCTTGATATGATTTCAATCTTCTTGAATTTGGGGAGACTTTGCTTGTGACCCAATATGGGGTCTATTTTTGAAAATGCCCCATGTACATTTGAGAAGAACATATTTTCATTGCTTTGGGATGAAATATTCTGAAGATGTCAATTAAGTCCATCTGATCTAGTGAATCATTTAGGATTGCTGTTTCTTTGCTGATTTTTTGTCTAGAGGATTTATACAGTGATGTCAGTGCTATATTAAAGTCCCGTACTATAACTGTATTGTTGTCAATCTCGAACCTTGATATCTTCCAGGAGTTTTTTTATGTATTTGGGTATTCCTGCATTGGGTGCCTATATGTTTATCAGGATTATATCTTCTTGCTATATCAATCTCTTTAGTATTATGAATTGGGCTTCCAAATCTCTTGTTATGGCCTTCACTTTGAGGTCTACTTTGTCAGATATAAGTATTGCTATCCCAGCTTTTTTTTTTTTCATTTCCATTTGCCCAAAATATATTTTTCCTTCACTTTCAGTCTGTGTCAGTCCCTTGTTTTGAGGTGGGTCTCTTGTAGACAGCATATATACGGGTTATGTCTTTTATCCATTCACTCCCTCCATGTCTTTTGATTGGAGCATTTAGCCTATTTACATTTAAAGTTATTATTGAAAGGTAATTGTTTGTAGCCATGTTTGTGTGCCTGTGTTCTTTCTTACCCTTTCATTACTTATTTTTACACCAGTCCCTTTAGTATTTCTTGTATTGCTGGCTTAGGAGTGATAAATTCCCTTAACCTTTCTTTTTGTTTTCTGGCTTGAAGTGTTTATGTTGAGAAATAATTTGATAATCTAATGGGAGCTCCCTTGTATGGAACTTTCTGTCTCTCTCTTGTAGCCTTTAAGATTCTTTGTCCTGAACATTTGCCATCATAATTATGATGTGTCCTGCTGTGGGCCTTTTTGGGTTCATCTTGCTTAGGAATCTCTCTCCTTGTGTGACTTTTTCTTCCCCACATCAGGGATGTTTTCTGACATTTTTTTTTTCAAATAGGTTTTCTAACCCTTGTTCCTCTTCCTGTTGTTCTGGCACCTCTATTATTCTTATGTTGCTTCATTTCATGTTGTCCCATAGCTCCCTTAGGCTCTCCTCCTCTCTTTTAGTTTTTTTTCTCCCAAATTGCAGTTCAATTTGGTTGTGTTTAGCTTTCCTGTCTTCAAATTCGCTAATTCAGCCCTCTGTTTCTCCTAGTCTATTGTTGGAAGTTTCCATGATGTTTGTTATTGCAGCTATATCATTCTTCATTTCTTCTTTATTCGTTTGTAAGTTATTGAGTTCCCCCCCTCCATTTGATTTATGAACTGAATTGTTTTTCTGACATATTCCTTGCCTTTGTTTCACTTAGCTGCTTTTCTGGCCCTTCCTCCTTTTCTTTCCTTTGGGGGTTTCTTTGTCTACCCATTTTTGGTCTCATCGAGTGATCTAGATGGAATCGTGCAGGGGCTGCTCCTTGAGTGGCAGTGGCTCCTCAAGCTGTGGTTGCTGAAGTGGTTGCTTCTCAGTTGGCAGCAGCTCCTCTGGTGGGTGCTGTTTGCAGCAGTGGTGTCTCCTCTGGCTGATGGGGGATGCTGCTTGCCCAGCTGCTGTTCCTTGGATGGGGGTGGGCTGCTCACGTGGCTGCTGCTCCACGAACAGGGCAGCCTGCTCATGTGGCTGCTGCTCTTAGGATTGGGTCTGGCTGCACACAGCTGCTGCTCCTCGGATTGAGCATGTGCTGCTTGCGTGGCTGATGCTCCTTGGACGAGGGCGGGCCTGCTCACGCAGCTACTGCTCTTCAGACAGGTGTAGGCTGGGCGTGGCTAATAAATACTTCTTGGACCAGTGTGTGCTGCTCAGGACTGCTGCTGCTTCTCGGACTTCCTATTTAATACTTTGTTTCATTTTAAAGCTTCCATTCTTCACTTGGTGTCTTTTTATCTCAGATGTGATCTCCTATCTCTTAAAGGTATTCCTCTCACTAATATCAGGTTTCCATTTTTCTTTCTTTCCCTAGAAAATTATTTTCTTCTCTTTTTGTCTCTCTCCTTATCCTTTATTTCTTCTCTCCCCATAGATAAAACCATACTTACTTCTTTTGTGAACTAAGTTGAAAATAATTTATCTAAATTCAATTACCTGCTATGAACTACTTAATTATCTCCTGTGCTTATGTAATTTATAAACTTCTTGAAAGAGCAGTCTGTAGTCCTTATTTCTACTTTCTCCTCAAATATTAACCCAGACAGTTCACAATGCATTACATTTGTTCATTCTCACAATCCCTTTCCATCTTTCAAATCTTCTCAAAGTACTCAATATCCTTTTATTCTCCAGATTAACAATGACTACCATTTAGTTCTTATTTTTTTCTTATAGCATTTAAATTACCTCTTATTTTTAACATTATTTTATTCTTTGGTTTTAATATTTACATACTTCTATTTTTTTTTATTTCTTAGATCGCTTTTACTTATTCATCGTTTTGACATGTCCCTTTCCTTCTTTTATCATTATCCCCCTAATTCAGTATGCATTCTTTAGGGTTTTGTTTTCAGTCCTTATTCTTCTCTTTATATTTTCTCTCTGAGATGTGTCATTAGTTCCTTAGTTGCATAGAGATAATAGTTGAAAGTAAACAAATAAATATATATCACAATTGTTTTCTCAAGTACTATGAGTGGATTCCATAAGATATTAAATATGGCATGTCACATTTAGAGTTTTCATAGCAAAATTTGTTGTTTTCTTATAAATAAGTTCTTTATCTTGAGTCTACTTTTAATAATTGTAATCTGCCTTATACAGTCTCCCAGGATTAATATTTAGAAGAAATATTAATCACATATCCTAATAGTTGTACAAATTTTAAAATTATGCTTTCTGTGAAATTTCCATTACCCTAATCTAAATTATTATTACATTTTTGTTGGTTTGTTTAAATACAGATTATTCCAAAAACATATATACACACTTTAACAACTGGTACCTCAATTGATGTTTCTTTTAAGCCAAACTAAGTTTGAACAAAGAGAATTCATCCTACTACTAGAAGTTTGCAAATGCACTTGAAATACAAACACTGCCTTTATAATTATTCAAGGTGAATATACATTTTGGGACACCATGTGACCCCTCAAAAATGTATACACACTTTAAAAGCTAATAACTCACTTAATTTTTACTCCTTTTTGAGTTTAACTTATTTGAAATAATAGGTGAAGCTAGACTAAGCTTCAAACAAAGAAAATTTATCCACTAGACATTTTATGTGGACATATAAAGGATAAAGTTTATGGTAGAAAACCAGTAAGAGTTGACAAATTGAGGGCACACAAATACTGAACAAAATGATGCTTGATGTTTATGATTCCATTGTTTCAAGTTGTCAGCAGTGCTTGGACCAGAAAAGTAATCAGTTGAAAACAGGCATTGACAAAAGCATTACTTGTTTTTGTAGATTTTTAAAAAAATTTTGAAAACAAACTGTATGTGAATAAACACTGATTTTATAATCATTCAAAGTATGTATACATTTTTTTGGATACCCTACAGTTTCTAAAATGGTATGAGGGCATCCAATCTTTACTGACATGCCAGGAAAAAACATAAAAAATAAAAATAAAAATAAATAACACTTCCAAGTAATTGTGAATTATTCTCACTGCTTATATATTAAACTTTGTCTTTTTATAACCTTTAGGGTCTCAACAATCAAATATTAATGGGTCTTTTCAATGAGTATTATGAGTATTTTCCTGCAATCACTCATATACTAGTCCAGTGGCCAGCAAACTCATTAATCAACAGAGCCAAATATCAATAGTACAATGATTGAAAAATTTTTTGAGAGCCATATTTTTATTTTTTTAATATATTTTATTGATTTTTTTTTTTTTTTACAAAGAGGAGGGGAGAGGGATAGAGAGTTAGAAATATCTATGAGAGAGAAACATCAGCTGCCTCTTGCACACCCCCTACTGGGGATGAGAGAGAAATATCTATCAACCACCTCCTGCACGCCTCCTCCTGGGGATGTGTCCTTAACCAAGGTACATGCCCTTAACCGGAATAGAACCTGGGACCTTTGATTTCTGCAGGCCAACGCTCTGTCCACTGAGCCAAACCAGTTTTGGCAAGAGCCATATTTTTTAAACTTAAACTTCTTCTAATGCCACTTCTTCAAAATAGACTCATCCGGGCCATGGTATTTTGTGGAAGAGCCACACTCAAGGAGTCAAAGAGCCTCATGTGACTCATGAGCCACAGTTTGCTGACCACTGTATTAGTCAAACTGACCAGTCCATGCTTTCTTATATTTATTTGTCACATTTGTTTTTACTGAAAGGCTTTTCTAAGGATTTATGTTTAATATCAATCTCTCAAGCATATACACTCTTCAAAACCTAGCTTTAATGTCACTTATTTGTATAAAACTATTTCCACTTTATCTTTTATTAATATTTTTCTACAAATGTCCATGACATTATTTTGTATCTCTTGGAGTATTTGTTAAATTGTCCTTTCTTAAAGTTCATGCATTCTTTTTAATTTTTTCCCCAACTTAATCCTTTTGTGACTGAGAACACATGGTTTGCAAAATCAAAATGTCTCTAGATTTTGTCATTAAAAATCAGAGGACTTTAATTATAACAAGTGGATGGTGTTGTATTTATTTATTTATTTACTCTTTTCTTTTGTCTTTATTGATGAAGGTATGACATATGTATCCTTATTCCCTCATTTGCATTCTTTTGAAAAGTAGTTATTGAACACTTCACTTCCTTTTCAATGAAGCCCATCCTACTTACCCGTTTAACATTGCAACCCTTCTCCTACATCCATGGTCCTCCTTATTCTCTGTTTTCATAGCATTCATCAACTTCTAAAGTACCACACACATGCACGTAAACATTGTAGCAATAAATGGTTAAGCAAGCAGTCCAGAGATAAACGGTTAAATTGGGAACTACTGAGGAATCCCCTTACGGCTAGGCTTGTAACACTTCCTCCCCTAAAGCCAGGCCTGCAAACTATTCCTCTTATCTTCGGCCAGACCCCAACACCTGAACCACAACTTCCTGAGTCCGTTGGGCTAACTAGGTCAAGCAGCCTTACTAGGAACCTCCTGGGTTAGCCGGTCCCTTGCTGCCTGAGAACAATTAAAGATTGCCAAGCCAGCAATATGAGCCAATAGGGGAAGGCAGAATGGGTATAAAAAGAGGGACTGCCCCTCTGTCAGCACTCTTACCAGGAGTCTGCCAGGCTGCTGCGTCAGCTAAGGTTTGAGCCCAGATTCAAATCTGTAATAAATTTATGCCTGTTTGAATTCAATTAGTCTTTGTAGTCTATCTTGTGGGGACTCACTCTGTTACAAACATATATATTTTATATATTAAAATATCTTCCTTTTGCACACTATAATGGAAACTTTTTGAATACAGGAATTTCTGTCTATTTTATTTACTAATATATTCTTAGCACCCAAAATCATGCCTGGCTCCTAGTGGACATTCAAAAAATCATTGAATTAATGAGCACTGACAATGTTCCAAATGTTTTCTACAGTAAATAAAACAGATACAACTCATGGTTTTACTTGCACAACTCATGGTTTTACTTGTTTAGGTAGGGAAATAGATATTAAAGACAAAATTAACCTATAATTAGAAATGTGGAAAAGGGAAAGAATCTAGTCTGCACACATAATAGTTAAGCTGTGGCCTATAAGATATATAGTTGGTATTCTACAATGAGGTTTCCAGGGGAAAAATAGCATGTATGAAAGCACTAAGCTCTAAAAAAGTTCAAGCAGCTTAAGTTTTGTGAATAAGACATACACACCCAGGAGCCAGAGAGAGAAACCCAGGTTATATAGTGTAAAATTTTAGTGTAAGATCATTGAGCAGTCATTAGAGGATTTTAAATCATAACAACAAAACAAAACAAAACAAAAAACTACTCAGTAGGTTATTATAACACTTCGTGAGGAGGGGATAGTGACTTTGATTTCGATGGTAGCATTTAACATGGAGAAAAGTGAAAGATAGTAACTTGATTTTTTATAATTCAAGCATAATTTTATTTTATTTTTTGTTGAAAATATCACAGATATCCTCTTTTCTTTCCCATTGACCCTCTCTATTGCGCATATCTGCATAGGCCTTTTAACACACTGATGTCTGTGTCCATGAGTTATGTATGTGTGCCTATGAGTTCTTCAGTTAATCTCTCCTCACACATCCGCTCTCTCACTCCCACCTTTCCTCTGAAATTCATCAGTCTGTTCCATGCTTCTATGTTTCTAAATCTATTTTATTCATCAGTTTATTTTGTTCATTAGATTCCATATATGAGTGAGATCATGTGATGCTTGTTTTATTCTAACTGGCTTATTTCACCTAGCAAATTCCAGGTCCCTTCACACTATCTCAAAGGGTAAGCAATCCCCCTCACATACTTTTATTTATTTATTTTTTATAGTTGCCTGGTGCACAAATTTATGCACCAGGGGGGGGTCTCTTAGCCAGGCCTGTGGGGTCCCAGATTACAAGAAGGCACAGGCCAGGCCAAGGGACCCCACTGATGTGTGAATGGGACTGGGGAGAGACAAAGAAGGTTGGCCAGCCAGTAAGGAGCCATGGGAGAGCTTCAGGGCATGCCTGGCCTTCACACTCACTCCTGATCATCCAGCCCCAGCAGCAAGCTAATCTACCGGTTAACAGCCTGCTCCTTGGTGGTCAGTGCACATCATAGCAAGTGGTTGAGCATCCTTAGCATACCATTAGTATATTATGCTTTGATTGGTTGAGCAGTCAACCAATTGACCAGACACTTAGCATATTGGGCTTTTATTATATAGGACTAGAGGCCTGATGCACCAAATTTATGCACAGGAGGGCATGTCCCTCAGCCCAGCTTGTACCCTCTCCAATCTGGGACATTCCTCTTACATTCCAAGACTGCTGACTCCCAACCTCTCGCCTGTCAGCCTTCCTGATTGGCCCTAACCGTTTCTGCCTGACAGCATGATCACCCCCTAACCACTCCTCTGCCAGTATAATTGATGCCTAACTGTTCCCCCACCAGCCTGTTTTCCCCTAACTGCCCTCCCCTGCAGGCCTGGTCCCCTCCAACTGCCCTTCCCTGCAGGCCCCATTGCCCCCAACTTCCCTCCTCTGCTGACCTGGTCACCCCTATCTGCCTTTTCCCACAGGCTTGCTCACCCTCAACTGCCCTCTCTTTCAGGCCTGGTCCCTCACAACAGCTCTCTCCTGCTGGCCATCTTGTGGCGACCATCTTGTGTCCACATAGGAGCAGGATCTTTGACCACATAGGGATAGCCATCTTGTGTGTTAGAGTGATAGTCAATTTGCATATTACTCTTTTATTAATTAGGATAGAGGCCTAGTGCATGGGTAGTGCCAGCTGGTTTGCCCTGAAGGGTGTCCCAGATCAGTGTGGGGGTTCTCTTGGAGCATGGGGTGTCTGGGTGAGGGGCCTTTGGTGGTTTGCAGGCCAGCCACACACCCCAGCGACCCAAGCAGAGGCCCTGGTATCTGGGATTTATTTATCTTCTATAATTGAAACTTTGTAGCTTTGAGTAGAGGCCTGAACCTGCCAGGATGTGTGGAAAGCTTAGCTTCCTCCATTGCCTGGGAAACCCAAGCCTCTTGCTCACTCTGGGGCTACAGCTATCCTGTTTGGGGTTAATTTGGATACTTGCTCCTGATTGGCTGGTGGGCATGGCTTGTGGATGTAGCAGAGTGGTGGTTAATTTGCATATTGCTCTTTTATTAGGTAGGATAGTATTCTATGGTGTAAACGTACCACAGCTTTTTTTATCCAGTAATCTACTGATAAGAATTTGTGTTCTTTCCAGACCTTAGCTATTGCAAGTTGCACTGCTATGAACAAAGGGGGTGCATACATTCTTTCTGATTGGTGTTTCAGGTTTCTTAGGATATTTTCCTAGAAGTAGGATCACTGGCTCAAATGGCAGTTCCATATTTAATTTTTTGAGGAAACTCCATACTGTTTTCCATAGTTGCTGCCCTAGTCTGCATCTCCAACATCAGTGTACTAGGGTTCCACTTTTCCCCATATCCTTACCAGCAGTTGCATTTATTAATTTGTTGATGATAGCCATTCTAACAGGTATAAGGTGTTTAATTTGCATCTTTCTTATAATTAGTGACTTTGAGCATGTTTTCATGTGTCTCTTGGCCAACTATATGTCTACTTTGGAGAAGTGTCTATTTAGGTCCTTTGCCCATGTTCTTTTATTGGATTGTTTGTCATCCTTTTGTTAAAGGAAATGAGTATGAGTCCCTTATATATTTTGAATATTAAATCATTATCAGATGTATCATTGCCAAATATATTCTTTCATACAGTGGGTTCCCATTTCATTTTGTTGATGGTTTATTTTGCTGTGCAGATGTTTTTTATTTTGATGTAGCTCCATTTGTTTATTTTCTCATTAGTTTCCTTTGCCTTATGAGATTTATCCATAAACATACTGCTACAAGAGATATCTGAGATTGTACTGCCTATGGTTTCTTCTAGGACTGTTACGGTTTCATAACTTATAGTTAAGTATTTTATCCTTTTTGAGGCTATTCTTGTATATGGTGTAATATCTGATTTTCACAAAGGACATTGCAGATGGTTTGAGGTTTAAAGATGCTGGCTATTATGTGGGTGGCACCTTTATACTGAGAAACATTAGGTTTGGATACAGACACACCAGAATTGCAGTTCACTTTCAGTCTCTTAAAACTATGTAATTTTATTAAGAACTTAACTCTTTAAGGCTGTTTCTTCTTTCACATACTCACATAATACTTATGGAGTTTATTTAAAGCTAAATAAGATTATGCATACAAATTCCCTTACAGAGATCCTGAAAGGAGGTTCCCTTCAACAGATATACTCCTTAATAGATTACACAATTCTTTGTTTCTTTTTCTTTTTTTACACTGATATTTACTTAAAAAATGGTAAATATTGGTACCAGATAATTTTGGAGGAACTCTGCTTTTCTTTTAAAAAATGCAAGTAAATAAGCCTTTAAATTATTTTAAAAACAAGTTAACATTTTTAAATGATACCTTCAAAACCACTGACTAGAATAACAGATATCTAAAATAACTCTATTTTGCTGAGTTTTATCTTCCAATTTTTATTCTAAAATATCTTTTTGGGAGAAAAAAAAAGAACAACAAATTGCTTAAGGACATACATATAAAACCTATTAAGTGGAATTAATGGCATTACATTGCTAGCGACTTTATAATAAGCATTATGTTTCTGTTGGTATCTCCTTCATATATCTTCCAGAAATATGTGTGCTGCATATGTTTGATAATTGAATGATCTTTTTTATTGTATAAATGAAAACAACAACAACAAGTCCTAAGGTAATTAATTGGTGTGTTCAATATTACATAGTTACATATTCAAATTTTATTTAGTTTTTTACTTCTAAGTTAGCACATATTTTGGGTATAATTACTATTTTTTAATGAGTTGTTTCATTTCTCATACAAAACTTCTACTAATATTACACTTCTGATAATGCAGGAAGATTCAGCGAAAAGAAAGCAAGAAGAGGAGGGAGATGAGTAAAGGGCTGGGAAGAGGAATTGAGGATTAGAGCGAGGCTGCAGCAAACTACGCAATGGCCACGGCTGCTGGTCAGCTCTGAGGTGAGGAAGGATTCTTTCCTGGTGGCCCAGAACTGTGAGGAAGTGACACTCTGTTGTTATTCAGGTTGGGTAATTTTGCTACAGAAGGCCTGGTAGTGTAATAAAGTCACTATCATTATCATTATATCATCTTCTTGTTGCTGAAGGTCACTGTTTTCCATTGATGTTTTTTGAACTGCTTCCAAAATCTCCTATGGTATGTCAGATTGGAGAAACTGCAGTTGTTCCAAATATCTTGATTGTTGTTTTTTTATACAGGAAAGATAATTTTTTTCAGGTGCATACAGATTTGGAGGTTTCAATACTCATTATTATAAACTAGAGACTGGGTGCATAAGATTTGTGCACGGAGTGGAGGTCCCTCAGCCCCGTCTGTGTTCTCTTGCAGTCTGGAACCCCTCTAGGATATAGCCAGCAGTTTGGAGCTCTTGCAGCCCAGAATGCCTCACTCCTTACTGCCTGCCTGCAGTGGAGGTGCAAGTCCACCACTGCACTTGCCAGCCATGAGTCTGTCTTCTGGCTGAGTGGTGCTCCCCCTGTGGGAGTGCACTGACCACCAGAGGGCAGCTCCTGTGTTGAGTATCTGATCCCTGGTGGTCAGTGCATGTCATAGCGACTGGTTGTTCTGCCCTATGGTCAATTAGCATATTATGTTTTTATTATATAGGATGAGCTGAGCTATGGCTCTTTGCTGGGTTTTCAGATGTTCAATTAAACCTAGGGCTTTGGAAAAGAGCAAAGGAACACTTTAACAACATGATCTGGAAATACCATTTCAATGATCAAGTAGATTGTGCTGAAATGAAAAATCACTTGTTAAAATGCTAAATGATTAGGTCACTGAGTATTTTTTTTTAAATTTGGAGACAATTATTATTTATAATCATTACCTCTATTATATCACGTAGTCTTACATATATTAAGTGAACACAGCGCATGCAAGTAATACAAAACCGAAGTATTGAAAAACATCTTTGGTTATCCACATGGAGACATTCAAGTTTTGATTTAACCTCATTTGATTGTAGTGCAGACCATAAAAATATGGGGCAAGCTTTTAAATGGCACCTATTTAAAATGACATGCCAATGAAACACGGCAAAATGAATCTCAGGGGAAGGCAACTTAATAAGACTATAAATTTCTCAATATAAATTTAAATGAAATGCCTTATGAGATCTTGAAGGATTGCTGGTTAGCCCCTGGCTATCAGGGAAATGGTGGGAAGGTCCCTTGAGAGCAAGAGCTGAGAAACGGTTTTCTGAAAAAAAAAGGGGGATGTTATGCTGGGAAATTAATCTCAGCTGGAAAACCTAAAAGGGTCAAATTTAATGGGTTTTTGATAACTCTTATGTACATACTTGGTATTACCTAGCTCAAAGAACATTCTCTTTGTGTAACGGGCTTTGATATAATTTACAGCCGCCACTCATTTTTTGTTATAAGTGGTATACTTTCCTCACCATTCCCAGAACTGACACGCTGTGTGTCAAATCTGAAAATGTTTCATTTCATATGGAAAGAAAATGCTTTCATCTAAAATTGTCTCTTTCCAGAGAAATACTTGCAAAACACATTTTTGACATACATTTTGGAGAAAAATTTCTTTTTTATTATCACAAAAAGTCACTTCAGGCTGCGCTGAGGTACTGATTAATGCTCGCCTGGGTAACACTGAAGGTACTCATGTTTCACTTGCTCTCCAGACAGGCATTAATCGCGACAACACACCATGTTGTCATTTCTGCTCTCAGGTTGGAAGCACTGTTAAAAAAAATTGCTTCAAACATGGGGCACAGAAAAAAAAATTCAAGTGGAAGTTGAAAGAACTATCATCTTCATTACCTCATTCCTATTACTTAATTTGTTTAAATTATTGCTGAGTTAGGAAACTGTGCTAAGCCAACAGAAAGGGGGGAGAAACCCTATTTCGATCTTTTGTTTGCAAGCCTTAATAGAGGTAAAATTAAAATTGAAGTGAAGATTAATGTGAGGTTGCTAGAACTTTGCAGGCAAAGAAAGGCTTTTTGTCCTTGATTATAATTTGTAGAGAGGATTTTATGAATCTCTGATCTCCATTTGTTTGATCTGAATAAATTGTTTGATGATGGACTTGACATGGATAGGGAATAGTAGCCTTTGGCCATGACCCATATGTAGCGCTGGCTAAAAATCCAGAGGCATTTAGACATAATTTCCAGACATTTTTCTTTTGCAATCCTTTGAATTAGCTGTTAAACTTCCTCCTTTGCACACTGTCAAAATGACTAACAATATCAGTTTAAAAGTACATGTCTAATAATAGAGATTGGAAAAAAGCTTTTTTTTAATGTTCTAGACCTTAAAATGAGTCTTACTTGTGTAGATGTTTTACAAACTAGGGTACATAAAGATTAGATAAATTTTTGCAAAAACACTCATCAATGTGTGGAAAAAAAAACAAAATTTAAACCCAGTTTACCTGATTACTTTTGCTACATCTTAGTCACTACTCTTAGATACTTTAGTGACACCACCTTGACTATTTTAGATTCTTCACACATAAAAAAAGCCAAGAACCATGTCTGTGAGCCTTATACAAATAATAGAATTAAATGAGTTATTAAAGGTATGGGATGACACTTAGGAAAGTTTCTCATATGCATAATACTTCAACCATTATGGTCATAAGTTATTCTTTAAAAACTTTTAAGAGAAAAATTGTTCTTTTTAAAAATATATATATTTTATTGATTTTTTTACAGAGAATTAGGGAGAGGAATAGAGAGTTAGAAATATCGATGAGAGAGAAACATCGATCAGCTGCCTCCTGCACATCCCCTACTGGGGATGTCCCTGCAACCAAGGTACCTGCTCTTGACTGGAATCGAACCTTGGACCCTTCAGTCTATCACTCTAGGCCGTCACTCTATCCACTGAGCCAAACCGGTTAGGGCAGAAAAATCATTCTTAATAAAAACCAAGGAGCACTGTCAGAAGAAAAGTGTTTTCAATAATATTGTCTACAAATATGTTTTTGTCAAATCTACACATAAAATTTTGTCTCTTAAGTACCCTACTACAAAATGTAGTAAAGATTACATGTTATTGCTAAATCTTATATAATTAAACCCTAATATGCAGGTCGCTATGATGTGCACTGACCACTAGGGGGTAGATGCTACTGAGAGGGAGGATACTGGTGGTGGTAATTGGGGGGCAGGGCTGGCTGGTGGGCAGTGCCAGGCTGCCAACCAAGCAGGGTGCCAGCAGGGGACTCCCAATCACCCCGCCTACCTATTGCCCCACAGATCCCTGATCACCGGCTAGGCCTAGTAACCCTACCCTATATATTGGGAACAGTCTCTTAGATTTAAAAATTGAAACCTGGCAAGGCTAATCTAACACTAAAAATCAGGTTGATGCAGCAATGACATGCATGGACTCTGGCTTGCACGTTTTGTGATCAGCCCTGATTCTGACTGTGTTTTAAAGCCAATAACTTCACTTCTCTCTGCTTCAGTGTTTCCACCCATAAGATGGGGAAAATGGTAAAATGGTACTACTGCCTCAAAAGGATCATCTTATGTACTTTTTTATAATCAGGGCAAAAAAATGTAGCTGCCCATACAAATGCAAAATGCCTTTTACCTGTATGAAAAGTATGGTTACTGGTGCATGCAGCGTCCTGGATTGTGAGAGTGATGTCCAACTGCTGGTTTAGGCCCGACATCCCCTGAGGGGTCCCAGATTGCGAGAGGACTTAGGCCAGGCTGAAAAACTCTGCCCCTCCTTCCCTACACAAATTTCATGCACCAAGCCTCTAGTAAATATATAAACAAGAAGTTGACATTGGTTATCATTGATCATTATTACTTTTAATACTCAGTATTGCAAATGATATTTTTCTAGTTTTGGTCATGTCCAAACTTATATTAAAGAACATTGCAAACTAGAGAAGAAGAGAGAGGAGAGAGAGAAGGAGATAAATGCTTATCTTTATCTGAAAGACTAACCAAATATTGTAATTATTTATTCTCATCTTTCTGTATGTTAACTGTATTTTTTAAATTTTTCCCAGTGTACTTTGAAGTCTATATATCATGAAGAAAGCATTAATTTATAGTGATCATATGGCAATACTGAAATTAGAATGCAGAAATATGTATCATACTGGAGGCCTGGTGCATGAAATTTGTGCATGGAGATGTGTGTCCCTTAGCCCAGCCTGCACCCTCTCTAATCTGGGACCTCTCGAGGGATGTCTGATTAGGATCGGGCCTAAACGGACAGTTCAACATCCCTCTCACAATACAGGATTGTTGGCTCCCAACTGCTTGCCTGCCTGCCTTCCTGATTAGCTCTAACCACTTCTACCTGCTAGCCTGACTGATGCCTAAGTGCCCCCCACTGCCAGCCTTTTTGCCCCTAACTGTCCTCTCCTGTAGGCCTGGTCACCCCTGATTACTCTCTCCTGCAGGCCTGGGTCCCCCCACAACTGCCTTCCCCTGCTGGCCATATTGTGTGTTGGAGTGATGGTCAATCTGCATATTACTAATTTATTAGATAGGATAGAAGCTTGCTGCACTGGTGGGGGCCAGCTGGTTTGCCCTGAAAGGTGTTCTGGATCATGGTGTGTGTTCCCTTGGTGCATGGGGCGGCCTGGGAGAGGGGCTTGTGGTGGTCAGTCAGGTCCCCCAGTGGCCCAAGCAGAGGCCCTGGTATCTGGGATTTATTTATCTTCTACAATTGAAACTTTATAGGCTTAATTGGAGGCCAATGCAGACTTGCGCTACAGAAGCTTGGCTTACTTCATCGCTGGGGGCAACCCTAACTTCCTGCCATCTCCAGTTCCGTAGCTATTACCATTTTTGTTGGGGTTTATTTATCTTCTTTAATTGAAACTTTGTAGCCTTTAGAAGAGGCCTGGACCCCACCCGGGTATATGGAAAGCTTGGCTTCCTCCATCATCAGGGAAACCCAAGCCTCCCTCCTGTTAGCTTTCTGGCCACAGCCATCTTGGTTGGGGTTAATCTGCATACTTGCTCCTTATTGGCTGGTGGGCATGACTTGAGAGTGTGGCTTGTGGGTATAGTGGAGTGATGGTTAATTTGCATTTTACTCTTTTTATATAGGTTGATTGTGCCACCATTTAACTATGCATTTCTCTCCAGAAGGACATCTTGGTTGCTCCCAGGTTTTAATAAATATAAATATAGATGTTTGTGGGGACATAAGTTTCAACTTCTATGAGTAAATACCAAGAAGTACATTTGTTGATTGTATGATAAAGAGTATGTCTTGTTTTAAAGAAGGACGATGTATTTTCTTTAATTAGAAATTTCATTTTCTTAATTTATAAAAATTCTTGTATTGCATATTCATTTTTATTTAAAAAAGGCAATTTACATTAAATAAGGTACTTTTAGACAAATCATTTTAAAAGCAAAATGAGAAAAACTATTTTAAAGTATTATAAAAGGAAGTTTATTAATTAAACTATTGGTACATTTTTATATAGTTACCATTAAGTAGATTGAGGCCTTCAAAATGTGCTACCAGTTTGCCCTTTGTATTATTTATAAAACACTTGTAGGGGATTAGTATACATTCATACAACTGCTAGAAAAACTGTCTTTGAGAAATGGGGAGAAAATTTTGCTTTTCAGTGTTCACATTCTTGCTAATTAAAGTTTGAATACAATGTTAAAGTGCTATGTATTTTATTTGATCTCTTTCTCTAGATGTTAGAAGAAAATAATAAAATTCCAGAAAAATAGAGCCTGGCTAATTATACAATGCTTAATATTTAAAATAATCTAATAGATATAGATACATACATAGAAAGATATACATAGACACATAAAATATATTTTGACCATCCATTGTACATGAAGTTTCAATAAGCCAATTTAAAAATAATCACTTGTAAATAAAGTAACACTTTGAGATATTTGCATAGAAAGACATTGCCTACTTTCAAGTAATGTAAGTTAAAGGAAAAATATATTACTGTATTTGGTAGAATTTTATAGAAATTAGGAATTTTGTTAAACCATAATTAACACATAATAAATTGTAAATACAATATTGGTATAAGAATTTAAATAAACTGATAAGCTTGGTTCTTTATAAAGGAACTTTATACTGGAAGAAAAAAAAAACACTGAATTTATGTTAAAAACTAATATTTTTTTTCCAATTTCTTACTCTATATTTTACTGTCTTTGAATTTCAAGTTAAGTTCACAGCTATTTTTTAAAAATAGAAAAAAGCTGACTAACCAAAAACTTCTCAAGAGTTTTAATTAAAGTATAAAATAAATTATATATATATATTCCCCAAAAAATGTATACACACTTTAACAGCTGGTAAATCACTTAATTTTCACTTCTTTTCAGATTTAACTGATTTAAAATAATGGGTGAAGCCAGAGTAAGCTTTAAACAAAGAAAATTTATCCACTAGACTTTTTTATGGGGATACATAAAAGATCAAGTTTACAGTACAAAACCAGCAACAGTTGACAAATTGAGGGCAAAGAAATACCGAATGAAATGATTCCTGATGTTTGTGATTCCATTGCTTTGCATTATCAGCAGTCTGGACCAGGACGGTAAATCAGTTTGAAAATAGGCATTGACAAAAAAAATAATTCATTTCTGCAAATTCTTTAAAGTTTTGAAAATGAACTGTATGTTTATAAACATTGCCTGTACAATCTTTCAAAATGCATATACATTTTGAGACACCCTGTATGTGATATGCAGTTCTTATCTAAAGCCTATTTTGCATTAAAAAAATGAATAAAGTAAATGAGAAGGGAAAAGAACAAGGAACTTTGGAAGAATGAGTAGCATTTAACAGTCGTCCCTGGAGTTCCTGCCCCCACTCCTTGTAAAGGTTAAAGTGTAATATCTACCAGGCCCTATATATTCTATTATTTTGTGTAAATTGACATGAAATAGGAGGAAAAAGCAAGTTGAAATAGTTTAATTTATAGGATACTCTCTAAAACACAAACACATAAATAAAAAGACAACAGAAATTATTAAAAACACTGAATGCAGATTATTTATAATATAGCTGGAGAGTATTGATCATTATAGTATATGAACTATTGAGATGATAATTTGCTTGTATGCTGTCTGTCTTCATTTCTAATTTGAAAAATTGCCATCTTAGTGTGAATATATTAAGAATCAATATTATATATGCTGGTTATAAAAAATTGGAGAGTTTCTTAGAGATCTTTTGATGCTAGAGAGTTGAAATTGTTCTAAAAAAATGATTCCGTGTTTACTCAATCTGTCAGGGAAATCTGGAATAACCTCTCAGTGTCATTCAAAGTAACGCATGTGGCTTTTTGTTTCTTTCTTTTTCCGCGATTCTTATCTTCTAATAAGGTCATTTCTAACTTGACAATTCAGGTGCTTCATCTCTGCTGAGCATACTTTCTATATGTCACTGAAGTGGTAATTTATCTCTTCTTGTCTTTTATAACCGGGTATGAAACATTTAATAATTGACACTTTGCACGGTCTGTATTAAATCATTTTGTCAGCACTATTTCATTTATTGGGCTCCACACAATCATAGCTCTTGGTCTCCATGGTTTGAAAAAAAAAGCAAATCTATATTGTCATGAGAAACATTACTTTCTTCAATGGTGGAAATGTCATACAGTCACCTTGTTTGTTTTTTAGAGAGTTTCCAATAACTTGAGGAGGAGACAACAGTTGCCACAGTTCAGATTCTACATTTCTGGAAATTGCAATCAATATGGAAAAGAGAAGTACTGTTATTAGACTGAAAACAGCTTTTTACTGAGTTAGTAGATCAGACTCCTCTGTAATTTTATGACTTTGAGCAAAGCTTTATCTCTGAACTTGTTTCTCATCTATAAAAAAAAGGACAGATTGTATCAGATGTTTATTAACTCACATTCTGGCTTTAACACTACCTAATTCTATATGAATGGCTGACTTTATCTCTTGGAGAACAAAAACATTGTTAAAACTGTTTTTTTAAATTATTTATAGGCATTAGAACTAAACATGAGTATTGAATGTATTTTCCTTTATTTAAACTGAAGGAAAGAGTCCAGTGATGGTATTTGAAATACTATGTGCCTTAATGGCAAAGAAATATCTGAGCAGGTGGAATTTTCTATGTCATCTTATTCCCACTATATTAGTAATCACACACACACACACACACACACACACACAGTTCCTGCAGTAGTTCCTTGATAGGCATGGTCATATTAACAGAAAGAACAATTACCTAAAATCTGGAAACATGACTAATCAATCGTATGGAGGAAAATAAAGAGTACTTCAGAGGCAAAAAAGAAATTGGATGGAGGTTTATATTTGATTTGTGTAAACTATTTGTTTTTCTTATAAGGGATAACTATGTAGTGAGATGTTAAAAAAAAAAGACACAATTGCCACTGAATCAGTTTAAAAACTAACACCTGTGTTTGTATCTGAACCTCCTTGAAGGTGCAATCCTTTTTTTCTCTTCATTCTTTCTGATAGACATTTAAGAAGCCAATTAAATTCTTCTTTGTGACCTTGAATTAGTGTGAAAAATGTCATCTGAAATAGGCCTAAGACATAATTATCTCATTTAGCCTAATATGAGTACTCCGGTTTGATATAGTTCTGGCTAGGAGCAGAGAAACTAAGAGAGTTTATTCAAACTAATAGATGATAGTTATTATTAATGCAAAAGGAGTTTTATATTATATTTCTACTCAGAAGTTTCCTATTCAACTTTATAGCTTTGCTGTTGTAATGGAAATTGAATATTCTGAATATTTTCTAATGTCTTGTTTGTGATTATATAAAATTTGTGCTTCATTGACTGAAAGCAATAGAAAATCAGTTGTCAGTGGTTCCCTGGGAATTTTTCCTCTGCAGAATATAATTGTTATGTTCTTCATATATTGCTTCCTAAAAATATGTAAAAGATACATAAATCATATTATTTATTATTGATCTAATAATATCTAAGGTTTTATTGATGTTTTATAATGTTTCAGAGATCATTTTAAACTGATGAGCTACGATTTGACAGAAAATTGTGTTAATTTCAAGCACTAGAAAAACTATCTCCATACTTATTTTTGGCAAGAAAAATTAAAAACAAAAAGAAGAATAAAAAGTAAGCATTTTTTTCTTATTTAAATAAAATTAGCTTTTATATTTCATTTTAAAATAATGCATATTCATTGGAGAAATATGAAAAATAAGGGAAGGTATGAAGAAAAAAATAAAATTAATTCTAATTCTTTAAATCCACAAATAATGGGTGGATCTTTCAGACTTTTTTGGTAATATTTTAGTTTTAGGTGTTTTTAACGAGACAATAATATGTAAATAAATGCTTCACTAAAAATTAAAATATTATTACAGAACTCATTGAAATCCCCCATAAATCATTTAAAACCACTCTCTGTAAACTAAACCAGTTTTATCTGTTAAAAGTTTGTTATTTACCTAAATATTTTCTTTTATATTAATACAGGTACTGTATAAATAGATGTATGACTCATTAAAGAGACATCTTTGATTGTGATGTAATCAAGTTTTATCTTTGTGATTTTGTTCTTTGCATCTTCTTTTAAAAAATCCCTATTTTGTTGTCGAAAGTGATTCTTCTTTATTTTCTTTTCCAGGTTAGAGTTTTTCATGATTAGGTATTTAATACTTCTGCAGTTTACATTTTAATATGAAGTAAGTTAGGGATTTAATTTTATTTTTATCTATATACTGTGCCAGATTTTATGAGACTATTTAAAAATTCATAAGGTTTAACTAGTTTGTTAACATTTCTATCAAATAATAATGACATGTAAAAACATTTTGTTTACTCTATTCTATTAATTTATTTAACTTTCACTAGTGGCACACCATTTAAAAAATATATATATTTTATTTATTTTTTACAGAGAGGAAGGGAGAGAGATAGAAAGTCAGAAACACCAATGAGAGAGAGACATCGATCAGCCGCCTCCTGCACGCCCCACAGTGGAGATGTGCCCGCAAGCAAGGTACATGCCCCCAACCGGAATCGAACCTGGGACCTTTCAGTCCACAAGCCAATGCTCTATCCACTGAGCCAAACCGGTCTCGGCTAGTAGCACACCATTTTAATTATTATAAATATTGCAATATTATATTATTATTTGTATGAGAGCATTCCATGAACTGTGAATATTTTATATGTATTTTTCTAGATATTTGTAAATCTTCATATGTCTAAATACATTTTTAAATTTATTTGCACAATTGAAAACATAAAATGTAGCCTGAGTTTTGATTTGAGTTGTAGAAGTCGTATAGATTAATGTATGAGTATTGACATCTTTATAATATGTATTTATTTCAGCCACAAACATGGTACCTCTATTTATTTGGAACTTCTAATATGTATACTGACATTGTTAAAAAAAAAAAAAACTATCTGTAATAGGCTGAATAATGACATCCAAAATGTCCAGGATTAAATTCCAGGAACCTGTGAAAGTAATCTATAATAATAAAAGCATAATATGTTAATTAGACCAGACAGCCAAAAGACCTTCCGGACATCATTCCAGACATCCTTACAGATGAAGCTGCAGCAGTGGGGCCGAGGCAGAAGCAGACAGGGATGAAGAGGCAGGCAGGCAAAGGTGGTTAGGGGAAATCAGGCAGGCAGGCAGAGTGGTTAGGGGTGATCCTGAGGAATCCCTCCACCCACCCACCCCTGTGTACAAATTTTCTAGTCTTATATAAATGTGGAAATTATCCTGGATTATCTGGATGGACCTTAAACAGAATCAGAGATATCGTTAGCAGAGAAAAGCACAGAATGATTTGACAGAGAAGTTAATGTGACCATGAAAGCAGAGACTGGAATTAAGTGCCATACGTCAAGGAAAGCAAGCAGCCACCAGACACTGGAAGAGTCAAGGAACCTAGTCTCCCCTAAAGCCTGGGAAAGAAGCCTGCCGATATCTTGATTTCTGCTCTGTGAGACTGATTTTTGACTTCTGATCTCCCCAAATATGAGAGAATGAATGTGTGTCTTTTAAAGCCACCAATGTTATAGTAATTTGTTATAGTAGCTAGTTATATGTATTTAGGTTAGGTTCATGTGTAGATTCTTTATAGTTTTCTCATAGTTGCAGATAATATGGGTTTTCTTCCTTTTTTTAATATATTTTATTGATTTTTCACAGAGAAGAAGAAAGAGAGATAGAGAGCAAGAATCATCAATGACAGAGAAACATTGATCAGCTGCCTCCTGCACACCCCCCACTGGAGATGTGCCTGTACCCAAGATACGTACATGCCCTTGACCGGAATTGAACCTGGGACCTTTCAGTCTACAAGCCATACTCTATCCACTGAGCCAAACCGGTTGGGGCAAATATGAGTTTTCTATAATATTTTTATTGGCTACTGTAGTGAGAAAAAAAATTTTGATTTATATATCCTGATCTAGTATTCATCAAAAATATTAATGATCTTATTGATTTTGAAGGCTTACTATGTAAATGATTAATTTATAATGTTTTCTTGTCTCACCCATTATTACATTTTTTTCTTTGTTTGCATTGATCAGAAATTTATGTTGAATAATAGTAGTAATCATGATCTTCCTTGTCTTTGCAATATCAAAGGAAATACTTGTAATGCATTTCTGTTAAGTATGCTATTTCACCTGTATTTATTTCATATGGGTTATTTGAGATTAAGGAGGTGGCCTTTTGTGGGGGTTTGCATTATGGCAACTTGATTAGGTTGGAGCAGTGTTCCCCGGAATATAGTTTTGTATGCAGCCTCAAGTGAGAATTGACTGAAGGAGGTTTTGCTTAGAAGTTGGAATTAATAAATGAACTGTAGCTATTACTCTCTGAACTTCAGTGTGATAATGTGTGGAGATAGAGAAATGCAAAAGTATCTGCAGTTTCCAGGTTGTCCTCACTTCATCGCTCCACATCCAACTCTCACTTCCTTATTGTTGATCACATAGACAAACTGGAGTCTATTTCAGACTCATTTCAGATGGCACACCTACTTGCCAGCTTCCCATAGACCTAGCCATGAACCTTCCATTCTTTTTTTTTTCTTTTTTCCTTTTAAAAAAAATTGTTTAAAGTATTACAAATAGTAGTGCATATGTCTCCTTTTTTTTCTCCCCATGACCTCCTCCTGGTCTTCCCTACCCCCCAGTACATGCCCTCACCACTCCCCCATTACCCCTAGTGTCTTGTATCCATTAGTTATGCTTAAATACATGAATACAGGTCCTTTAGTTGATCTTTTACAGCCCTCTCCCCCAATCTTCCCTGCCTTCCCGCTGTAGTATGACAGCTTGTTCAATGCTTCTTTTCCTCTATATCTGTTCCCTCCCCACCCCGATTCTTTTCTTTAAAAACATCTTTCCTCTGCAGACTAGAAATAAACCTATAAGAAGAAAAAAAAAAATGTTTGATTCTCAATTTCAATGTCCAAGAGTTCTGAGTCCCAGTTTCAATGTCAAACAGTTCCTTATGTGTACACGTCAGCAATGGTATCTGGATGGTGGACAAATGGTGGCAATGCAGGTCTGACCCTCTCTGGTTTGGTCCTAGGCATGCTTTAGCGACACAGCTGCTGGCTGCTAGCATGACAAGGCATTGTCAGAGTCTTCCATCTCAGGACTGTTTCTCCTCTTGTCTTCATTGTTGGAGCAGACCTGTCAATTCCTCTCTGTTGCAGGAGTTCACTTGGTCTTGGAGTTATTTTCTGGAAGTATATAAACATATTCTCAAACAAAGTTAATAAAGGAGTCTTTTCTATAAAATTGACTTGGGATCCTTTTTATTTTCACCTAAATGATTTTCCTTTGACTTATTTTGACACCATGTGTTTTTTCATGGGTGTCTTGTGCTTTGGAGGTGGAGATCCCAGGGTCTGCGGGTCTGCGGGTGGGGCAGCAGGGTTTTGGCTGGAGTGGCTGCTGGGTTGCAAGGCAGTTCCAAGGCCTGTCTGGTTGGTGCTGATGAGTTCCTAAAGAAACGCCATTTTCCCCTTCAAGATGGCATGGGCTCTGTGCCTGAGTCCTGCAGTCCAGAGAGTGCCCGCAGCAGTGGTAGTCTCTCCTTGTCAAAGAGAGCCTGTCTGCCAGCCCCTGCTGCTCCTGCAAGATTTACCTCACTCACACACACACCACACACATCCACACCCTCTCCTTTCATCCCCTCACTCACTTCCTCTCCCTCACCTCTATCCTGCCAGCCAACATCTTTCTGATGAGCTCTCAAATCTTCCATTCTTACATGGGTACATTTGGCAGAGGTTGTGGTTTCAGTGTGTTAGTTTTACTCGCTAGAAAGAACTCCAATAGTTTGGTTATTTGCTGGCTAAAACCAAGATACGAAGGTGACCTTTTTAAATTCTGTTGACATGCCAGAAATTCTTGGTGTACTGTAGAATAAGAAATACTGAGGCAAAGAGATATTGAAAGCTAGAGTGAATTTATTATGTAATAGTTGCTTATTTTTAAATCATATCCTGTAGGAAAATGCATAGAAAACTCTTAACAAATGCTTTGAGAAATATACTGAAAATGGAAAGACATCCTGTAGCATTTCTATATTACCTATTCCCTGAAGATCAGGAACACAGTGAGAAATGCTGTCATTGAAATGGAAAAGGGCCAAGTGGTAGCATGTGATTACTATAATGAGTACACAGAGATCATTTGCATTGGCTGATTGATCATGATGTCCCTGGATTGTAATTGGTGGGCAACCCACTAAGTTTCATTGATTTGTTCAAAGTAGAAAAGCTCCGGGCAGTTGAACATGAGTCAGATAGGAATTCCAATACAGTCTCTACTTAGGAATTGAGTCAGTTCAAAGACCTTACATTAGGAAAGGATATGTCCTTCAGAAGAAAGATATTAATACTAATACATTTTAAATCTTCCTTTTAGCCTTCCCTAAAATGACTGTGATCATTTACCAAGATTAACTCTGCATTACAGAAGTAAAACTAACCAGACTTTGAAGATGTTACTGGACACTGATTCCAATGTGACTCTTAATTCTTGATGACCCAGGACACCACTGTGGTCCAACAACTAGATAGATGCTTATGAAGGTCAGAAGAATTATTAGAGTTTTAAATCAGATTTATCTTACATTGGTCTAAATCCTTCTTAGTACAATTATTTAGGTTATAAAAGTTAACTGATCACTCAAAAATCTCAAAACAGTTAAGACTGCAAATGGTACAGACCCTTCAGGAATCATGGCAGCTTACACCAGGCAAGCTACTGTGATAAAATAAGGTACTTGCTGAGAGATAAGGTAATAGGGAAAAGATAATGGAAGAAATTATAAATACCAATTTTCCTCTGACCAAGTGAATAGCTAGAAGAATGAGAAATTCAGAACATATCAGAATCTGTTACTTATTTTAATGTTCACCAATTGTGTTTTTTTTTCCTCTACTGTCTCCCCCTTCATATATTGGTCCACTGTCTAACATATGATAGATCAAAAGTTAAATTACAGAGGGAATACCACTCAACTAGAAGAAAAGTGAACCATCACTCAAAGATGGGTAAATTGTAATATGAAACTGTTCAGTCATCTTTTGGGGAAAGGGTTTGTATGCTTTCAGTTGTAAGAGAGCTGATTACTTTGTCTTACATGGAATTATATTTTTTCTATTGTATCTGAACATTAACTATAGGTAAAAGCAGTGTTTGTGAAGGCCAAGATGATTATAGTTGATAATAATTTTTGGAATTTTGTCAAATTAATAATGTTAGAGTTGATCAAAATGAAGATTTTGGTGAGTTTTAGAAGGTAGATATGAAAGTACTACTTTCAAAAGGTTGGCATAGTTAGGTGTGGGTGACATATAAATCTAATAGTTGCCAACAAGTTCCGTCTTGTCTTCTCATTTTTCCATATCTCTTCTTTCTAACTATTGACCAACACTGGTCTTGGATCCTCCACCAGATGCTTGTCAGTGGACCCGTAGTGGTGGTTCCTCACAAGAGCACTTCAAGAAGCTTTCCTTTGTCTCATTTCAATGGTTAGATGTGCTCACTTGCTTGTTTAAGGTTTTTAAAATAATTTTAGAAAGAAAGAAAAGGAGAAAGAGAAAAACATTGATATAAGAGAGAAACATTAATTGGTTGCTTCCTGTATCCAGCCCAAATGAGGATTGAACCAAAAACCTAAATATGCCCATTGAAACAATTTAGAAACAAGGACATCAATTGTGTAGCTGACTAGCAAATGGGATAAATGGTATGTAAGAACTCACATTCAGTCTGAGGCTATTTGGGTAAAACAAGTGAGAGATAGTGATGACTTGGCCTGCAATGGCACAAGCAAAGAGCAAAAGAGGATTTACCCATGACCTGTGGAGATTATAGTGCCAAAACCTGCTAAAGATCAAATGCAAGATATAGAAGGCAAGCAAAGAGTCAAGAAAGAGTTCTAGGAGTGGTGGCTTTTACTAAAATAGAAAGACCAAGTGAAGAATAGTTTTGAGCGCTTGTTTTGGGGTCTACTGAACCTTCTAGTTGGCAGCTCTTATAGAAGCAGAAATATTGAGGCATGAAATAGACTGATATATTTCAGAGGAAAGAAGGGGGGTGGAAAATTAATCAAATAATTTATATGCCTATATGCATAACCCATGGATACACAATAACGTGGTGAAGGCCTGGGGAGGGGGAGAGAGTGAGGTGGAGGGATTCAATGGGGGAAATAAGGGGATATCTGTAATACTTTTAACAATAATGATAAATTAAAACATACATACTAGAGGCCCCATGTACAAATTTGTGCACCAATGGGATCCCTCCATCTGGCTTGCGGAATTGGGTTGAAACCAGCTCTCCTACATCACCTGAGTGGTCCCAGATTGTGAGAGGGTGCAGGCCAGGCCAAGGGATCCCACCAGTGTAGGATTGGGGCCAGAGAGGAAATTCAGAAGGGCTTCAGAGTATGTCTAGCCTATCTCGTTCAGTCCAGATCAGCCAGATCCCAGCAACAAGCTAGCCTGCTGGTCAGAGGGCCTGCCCCATGGTGCTCAGTGCTTGTCATAGGGAGTGGTTGAGCAGCCTTCACTATAATTAGCATATTAAACTTTGATTGATTGAAGAGATGACTCGGCCATAGGATACTTAGCATATTAGTCTTTTATTATATAGGACATAAATAAATAAATAAATAAATGTCAGGATTGTGATTCTTAGGCAAGGAAAGGCTTGTGTTATCCACAGAACAAGGCTAGGGCTATCCAAAAGACAGGCATACTTTAAAAGGTTGTTCAAAATAAGCACAGACATTTGAAAGCAATCAGTACTTAACTGGTACATTTCAAAAATCAATCACGTTGCTAAGTTTATAGAAATTGGTTTAAGGAGATGAAAACTCTTTTCTTTTGTTATGCAGGATGATGGGATGATCCCTTCATCAGAGTCATCAGTGACTGATGGTACCATGTGGGCTGAATTGGCAAGATTAACATAGGTGATTGTACCATTGACCATCATGTCCTTTATGAGATTCCAAAGATAAGAGAAGAACCTGTGCCCAGCAGACACTGGAGGTTCTCAATAATTATTGGATATGCTCTTAGAGTTCACCATGTAGGAGTCCTTTCAGTGAAAGTTCCTTCAGATTTACCACTATGGTAGATGCTAGGATTGAAGGACTATGGACTGGCAGCATATAAGTAAATAGGAAAAATATTAAGTATAATAAAGAGCATTATAATTAAGTACTTAGGAGAAGGACCCATCCAGAGTGGGGCATCAGGCAATATTTTTTGGAGAAGAGAATGCCTATGGTAAGTCTAGAGACCCACTAGTAATTAGGTAAGCAAAAGTAAAACAAGATTCACCATCACCTCTGCTTGGTCACTGACAGTGGCAAATCTCACTCAATTTATCTCTGGATATTTCAACTTGAGGTACAGCTTCCATTAGGCTGAGGCTAAAAAACATCAGTTTCTGTTTAATTTTCATTCTGCCTCTCCATTTGTGTAAAGTGTGTCCAATTTCTGTCACATGACAGAATCCAACTTTTGTCTTCAAAGGCATAGGGCCACAATTTCTTTAATTATTTTTCAATAATGTAGCTTTAGAAGATTCACCATCCTAATCACCATCAGCTGGGCATTCACTTTCTACAATGTTCTTAAACCATGATGTATAGAATTAAATATGCCATTCAGAGTATATTTAAAATGCCAGGGAGAATGAAGGCAGGCAGAACGATTTTGTTTTTATAGTATTGAAAACAGCCATGTTAGTAGCTTTAAAGTGGTACTTTTCACATAATCTATAATTTGTGCTATCTGATACATTTGTGTTTTATCAAAGGTTTCCATAGTTAGGCAGTGTGTGAAACACGTTTAGAAGGTGGGCTTATTACTCAGTAGTCTTTATGGTTTATCTGCAACCATTAGTATTTATTATGTAAATGTGTGTGCTGGCAAACTGCAGAAGTACAGTGACTAGGGCATAAATATTACCAAGATTGTCATGACATTTCTTAAGAACCTAATATATGTCTCCAAAAATAATAACTCCAACACAACATAAGATCTGGACTTGCCTGTGTCTTTTAAATAATTTCATAAGACCACAGTGCATTAATCCAAGTGACCTTCAAAATATATTTTAGATTTAGACAATGATTCTTAAGAGAGAGTGGGAAAGACAGGTGTAACAGAGAACAGAGAGGAAAGATACAGTTGAGTCCTTAGAGAGAAATGTTTAAGCTCCTCACATTCCTAAAACTTGAGATTTGGGCCACAGTTGACATTTCGACATTTGATGGGAAATAGCATAAGAAATATTTGAAAATATGTTTCCCTGTCAAGTTGCTGATTATTTATTAATGAAAAGAGAAAGGGAAAAATTAAACATCAATTATCTGGCAAATAATTTTTGCCGTTTGATTACGTTTTGTTTTAATGTACTTGTGTACTAGGTATCGGAGAGGCTGGGGTGATCACGAAATACAGGAGGAAATTTGGAAGGTTCCTAGTTGGGTATAAAATCAGATCTCTTTTCAAATGCCTGTAAGGGTAGCTGTCCAAATGTTTTCCACATTTACTGAGACATTTTCAAAGAACTGTCTTTGGAGGACGGACATTTGAAGGTGTGGGGAGACTTCTGCTGATGTAAAGTTGAACTTGCATAGTCACAGCCTACTAACAAAGCCGGAGGAGGCGGGGGTGCTGGAGCTGCCTCCTTTTACTCCTCCACTATTTTATATTTTGGTTTAATATGTTTGTTTTTATTGATTTCATAGAGAGGGAGGGAGAGGAAGAAAGAGATAAAAACATCAATAGTGAGAGAGAATCATTGATAGGCTGCCTTCTGTATGCCCCCACAGGGGATTGAGCCCACAACTTGGGTATGTGCCCTGACCTGGAATTGAACCGTGACCTTCTGATTTATAAGTCTACACTCAACCATTGAGCCACACTATCTAAGCTACCTTTTGGTTTAAGCAAGAACAATGTCTCCCACTTCCAAGAAAAAAAAATACAAACTATTAAGTAGGAATAAATTCCCTAGGCTTTTTGTTAGCAAATTTGCATATATACATGCTCCATCAACTCTCCCCTGGTTTCTAATTAAAAAAAAAAAGTATTGCTTTCTGTCTAAAGTTAATTTCTCTATTTGAACTCTGAAACCCATCCCTTCTGTTTGTTTTTTTTAAAGACAGATCTCCATGTTCTATCCCATGTATAATGCTTCTAAGAATTTGAATGAATGAATGAAATAGTATAAACATGTGGAAGAGACTCATGCTCAAATACATGTACCTAAAAAGCCTTTGTCTAGTTCCCAGAGCCCTTGTCTTCATTGTTTATTCTAATGAAGTGTTTGAGGTTTGGAAAGGGAAACCAATTCACCTATGCTACTAATGCAGATTGTCATTTTACGCAGATAGGTTAAAGTGCTTCATAGTACAACATCTTGAATTTTTTGAGACAAGGCTCTTTCTCTCTCTATTCAGTCTCTGTTGTCTCCTTTGAAACAGAAGAGAATGCCTCTCACTCTGCAGCTTTCCAAGCATACCCTCATTTTTGCCTCATTAAAAAGGATAACAACTCAGGAGACACTGGCTCAGAGACTTGGACTTCAGGGTAGTGGAGGAGGAATCACAATGCCAGTGTGTGATTTCACCTGTATGATGTGATCTGGTGCACAGGAAACAGCAAACAAAAACCTCTACTTTTGCTTACCTGATCCTGCTTCATTAACTCAGAAAGAGGTCAGTTAGAAGGTTGAGGACATGCCTATGTAAGTCTTCTAGCAGGCTTCTGCAGTGAGAAAGAAAAGGAAGGAATCACTTACTGCTACGCTGTTGCCCCTAACGCCCCACCCCCCCCAACAAAATCCAGAAATGAATGACTTGAGCTGTTAACCAATACAAGCTGTTAACCAATACCCAAGGTGTGTGTGTGTGTGTGTGTGTGTGTGTGTGTTTTCTATTTGGTGATATATATTATTTCATTTTGTGTCTAAAAAGAATAGGAAAAGATTATAATTACAGAGTAACAAAAACTCTATTTGCAACCTCATAAAATCAATAATATTACATAATTTATCTTTTGCAAATGGATAGTTGGAAGATTTTTCTTAAAAAAGTGAAACAACTACAGGCATATCACAACACGATAAGTGCATATTAAGTTGTTATATAAATCCCATACTTATACACATTTAGCTTCCTTGTGGAGCTTAATTCCAGGCTAGAAAAAGAAAGTATATACTCTCTCCAATGGAACACTCACTCTGAATAGGCAAATTCTCAAGGAATGAAGCACATTTAGATATTAAAATTTACACATGTCAGAGAGAGTTTCATCTAAAGCATGTAATCTTTAAAAGGTTATTTTGTCTCTTTAATTACATCCCATGTAATTTTTGAACCAGAGTTGTGATGAAATTTAATTCTTAAGAAAAAAAATGATGGATACTTTTTTATATATTTCCTAAAAATGCAGTTTTTGCATTGTGGAAGACTTTGAAGTAGGCAAATGAGATTGCTGGGGACTGTTTAGCAAACTCTTTAGAATTATCTGATACTGTAGGTGTATGCTTGCTTGATTATCTTCTCATGGGCTATTTTATACTATAATTTGCCAAATAGTACTGCAAAATATACCATACTTTTCCATGAAAATATAAATAAACTTTGTCCAGAAGAGGTGCAATTTATTTTATCCCTATAAGAGGATTATTTCCAATATTATGTGCATTGCCCTTTAGGCTATGAGTCCCTTTTTCATCTATTAGCAAATTTATATTAGTATTATTAATTGCCTCTGCACATGTCTGTGCTACAGACTATTCTTTGAACCTGTTTTAAATTTTTTTGCTTTCTTTCTTAATTATGTACTAAATAAGTTCCTGATGGTTAGGATCATCATATTGTACTCTTTTGAAAATTTTATTATTAGCATGCAAATAAAATTGTGCAAGAATGTAAATTTCTATTGACTCTACTAGGGGTATGCATTTTTGGTCAAACTATCAATAAGTAATATGCGAGTAAAATCCTGGCTTCTGGTTATGAAAGTAGGAGTGCATTTCTATAGCATGATGTATATTGTACTAGTCATCACTATAAAAAAGTGCAAGGAGCCGAGACTGGTTTGGCTCAGTTGATAGAGTGTCTGCCTGTGGACTGAAAGGTCCCAGGTTCTATTCCGGTCGGGGGCATGTACCTTGCTTGTGGGCACATCTCCAGTGTGAGGCGTGTAGTAGGCGGCAGATCGATGTCTCTCTCTCATCGATGTTTCTGACTTTCTATCTCTCTCCCTTTCTCTCTGTAAAAAATCAATTAAATATGTTTTAAAAAAGTGCAAGAAAAACTGGAATCATTCTAATCAATTATATTTCAAAAGTGAAGCAATAAAGATGATTGTTTAAACAAAGCACATTTTGGATTATTTGCATCTACTGAGAGATTGGTCTGTGGACCGCACTTTGAATAGCAAGAATCTATGGAACCATAGTGAACATCTGAAATTAATGTGATTTGGACACTGCCTTGAATTTGCTTATTTGTGTGCTATGTGTTTATTTGGATGTTTCAACCAAGGAAATCCAGAAAACACAGTACTTACATTGGTATGAAGACCTAGAAAAATATAGAAAACCTGTTGGAAAATCGTTGAAAGCCTGTTGGTGTAAGAGTCTGCTTAAGGAATAAAACTTTATGTATTGAGGAAGGATTTGATGTATCACTTCGTCAATAAGGACATGAAGAGTATTGTCAAAAAAGAAAATAACTGAAATGTGCATTTTGCAAAATATAGTGAATCACAGCCCTGTTTCAAACACGAAAGCTCACTTTGATGTATACGCATTGGACCCCTGTTGCCACCTACCCTATCAGATCGCCCGCACTGATGCTAGAATGCAATTGTTGATTTATCACCACTGTCAGCAGAACATAACGCGCAATCTCCAACGAGGTGGCACTCTTCTAACCTTTCCTGTGGGCGATTTAGACTTTCTCTTTTCCTTTCTATTTTGCTAATTCAAACCATGCCTAGATGGGTTGTCATAGCATGCATTTGCCCTCCACTGTCACATAATAGTTCTAGCTCATCCAAACAGCTTACATCTCTTTCCGGAGTCTCAGCTCCCGCTTGCCTGATGTGCCGGTGACCTCCACTTCATTGGTATTCTATAAATGTCAGAGATATGCTTGCCTCAGCTGCCTGGGCCCTGGTGAGCAGGTGAAAAAATGACCAGTTGAAAATGAGTTGTTAAGACCACTACAGTGAAAAGATTGATGCAATTAATTTTTCATTATGCACAGTGTCTGAGGATTCTAATCAGTTCGGATTGCTCCTCCTTGGAGGCACAAATAAAATGCAAATGGCTATGGAACGAAAGGGAACATTCTTTATGGTATAGACTTTCCAAAGCGGCAAAGTGGCTCAAACGGATCTGTGGAGTTAGTAATGTTTCATGAATTGGGCCCTGGCAGGCTGATGTAGGTTTTGTCTGGGAAACCCACCCTGTAGCCATGGCAGGAAGCAGCTTGCGAGGCAGATTTGAAGGGCAGACAAACAAATGGGAACAAGCCTTGAGGTAAACCTTGAGAACAGGCAGGACCAGGGAATTTTCACTTGCTAAACTAATTGTATAAGTGAATATGGTGTAAATAATCTGAACTCAATCACTATGGCTATAGATTTTTTTTTCATAATCCAAGTAAACACCTTGAAAAAAACAGGGATATAGATTTAGAATTTTCTTTAATCTTATGAATTGTTTCCCCTTTATTACACTATCTCCTAAAAATTTACATAGCAGATAAGGCAATCATGCATCATGATTTATCATGGACAGTCCAAATAGAAAATTATAAACATGATTGTAATATACATCTTATTTCCCCTTGAAATAAGGTCATTTTAATTATGAAACAAATGACTGACTATTCAACAGTGTTTTTATTTATTTTTGTGAATGATACTGCTTTCCAGTTATATATTTATGTTACGAGTTAAGATATTTCCTTTTATTTGAATTAAAATTGCTGATAAAAATGTAGAGAATAATTTTAAAATATTGAAAATATTTCCTTGTTCTCTTTGCAAGTCGTGTGCTTTAGCAGCGTGATATAAAATCATTTAATTGTTCTTTTCACTTTATATTTGAGATTCCATTTTTAAGAATATATCTGAAGGAACTCAAAACACTAATTAAAAAGATATATATTTATCCCTATGTGCATGGCCAAGATTTGAAAGCAGCTCAAGTGCTCATCAGTTAATAAGTGGATAAAAAACTGGAGTACATTTACACAATGGAATACCACTTGGCCAGAAAGGAAGAAAGAAAAAGGAAGAGAGAGAGAGAGAGAGAGAGAGAGAGAGAGAGAGAGAGAGAGAGAGAGACAGGAGGGGGTGAGAGAGGGAGAGAGGGAGGGAGGAAGGAAGGAAGGAATCTTATCTTTTGTGACAGCATACTAGTAGATGGACCTGGAATTATGCTAAGTGAAATAAACTAAGCTAATAACCTAGTTGGGGAAAGACAAGCACTGAATGATTTCACTTATACGTGGAATCTAATGAAAAAAATAAACAAAGAATATAGAAACGACTCATAGATACAGAGAACAGATTGACAACTATAAGACTTCTTATAGAAGAGCTTGTTCATCTTATAAATAAAAAGGTAATATGCAAATTATCTAATGGTGGAACAACCATAATGACTGCTTGACCAATCACTATGGAGCGTACTAACCTCTTCTTGGTCCCTTTCCCAACTGAGAGTCAGATGACGAACAGGGCATCAGGATGGGTGGCTGCAGAGGATGGGGCTGGCTGCGGAGAGCCAGGGAAAATGGCCCTGATCATGCACACAAATTTCGTGCACTGGGCCCTAGTATACTATAAAAATAAATGGCCGTAGTAATGAGTCATCATGATACATTAAAGAGATGTTAAATTTCTATTTAAAAGTGTCATTACATGCAATATGCCAAAAACTGTAACTTGGCAATTAGAGGCAGCATTTACTTTGGGGATAATGAAGCTTAAGTTCAGAACCCTTTATTTGCACAGGCTTTTTCCAAGCTTGGAAGACACTCTTACCACATACGTATGAGGCCATATATAGTTACTAAATTTTCAAAACCAAGTTACCTTAACTGCAATCTATTAAGGCAACAGTTCAGCTAGACTCACCCTCTATCCCATCCCTTCTGTGTATGATTTTTAAAGTGGCCTTGGGAATTTTGTGACTCAAAGGAAAAACCGAATTGGTGGCACATTTAGTTTGGGTTTAGTTTAATAAATATACTCACTTCGTGTAGAACTGTTTCTGCCAGCTATTCTAGTATAAAAATGGCATCTGTGTGTAATCTTCCCAGTCACTGTGACAACTTACCACTATTGGCCAGAAGTCATTTTGTGATTTGAGCATGTCCACTAACACAGGGTGCTCAACATATGTGGATAATTGAGAGGCAACAGATTTGAGAAACTGAGATCCAGAAGCCAGTTCTGAAGAAAATTCTTCATAGTCATTAGATGTATATAATTGTTAGTTAAGGATTCACATTCATGCCTAATTTAAACACTATTCTGCTTCTCAGAAACATGCTTGACAATGCAGTTTTTACAATTAGAAATATACCATAACACCTTCAATTATGGAGGAAGAGGATCACACAAAATATAAATTTTAGAATTTTGGAGTATGTATGATAAAGCCTATGCAGTATTATAAATAGTATATATCTTTGTAAAGTCACATGTATTATATATCTCAACCAAAATAAGAGAAAATAAGTTTCAATCCAACTATGTTGAAAGAGAGATTGACTCTCTTTGTTTACTCTTTTGAAAGTATTAAACAGTAGAATGACAGGATCAAAAAGTATGCTGCCAAACAATACTGGGATCAAAAAAAGTAGAGATTAGTATAAGGCAGTGAATTATTAAAAATATGTTGTTTTTCTGGGTATTTTGATATTTGAATTAATAGTTTTTGAAAATGGATAAATCACTGTGAATGCTCATATTCTATATGAATAATCTTTCATATCTAATTAAACAGTACAATAATTTTATATTGTTTTTCTTTGAGAGTTTAAAGCATTGTATAAATTTTATGCTCCACAAAATGAAGTCCACTTACATTTGCAACTATTCAAATTTAAAGAAAAAATAATATAGGTGTGTGTGTGTACATATATACATGTCTTTTGGGTCTTTCCTTGCTATGTAGTTTTGGGGAATATTTTTGAGCACTTAAAAGTAAATCTATTTTAGACCATTGCTATACATGTATGTGACTGGTAGCACTTCTCAATGCCACTGAGAGGAGGCCAAGTTTTCTACCCCAGAATGAGCCTTTTGAGGCATTGGATATTTTAAGATGGTTAATTTTAAGAAACAAAAGACTCAAGGAACTACCAGGTGGTATGGCTGTCAGAGTATTGGCCTGTGGACCTAAGGATCCTGGGTCAATATAGTCAGTGGCACATGTCTTGGTTGCAAGTTCTTTCTCAGCTGGGCCCTGGTCAGAACACATGCAGGAGGCAATCAAGTGATGTATTTCTCTCACATGGATATTTCTCTTTGTTTTTCCCTCTCTCTTCTACTGGCTCTGAAAATCAATGAAAAAAATATTCTCAGTTGATGATTAAAAGAAAAATGAAAAAAAAAAGGCTCAGCAAAAACCTTTTACTTTTCCCCTAACTTCCTAAAATAATTTAGATAGCAGATTTACTCCAGGAAGGTAGCTATAATCTATCATCTATCTATCTATCTATCTATCTATCTATCTATCTATCTATCTATCTATGTATCTATGTATCTATCTATCTATCTATCTATCTAATCTATCTAAAAGCCTAAATGACCATTATAAACAAACTAGGAGCCCAGTGCACAAAATTAGAACATAGGGGTGGGGTGTCCTTCAGCCCAGCCTGCACCCTCTCTAATTTGGGACCCCTCAAGGGATGCCTGACCCAATTCTGGATCACCCCCTAACCACTCCCCTGCCAGCCTGATTGATGCCTACCTGCTCCCCTGCCAGCCTGTTTGCCCCTAACTACTCTCCCCTGCAGACCTGGTCACCCCTAATTTCCCTCCCTTGCAGGCCTGGTCACCCCTAACTGCCCTCCCTTGCAGGTCTGGTCACCCCAACTGCTATCCTAGCTGGCCTAGGTCCCCCACAACTGCCCTTCCTTTCAGGCTTGATCACTCCCAACTGCCCTCTCTTGCAGGCCTGGTCACTTCCTACTGCCTTCCACTGCTGGCCATCTTGTAGTGGCCATCTTGTGTCCAAATGGGGACAGTCTCTTGTGTGTTGAAGTGATGGTCAATATGCATATTACTCTTTTATTTGATAAGATTAGATAGGATAGAGGCCTGGTTCTTGGGTGTGGGACAGCTAGTTTGCCCTGAAGGGTGTCCCGGATCAGGGTGGGGGTTCCCTTGGGGTGTGGGGTAGCCTGGGGAAGGGGCCTGGAGTGGTTTGCAGTCCAGCCATGCCTCCCAGAAACCCAAGTGGAGGCCCTAATATCTTGGATTTATTTATCTTCTACAATTGAAACTTTGTAGCTTTAATGGTGGCCAAGGCAGACCAGGGTTGCAGAAGCTTGGCTTCCTCCATTGCCAGGCTGAACCCTAACCTCCTACTCTCTCCAGATCTGTGGCTGTAGCCTTTTCTATTGGGATTTATTTATCTTCTATAATTGAAACTTTGGAGCCTGCAGTGGAGGCCTAGGCCGGCCAGAATGTGTGGAAAGCTTGGCTTCCTCCATCTCCAGGGAACGTCCACTAATCATTATGATACACACTGACCGCTAGGGTGCACATGCTCAATGCAGGATTTGCCCCTTAGGTGTCAGTGTGCTCCCACAGCCAACCTCCTGTGGCCCCTTCTCTGCAGGCTTGATGGCCTCCAACTGCCTTCCAATCTCCCATGGTCCCTCCCTCTGGCCAGATGACCCCCCAAGAGGCCTCAGTCACCTGCCAGGCTGAGGGACCACACCCATGCACAAATTCATGCACCAGGCCTCTAGTTTGATATAACTAGAATGGAAGAAACCTAGCAAAACTCTTTTGATAGAAGTCTCCTCTGTGTCCCATTGTTAAAATGTCCCAGGAAGTATTTGTTGAAGAAACCTTTACTTTCTCTCTTTATATGAATTGCCTTCTTGTCCTTTGAAGTCCCAAAGCAGGATGTCCCTTTCTCCTTAACTGCCCTATCTGTCTCCTGGCCCCATGTTCTTTTGGAGGCCCTGTATGTACATACATACTTAAATTTGATTATCTTCTCCTGTTAATCTGTCTAATGCCATTTTAATTATTTCACCTGCCAGAGAACTAGAGGGAAATCTCCCCCTCCCTGTATCACCTTCGTTCCTCTAGCAAGCACGCCTACAATGTTATTGCTGATATGTCCCAGATGGAAGGGCATGCTCCATGGCAAAAAGGTTCACAACCTTAGGTAACCTGCCCGGCATGTCATTAGTTTGGGCAGGCACACATCCTACCTACCATCGATATAAAGAGTAACTGCACCAAAGTTTCATAGCTCCCTGACCTTATTCATCTGCAACATTGTACCTACATCCTTGCCCATGTTTTGCAAAAATCTGAAACAAAATATTGGCTATTTTAAACTGATTTTTCAATATTAAATAATATTTAATATTAAATAGTATAATTTAATGTTGAAAATTTTATTTCAGTATGATTTTATAGCTAATAAAATGATATCATCTATGGCTATTTTAGTCTGTGGCC
>PVJN01000479.1:0-201562 GCA_004026805.1 Lasiurus borealis
CCCCCAATCACCCTATCAGTCACGCCACAGATTGGCCCTGATCGCCAGCCAGGCTTGGGCACCATGCCTGTGCACAAATTTTGTACACCGGGCCTCTAGTTTTACATAATACTAAATACAAAATTTGCCTTATGAGCAGAATGATATGTACTTTTTCTTTTTCTTAACCAGTGATTCTCTAAGGCATGTGACCTTTAAAAATGAGAGGAAGGGGGAATTTTGAAATTTATAGTTGCAGTTCTTACTTTCCAAAATATGTTTATTTATAAAATAATGAGATGCTTAAATTTTTTTCTGACAAAGAGTTTTTAAAATCCCATGTTTTATATTCTAAGGAATTCCTGGTAAATGTAATTTCCATATGAATTTATAGCATATGCCATTTTATATTTTGCAGTTTATTACATATTTATATTTAGTATTGTTATATTTTCATTCCATTTATATTTATTATTCCTTACATTTATTACTTCACTTTTATGCTTATTATTCTATTTATTATTCTATTTAACTCTTAGTATTCCAGTATTTTAACTTGCAAGGTTCATGCTAAAACGAAAGATTCCCTTCCCCCTCGCCCCTCATTGATTATGATTTTGAAATCTTTCTTACAAGATCCTCATTTGAAAAATGGATCTGAGAGACTCAGTCACGGTTTAAAGACCCTCAGGCATTTTGGGGAAGGTGAAATAAGACTGCCACTGAGATGTTTCTTCCAACAAAATCACTTCCCTTCAGGTGAGGATACTGGAATAATGGAAAAATCCTCAGTCTCAAAAGTAGCCCTGGATGCGCCAACCTGAAAATGAACCTCATTCATGCCCTTCCACCTCTTTTCTTCTTTTTCTTTTTTGAGATCTCAGAAAAATTGAGCATATAAATTAAAGTGTCCCTTTAGCTGCCTTAACTTATGCAACCACATTCACTGAACAGAACCCTGGGGCCTAGAGACCTTGAGAACGTCAAAGAGGTCATATTTTCACCCAGATGAACTGTTTGGGTGCAATTTTTTCCCAATGTCTTGGACCCCAGTGAGCTTTTCTTCAATTTCAGTGGTGAAGGCTGCCTTGTTTTATCTTAACTTTTTTAAAAAAAAACAAAAACATTTATTGTTTTCTCAAAAAAAAAACAACACCACCAAAAAAACACACAACACCCCACTTTCCTGTATTGTTTACTTCCTATGGTGCACCTCTGGCAATGCGCTGGGCAAATAAAGAAGTATAGGATCTGATTCTGCACTTACATGGTTTGTTTTCATTTTTATTTGGAGGCACTCCTCCCATGGTTTCAGTATTACAGTCATGTTTATTGATCTTTTTAAAAAACTGGTCTAGTTCTGGAGAAAGGTTTTGATTGATTATGCTCTCTGAGAGATCCTTTTCCCATCACCCTGATGGTTTAGTATCATCAGTAGAGGTTAGGCTGTTTTTCTATTTTTCTGAAGGCCAAGAGGAAAGAAAACATCTTTTCACAATTTATCGCCCCAAATTAGATTAGGCAAATAGGAAATGTGCAGTAAGAAGTTTCCCATAAATCTCCCATAATTCAAATAGACAGTAGGTTTATGTGATGGTCTTAAAGAAGGGGCCCTTGTTGGAAACATTTACTCTCCTGGGTAAAGTGCTGAAGTGACCAGCTGAATGAATGTGTTGTCCACAGTCTTGTGACAATAGAAGCTGCAGCTAATTGGGAATTCAAAGATTAAAAAAGAAAGTGCTTTGTTAACTCTAGAGTCCCTGTTACCCTGTCTCACCAAGATATAGGTACAGTTCACATTTTTTTTCTGTGTACACTATTCTCTAATGCAATTGAGACTCTTGAACAACATGGGTTTATACATCATGAGACCACTTATGTGCAGATTTTTTTCAGTAACTTCAGCTGACCCTTCATATCCAGGTGTTCAACTAAACAATATTTTCACTTTCCCAGCCTTGGTTGGCTGAATTTGCAGATGCAAAGGGCCAACTATAGGTAAGTTTTGGGAGAGTGAAGTTATATACAGATTTTCAGATAGTGGGCATCAGCACCCCTCACCCATACTGCTGTTCAAGGGTAAATTGTACTGATTATACTGTAGTTTTCCATTGCTTAGGCCATCTAGTCCTCTGGGCATTAAAATTTGCATTTGTTTCAAAAGAAAAATTAAGCTATTTCTAAAGAATTTGAATATCGCTATGAATATTTGAAGGCCTCTGTTTTAGAGAAAATGGTAGATTTATTTTGCCTAGAGTAAATGTATCTGAATCCCAAAAGATTTAAGTTAGTTTAAAAGAAGATAACTAATAGCGAAGGTCCCTCACCAAAAAATTCACATCTCTAAAATTTAGCCTTAAGGCAGCTTGAATCTTGGAGAAATGTCTTTCAGTTTTTCAATATGACTTGACTTTGTTAGAACCTTGAAATTAAATGTAGTACTTATTCTTTCTTGTGGATCCCTTTAAAAATCTTTGCTGCCAAACTCCTGAAAACCTTATCTATACTTACTCTTGCTTTTCCTGTTAACTAATTAACTCTTTCAGTTCTCTGGTTACATCTGGACTGGTGTAGAGTACACCCCTTGAAAAATAATACTACTTGGGCTGACCTTAGTTGTACCGACCTCTGTGATTTGTCCTGGGCAAATAAGAGAGCTTCCTCTTAACCCCTGTCTCTCCTTCCATTCACAGAGAATATTTTGTCACCACAGAGACAACAGAGGGAAAATGTAGGTGCTTAATAAGGGTAGAAGACAAAACTGTTTATAAAATGTTTTAGGTTCCTTGGGAAGAGGTGACCTATGCCTGCCTGCCTGTCTGTCTATCTATCTATATCTATCTATCTATCTATCTATCTATCTATCTATCTATCTATCTCTATCTATCTATCTATCTATCTATCTATCTATCTATCATCTATCATCTATCTATCATCATCTACCTATGTCTGTCTGTCTGTCTATCTATCTATCTATCTATCTAGCATCTATCTCCTATTTATATATCTCTCTCTCTCTATCTCTATCTCTCTCTCTTTCTTTCTCTCTCTCTCTCATCTCTATCCCTCTCCCTCCCCCTCCCCCTCCCCCTACCTCTATCTATCTATCTATCTATCTATCTATCTATCTATCTATCTATCTATCTATCTATATGGCATAGATTCAAACCAATTAGAATTCACATAACTTTTGTTGGACAATTGTATTACAACATTGACCTGAGTCCAAATTATGGCCTCTTGGGTGTCCCTTTTTCTACTGATATGCAGTTTATTGGCTCCTCGACTCCATTACTCTCTATGTGACTTTCTCAACATTTCCCTTGTTGTGTAACTGTAGTCAAAGTTCTTTTTGGAAATTGCAGATACAAGAGGTTATTCTTGTATTGTATAGATGCTGGCATCACTTTTAATTTCCTTGATTCTAGTACATTCACTTTGTTCTCTCTAATTTATTTTAAAAAAGAAGTAGAATCAATAGTTGAGATACCTTATTAATTTCCATTGAAATTTTTTTTGTCATCTATGTCTTCTGATGTCTGTGTCTTTAATTTTGCAAAGTATAGGTGAGCCCCTTTATGGATGCATCAACTAATTGAATTTGTTTAAAGAAAGAGACTACTTTTTTCCTTTACTCACTTTACTTATGGACATGGTTCGTAATTGCAAAAAGAAAAGGAAGTTACAATAGCGATTCCCAGTTATCCTAATTAGTTCAATGGATATCAAAGCTCTATCAATTACTTAAATAACTTAGGGAGTGGGGGTGGGTGTTGGGAAAGGAACTATAATCATGTGGTTTGATAATCCCAAGTAAACTATTAGCCTGAAATACACATAATGCCACATACTCAGATCTTGAGATACCTTTGAATATAGTGCCTGATGAAAAAATTTCTAAAAATTTGCACTTCCAGTTTTTGAACAGTGAATTTTGTGGGATGGTTAGGTGAAGAATGCATTTGGAAATTAGACTGTAAAAGCAGAAGTTAAAGGCTTGACAAGGAAAGCATTAAATTAGCCACAGAGCTGGATTCAATGACTTCAAATCCCTGGTGAAGGCAGATGCTGGAATCCTGGGCTTAAGTGGGTTGTACTGAATTCTCTTCCCTGCTTTTTATCAGCAGCTCTATCAAGATTTTCATTATTTCTTAAATGTCTGTACTGGCTTGCTTTATTGTTCTTGTTAAAATTTGTTTTATATATATATATATGAGCCACTGGTAGCTCTACCATTTTAATCATCACCAATTTCTTCATCTTTCCCATTTATTAATGGTCCTGTTTTCTCTCTAATACTTCTTTTCTTCCTGATGTATCTGTGGAACACTTTTTCTTCCCCTTAAATTCCTTTATCTGGAATTAACTCAAGCAACTTCTGTCTTTTGTTTCTGATGTAACATAATTAATATGTAATAAAATATATAACAAATATAGGGGTGGGCAAAATTAGATTTACAGTTCTAATAAAAATAAATAATACAATAATAAATAAATAAATAAGTAAACTTTTGCATTCTCACAATTATAAACCTACTTTTGCCCACCCCTGTATGTTTATAGCATTTCTTTATCTCTACTGCCATAAAAAAACACCTATCTATATGATTTTAGTACATTTAAGAAATAAAATCTGGCCATGGTTAGGTGGTTGGAGCAAAAGTAGCAAGTTAGGCCAGCTGATGTGGCTCAGTTGTTAAGCATCAACCAATGAACCAGGAAGTCATGGTTGGATTCCATTCAGGGCACATGCCTGGAAGTAAGCTTGATCCCCAGTGGGGAGCATGCAGGAGGCAGCCAATCAATGATTCACATCATTGATGATTCTATCTCCTTCTTCTTTCCTCTCTGAAATCAGTAATAATAAAAAAAGATAGGTTGCAGGTTCAATCCCCAGTTGGGCTTATACTAGAAGCAACTGATTGATGTTTCTTTCTCATATTGATGTTTCTCTCTTCCTCTCTCTCTAAAAATCAATAAAAACATATCCTTGGATGAGGATTTTTAAAAAAGGAAGTAAAATGTGGTTGAATAGTATTAGTCTGAAATTGCATTGAATAAAATGCAATTTTAGATATATTTTATAATCTTACTTTTAATCAGTAATTAACACCACCTTTACTATAATAAATAACAGTATTTCCTAAGGAAATAATCAGGAACAAAGTAAAAATGTAACTTAAATTATTTATAAAATGTAAGCTTTGTTTGAAAAAACCTAAAGCTATGTTGTTGTTTTTTTAAGGAAAAATAATTGGAAAAAGTACACCAACATATTAACAGTGGGTACTCTGAAGTAGAATAATTATGGGTAATTTATATTTTCTCCTTTATCCTCTTTTATAGTTTTCCAATTCTTCTAAAGTAATAATGTATTACTTTTGTAATAAAATACTTAAATCTTGATTTAAGAAACCTATTAAAGCAATAAATGATCAGTGAAGCCAATCAAAAAATATTAAAGCGTGAAAGGTACATAATGGTGCTTTGCCTCTTGTCCCACTTGATCTTGCTATAGTTACTGATATATTTTCTGTGCCTTGATGCTCATACACTTACATACTCACACACATATGTAATTTTTTTAAAATGCAAATACCCTGGCTAGGTAGCTCATATGATTAGAATGCTGTCCCAATACACTAAGGTTTTGGGTTCAATCTCTGGTCAGGGCACATACAAGAAGTAACCAGTGAATGGATTAAGAAGTGGAATAACAAATGGATATTTCTCTCTTTCTCTCTCAAAATCAATAAATTTTTAAAAATCTTATAAAATTATTATTAAACATTAGTAGCTGGAATATAGCCATGGTAAGAGTGTTTACCTCACTGAAATCAGAAAACTCTCACTAATAAAGCTTTCTTTTCTTCAAATATATTTTTATTGATTTCAGGAGGGAGAGAGAAATTGGTGATGTCTTTAAGACTTCCTCCACAAGTTTTCATGGAAAAGGGCACTTCCATTCCCACCCAAAAAAAAAAACCAAAAAAAACAAAAACAAGGAATGGTAGAATGATCTCTTCTCTGCTTCCTTACTTGCAAGGAGCAGTTGCTAATATGAGTATTTATTGGGCCAGATTTACAAATGTGTGTGTGGCCTGAGTGTTAAAAGTCATACTTTCTTATGGCATTGCCCTTGGCTTCTTGGCCATGTACACTAAGGTATAAAGAAAGGGTGGGCAGCCGAAACCCGTTTGGCTCAGTGGATAGAGCATCGGCCTGCGGACTGAACGGTCCCAGGTTCCATTCCGGTCAAGGGCATGTACCTTGGTTGTGGGCACATCCCCAGTTGGGGGTGTGCAAGAGGCAGCTGATCGATGTCTCTCTCATCGATGTTTCTAACTCTCTATCCCTCTCCCTTCCTCTCTGTAAAAAATCAATAAAATATATATAAAAAAAAGGGGTGAACAGAAGAAAATGTGGGAGGAACTGAGAGAACAGCTGGGTCTCCCGGGGAACATTTTTATAAAAGTTCCTTTCCAGTGCTAATTAAGACCATGAAATTAAGATGTTAGGGAGGCAGAAGAAAATGGGCAGTTAAAATGTGAGTGTCAAGCTGTGAGATGCCTAAAGTAAAATGAATGGTGGTTTTAAAATGATACTCCCTATTGTGATACACATTCTTAGTACTTACAGTTTTCTAATCCACGGGAGGATTTTACTTCTCTGTCCTTTTGAAGTTAGAATGAGCCATTTGACAAGTTCTGGCCATAGGATTATAGGGAGAATTGAAGTGTGTTACCCATCCAGAACATTCTTTTCAGGTTGTGACACCTTCAGCAATAGTGGTCATGGGAATATGTGTTGAAAAGGAGCCCTTGTTGTTTGTTGATTTACTGCTAATGATAGTCATTATGACAGGTGTGAAGTGATAGCTCATTGTGGATTTAATTTGCTTTTCCCTGATGATTAGTGATGTTGAGCATCTTTTCATATGTCTACTGGCCAACTATATGTCCTTTTTGGAGAAGTGTCTGTTCAGTGCTCTGCCCATTTTTTTTCATCAGATTGTTTTCTTGGTCTTGAGTTGTATGAGGTCTTCCTAATGTTTGGATATTAATCCTTTATCGTATGTATCATTGGCATATATGTTCTCCCATTCAGTAGGTTGTCTTTTTGTTTTATTGATGGTTTCCTTTGCTGTGCAAAAACATTTTAGTTTGATGTAGTTCCATTTTATTTTTTCTTTTGTTTCCCTTGCCCGAGGAGATACAGAAAATATATTGCAAAAAGAAATGTCAGAGAGTTTACTACCTGCATTTTCTTCCAGGAGTTTTATGGGTTTCCAGTCTTACCTTTAAGTCTTGAATCCATTTTGAGTGTATTCTTGTATATGGGCTAGGAAGGTGGTCTAGTTTCATTTTTATTTTTTTGCATGTATTTGTCAATTTTCCCTACACTATTTATGAAATAAATTCTCTTTATTGTATATTTTTACCTCTTTTTTCATAGATTAATTGACTATATAAGTTTGGGTTTATTTCTGGGTTCTCTATGTCTGTTTTAATGCCAATACTATGCTGTTTTGAGGATGATAGCCTTGTAGCATAGTTTGATATCAGATAGCATGATACGGACATCCAATTTTATTCTTCTTTCTCAAGATTGCAGTGGCTATTTGGGGGTCTCTTGTGGTTCCATATACATTTTTGGATTATTTGTTCTAAGTCTGTGAAAAACACCATTGGTATTTGATAAGCATTGTGTTGAATCTATAGATTGGTTTTGGCTGTAGGCACATTTTAATGATACTGATTCTTCCTATTCATGAACACAGTATGTGCTTCTATTTATTTGTATCTTCTTCAGTGTATTAAAATTTTTTTTCAGTGTATTATAATTTTCTGAGCACAGGTCTTTTACCACCTTGATAAAATTTATTCCTAGGTACTTTTTTATGCAATTGTAAGTGGACTTTTTTTTAAATTTCTCTTTCTGATGGTTCATTATTGGTGTAGAAAAATGCAACAAGTTCTGGATATTTATTTTGCATCCTGATACTTTACTGAATTCATTTGTCATTTCTATTAGATTTTGGTGGAATTTTTTAGCTTCTCTATGTACAATATCATGTCATCTGCAAATAATGACATAGGACTGAAATTTTCACAAGTTAAAAGTTGCACATTTTTATGTTTAACATTATACATTTAACTCAGGAATGCAGTCATTAACTCCAATATCTTTTTAGAATAATGGCAACAAAAGAATATTGGAAAAAATAGAACTCTTGAAAATTTCACATTCTGGCCTAGTACTGGATACCAATATTATAAAGCAGCAAGGAATATTTGCGTGAGCAATTTCTATAAGATTATAGTGCTCTCTATACATATGTCCTAGATGCAAGAAGACCAAGGCGGGGAAACGTCCTGTAATGCTGCTCTCAGGAAGAGGACTGCTTTCCAAAGCAAGGCGAGTGCTGTTGCAATAATGGGGCATCACACAGGCAAAATTGTATGTGTTGTCATTGGCTACAATGTAATTTTATTGATTTACAATGTTTAAAGTGAAGACATGATTTCTAGCGTATGTAAGGTGTCACATTGGAGTAATTGCACACCAACTGGATTTGTGACCAGAAAAGAACATGGTAATACCCACACAGATTCCTCGGGCTGCCTTGCATTTATGTCTTGCTCAGTAATCAGGGGGTTATTATTAGCAATTGTCCTGCTTGAATACTCATGGGAGACACAGATGTTATGTGACTTGAGTTTTGTATTAGTATATTTGAATCATCCAAAGGAAAACATTTTCAAGTTGCTTCCTTGGTTTAGTCTGCATCCATTCTGTCCTTGGTCCCCAATTATCTAGGTTTTCACAAATCTCCATAATATTGTCTATATGCACTTTTTAAAATCCTCACCCAAGGAGTGAGGATATTTTTTCCATTGGTCTTTAGAGAGAGTACAAAGGATGGGAGAGAGAAAGAGAGAGAGAGACATCAGAGTGAGAAAGAAACATTGGTTGCCTCCCATACTCACCTTGTCTGGGGATTGAACCCGAAACCTAGGTATGTACTCTAACTGGGAATTGAACCCACAACTTTTTTGGTGTACAGACGATGCTCTGAACAACTGAGCCACACCTGTGCACCGTCACTGGTGCCATTTTTGATAATGAAAAACTTCAAGCTTTTTTGAGAGAATCATATCTAGTAAAGGAGCAGTGGGTAATATTATTATTTGAAATTAAAATGTTAGTTTTTTGGAGACTGATTCAAGTTTATAAAGTTGTTTTCAAAATATTGTCACCTCCATTGTGAAATAACAGATGTTTTCTGAACTCCACCACTACTGAGATGTGATTAAATTAGAAATCCGTGTCTGTTCTTACAAGTTGTTGTGGTCAAAATAGGACATCATTTCTCACAGGCTAAAAGCTGCTGAGCAAGCCCATGAATAAGTTGATAAATATGAGCACTCTTTTTTTTTTTGGCAGAAAAAAGGTTTCTAAGCTGGCATTCCAAAGAAGAAAATATATCTTTTCACATGACTCTGGTATTTTTTGTAATTGTGATTGGTTTAGCTGGGAAACATTAATTGACATTACTTTCAGTTCCCCCCTTTTTTGAATTTGTAATATTATTTAAGTTTTATTATTTTAAAAATTTGCATTTTAAAATTGAAATGATATAAAATATTTTTATTTTTCATTTTTTAAAAACTTATTGAGGTGACATTGGTTAATAAGGTAATATAGATTTCAAGGGCACATTTCTTTAAAAAATATATATGTATACTTTATTGATTTTTTTTTTTTTTACAAAGAGGAAGGGAAAGGGATAGGGAATTAGAAACATTGATGAGAGAGAAACATGGATCTGCTGCCTCCTGCATGCCCCCTACTGGGAATGTGCCCAAACCAAGGTACATACCCTTGACCGGAATCGAATCTGGGACCCGTCAGTCCGAAGGCTCACGCTCTATCCACCAAGCCAAACCAGGGCACATTTCTATGATACATGACCAGTATGTTGCATTGTGTGCCCACCACCCAAAATGAAATCTCTGTCCCCTTGTATTTGACCCCCCCCTTTACCCTTTCTACTCCCCAACTCCATTCCCTCTGGTAACCACCATACTGTTGTCTGAGTCTATGAGTTTTTGTTTGTTTTTCTGGTTTGTTCATTTGTTCCTTTTAGTTTTATATTGCACAAGGTGAATTCCTATCTGTGATCATTTCAGGAACATAAGTTTGCCTCTTTCTGGGCCCTCAACAGATGCAAATCTTATATTATCTACTTTGCCACAGCTGTGTTGGTTTGTGACTTCTGGTTAGTGACTTCTGGGGATGGGGTACATAGGTTCCTCACTTTGTAATGACTTTCCTTGAAGCCCTCTAAGGTTGTCAATCCTATAGTTATGACAACTCACTTCTTGTTTTTGCTTAAGATCAAACTGTAAAGCTGGCTAGTTTTCATGTTGTTTTGTATCTTGTTGTGTATGTTTGAAAGGACTTGGTTAGGAAATGCCCATGAGAACGAATGCTCAGCAGTCTCCTTGTTACTTTATATGCATAATATTCAGGGCCTTGCAATATCTGATTAAGGAACATAGAACATTTGAAGAATGATCGCATTTCTCTACCTGTGCTTTTCAGAGACACTCTGCAGAAATATTAATTTAGAAAAAGTCAAAGCTCTGGGTGTGTGAATCTACCACTGAGGTGTAGTAATTTTTTTCATGCTGATTTCTATCTTCTCCAGGAAAAGGAAGAATGTTCTGTTAAAACGGTTACTAATGCATGTTCTCAGGAGCAATATTGATTTAGTTGGGTTGGAGAGTGAACAGGAAGCTCATGAAAAAGGTTTGACTCTAGCTCCTTACTCAAACTCACAGTATCGATGAGTGTTTTTCTTCTTTCCAGTTCATCATTCTATGCTGATGAACGTGTGGGTATCCTTGCAATGCCCAGTAATGTGGTGTCTGGAACGTATATAAATGCACTACATACTTTCTATTTGCGTGGCTGTTCACTTCTCACATATTCGTGAACTCTGAGCCTGGCTAGGCACACTCATACCAGTAGCTATGGTAGGTGTTGTGGTGGCTGACTGATGATCATTTGGGTACCAGGGGATTCAGCTCTGAAACACTGTATATCAGGAGGCACATGCCACTTTTAAGAATTTTGGAACAACAGTGGAAAATAAACATTACATTATTGTGTCTTTATAATGTGACAGGTGCTGTACTGGACTAGTTTAATGTCCATTATTTTGAGTCTTCAGAAAAATTCTGTAAGGTAGATACCATTACCTCAATAAAAAGATGAGAAAAAATTTGGCCCGGAGAAATTAAATAATAATCAAATGACACAGAGCTATTTTGATATTCCGCTTCCTTTGGCCATTCATAGAAACTGTTAGCAAAAAACAATGCCAGTCATTCATCTTTTATCATTCATTCATCTGTTCGATATTTAGGGGGTGCCAATGTATTCCAGAAACATGTTGGATCTTGGCTTTGTCCACTCTTTATCTCTTTTAAAACCTAACTCTGGGCTTTCAGAGCTTCCTGGAGGTCAGGATCCCTAGACCAGCATCATCAGCATCATGTGGAAATTGATTAAAAAAGCAAATGTTTGTGTCTGTCCCAGGCCTACTGAATCAGAAACTCATGGGTTATATTGAAAAGGCACAGTGCATCACACTGGACAAGGCCTTGACAGGGCTAATCTATGATGAAATAGTCCCTCTAGGATGATGGGGAAAGGACTTCTCCTTTTTCAGAATTAACTCCTAAAGTGAAGAAAGTAAATCCCAGGAAGAGCATCCTAGCTCCATCCTATGGGTCTTTTATGTTTATTCCAGAAAGTTTATTCATTTGGGAAAGTATACAATGTATTATATTAAACTGCTTTTTCTATATTGCTCTTTGGTAACTTTGTCCATTGAGGAACTCTAATAGAGAATCCTGATCCTATTTTCCTTTTTCCTCCTTTCTTCTTTTATTTTTTTAAAATATATTTTTATTGATTTTTTACAGAGAGGAAGGGAGAGGGATAGAGAGATAGAAACATCATGATGAAGAGAGAATCATTGATCGGATGCCTTCTGCACACCCACTACTGGGGATCAAGCCTGCAACCCAGGCATGTGCCCTTGACCAGAATCGAACCTGGGAGTCTTCAGTTCACAGTATGACACTCTCTCCACTGAGCCAAACTGGCTAGGGCCTTTTCCCTCCCTTCTTCCTTCTCTCTCTTGCTCCCTACTTTTTTCTTTCTTTTTTAGTTATCCTATATAATAATCCTATATAATAAAATTGTAATACGCAAATTGGCCCTAATGGCGGAATGACTAGAACGACCACTTGACCAGTCACTGTGGGGCGCTCTGAACACCTCTCGGTACCTTTCCCCGGTCGGCAGGCTCTGATCACCCGATGGTAAACAGGGAACTGAGGGTGGGTGGTGCAGGGGATGCGGGTGGCGCCAGGCCAAGGCACCTGCCCCGCCTGTCGCCCTACACACAGAGGACAACCCACAGCAGAGGCAGAGCAGATGAGCTCCTATGGCCATCAGGCTTCAATCGCCTGATGGCAAATGGGGAGCTGGGGGAGAGGGGAGTGGCGGCTGGGGCAGGGCCAGCTGCGGGCAGCAGGGGAAGATGGCCCAGATCGCAGGCCAGGCCTAGGGACCATACCCGCATGTGAATTTCGTGCGCTGGGCCTCTAGTACTAAATATATCTCTACCCATTTGGCAACACCACTATCCTTTTTCTCTCAGAAGATCCTTAGGATGAAGATGAGTTACTTGAAATATAATTTTTTTCTGAACACATGAAATGGATATGTATGATCTGCAGGCACATGTTATAGGAACCGTCATCCCCACTATCTGCAGAGGATGCGTTCCTAGACCCCAGTGACTCCTGAAATGATGAATAGTACCAAACTCGACATATACTATGTTTCTTCCTGTTCTCTTGAAGGAAGCTCCGATGGCTTTTGTTTGGTATATCCAGGTTGCCAGCATCACTACCCCTTGTGCTTTGGGGCCCTTGTTAAGTACAATCAGGTTTACTTGAACACAACACTGCAATACTGTGACAGTTGATCTGAAAATGGAGATGATTAATAAGAGGCTAACAGGCAGGAGTGTACATTGTGTGGAGACAAAGGGATGATTTGAATCTCAGGCGGGACTGAGAGGGGACCACTTGAGCTTTCTTCATGCTGCTCAGAATGATGCTCAATTTGAAACTTATGAATGATTTATTATTTATTATCTCCTATTTAATATTTCTGGACCACAGCTGACTGCAGGTAACTAAAACTATGGGAAGTGAAACAGTAAATAAGGGGGGACTACTGTAATTTATCATTTTTTTCCTGCCCTTTACATTTACTTTTACCATTTATCTGAGTGTAATGGAAATTTTTTCTAAGGTTGAAATGCTGTTTAGTTTTAAAATACTCTAGGTCTCTGGCCTTAAAGAAATCAGCACTGGCAAACAAAACAACAAAATAAATTAAAAAACATATCTTAAACATTTTTAAAAGTTTGCATTTCTTCCTATTTTCTAAAGTACCACTATCTTAAATTCAGATATATGACTGGTTAAATAATGCCTTTTGCAAATAATTATAATGCTTACTGTTTAGTAGAGGCCCGGTGCATGAAATTCAAGCATGGGGAGGGGATGTGGGAAGGGGGAAGGAGAAGGTGTCCTTCAGCCCAGCCTGCACCCTCTCCAATCTGGGACTCCTCGAGGGATGTTTGACTGCCCAGGGATAGGGCCATGGGGGCGTGGCTAGCCTGAGTGAGGGGCTGAGGGCTGTTTTCAAGCTGGCCATACCTCCTTCAGGGTGGGGGTCCATGCTGGGGTGCCTGGTCAGCCTGGGTGAGGGGCTGGGCTGTTTGCAGGCTGGCCATATCCCCTAGCAATCCAAGCTCCCAGCCTCTCCTTTTTTTTTTTTTTTTCAGCGCCTCCTTGAGTGGAGGCTAGGGCTGGCTAGAAGCAGGTGTCTGGGATTTATTTATCTTCTATAATTGAAACTTTGTATCCTTGAGTGGAGGCCAGGGCCAGCTAGGGTGGACAGGAAGCTTGGCTTTCTCCATCACCAGGGGCAACCCAAGCCTCCTACTTCCTCCACCTCTGTGGCCACCACTATCTTTGTTGGGTTAATTTGCATACTCTCTCCTGATTGGCTGGTGGGTATAGTGGAGTGATGATCAACTTGCATGTTTCTCTTTCATTAGCATAGATTCCATTAATTAGTATTTCACAATTATTTATAAAAAGTTACAAAATGTTTTTACCAACTCTGATGTTCACAGCCATCAGAGGAGGTGTAATTAATTGTTTCTATGTTATAGGTAAGATTACTAAGCCACAGGAAGTTTAAGCAACCTGCACAAACCTACAAGATAGTGACAAATGGAATAAATGAAGGAAAGGGAAATCTAAAAGAGGTGGGTTTATCCTGGGTCTCTGACACTTTCAAAACCGCCATTTTTTATTTAATTTTCTGGTGTTGAAAAGTAGAATGTAAATATGAATTAACATAAAATATGGCCCTTCAGGTCTGGGTACCAAGTTGGAAGAGACAAATACCGAGAGGAAAGGGAAGCGGTAGCTCTGGAAAGGCTACACTGATGAAGGAGTTTGAAACAGACCCAAAAGCTGAATAGGAAATGGCTATGGTATGGGCTGAGGAAGAAGGATGGAGAGGAAAGTCCTAATTTTTTGAAGGAACTGACAGAACAGCTGTGTGAGCACCCAGAAAAAAATTAGAGAAGTTGAGGATGAAGGTGGGTGAGGGCACATCATGTAAGGAATATTCTTTATCCTCACAGTAATAGAAAGCCACTGCAGAATCTCAAGGGGGGCTGGAGTCTGTTGATGGGGGAGAATGACATGATCATATTTGCTCTTTAAAATCACTTTAAGTGCAGAGAGGAGGATGGATTGGATAGGGTCAAGAATGGTCAGCCGCAAGTGACGTGGACTAGAAGCAGTGGACTATGGGGACAAAGTAGAAGGCAAAGTCAAAAGATAGTGAAGGAAATGAATTGATTACCCTTGGGGATGAAGTGTGGATGAAGAGAAAGGGAAAATGATATTTCAGTGTGCTACTCTTAGAATGTTTTTGTTTGGTTTCTTTTTGTCTAGGCTATTAATAAAGGTATAAAAGCTGTGTGGTGCTATGATTTATATGTTGTTTACAGTTTTCTTTTTGGATAAGAGAAAAGATGCAATGGCAGGCTTTCTTCCTTCAAGGCAGGTGATGATTCATCATTGTATTTCAGGAAGCTACCAGGCTCAGAACACTCAGAATCTTTTTTATTTTTTTTTAAAGAGCAAATCCTGTTGTTCTGAACACTAATACTATAGTCAGATTAATACTTTAAAAAATTGTATCTTCATGAGTGTGAATATTAAACAAATAATTTACCGAAGTTATCTTCAATTTGAGCAAATGGAAATTTTGTTCTTCCTTCAAGCATGACTTTCTTCATTCTTCTTCTTCTCCTCTGTGAAGCCCCATTTCTTTCATTTTGTGGTCTATGTGTTTGACCTAAGACAAAAATAAAAGGCGGTAAATAAAATTTTAGACATTTGTAGAAAAAAAAATATCCCAGAAACGGAAAATAGTAGATTCCTTCTATATTCACACAAATACAACATATAGATTTTCCTTTTTGTGTGTGTAAGAACAAATCTTGTTTTGTGTCATTTTTCTCCTGAGAAAGGGATGGACGTTTTAAAATTCTACATTGGCCTTCATTTATTTCTAGAAAATGTTATTAAGGTATATTGGAGTACTTCAAAGAATTTCAGAAGAAGGTTAGCCTATATTTTGTGAACTACAGTAAAGCCTTTGACTGCGTGGGTCATGAAAAGCCATGGTTTGCTCTGAAAGAAAGGGGTGTGCTTCAACACTTGATGTCCTAATGTGTAATTTGTAATGTGGACAGGAAGCCACTGTAAGATCAGAATATGGAGAGAAAGAGTTTTTCTACAGACAAAGGGTCAGGAAAGGGTGCACTTTATCTCCTTATTTCTTTACTCTGTATACAGATGAAAAACGAGGCTAGATTTACAGAAAGGAGGAGTGAAAATTGGTGGTAGAAATATCAATAACCTAAGTTATATAGATGACACCATCTTATTGGCAGAAAGTAGCAATGATCTAAATGAAAAAAGAAAGTCCCAAAGCAGGGCTGCATTTGAACACCATGAAGACAAAAATCATGACTACAAAAACAATCCACAACTTTAACAAAGGCAATGGAGACATTGAAATTGTTAAGAGATTTTTTTTAATTTATTTGTTTATTTTTCCTATTGCCCTCCCCCAGCCTTTTCCACCCCCCAGTACATGTCCTCACCTGTCTCCCCCGCCACCCCCAATGCCCTGTATCCATTGGCTATGCTTACATACATGCATACAAGTCCTTTGGTTGATCTCTTACAGCCCCCCCCACCCCAACCTCCCCTGCCTTCCCATTGTAGCATGACAATCTGTTCATTGCTTCTTTGCCTCTGTATCTGTCCCCCGTGTATCCCCTCCACCCCCCGATTCTTGTCTTTAAAAACCTTCTTGCGTTGCAGGCTAGGAATAAACTTATAAGAGCAAAAAAACGTTTGAATCCCAATTTCAATGTCAAATAATTTTGAGTCCCAGTTTCAATTTCAAACAGTTCCTTATGTGTACATGTCATCAATGGTATCTGGATAGTGGACAAATGGTGGCAATGCCAGTCCGACCCTCTTGTTAAGAGATTTTTGTGACCTTGGTTCAGTCACCAATACAAATGGTGAGTGCAGCCAAGAAATCAAGAGAAGGTTGAGCCCTGGCCAGGTGGCTTAGCTGGTTGGAGCATTGTCCCATGCACCAAAAGGTTGTGGGTTTGATTCCAAGTCAGGGTGCGTACGTAGGTTGCAGATTCAGTTCATGGTCAGGGCATGTATGGGAGGCAACTGATCCATGTTTCTCTCTCACATCAATGTTCCTCTCTCTCTCAAAATCAATAAAAAAGCATATCATCCATTGAGGATTAAATAAAAAAAGAGAAGGTTGAGACTCAGAAAGATAGCAATAGAGGAATTAGGAAAGATCACCAAGAGCAAAGATGTATCATCAGAGACCAAGATCATCCACACACACCCTTATCTTCCCATGTGCTATGTACTAAAGCAAAAGTTGGATACTTGAAAAAGGCTGAAAAGGAAAAAAAAATTGATTTATTTGAGGAAAGATCTACGAATACCTTAGATTGCCAGAAAGATGAGCAACAAGTAGGTCCTAGTGTAAATTAAACCTGAAACATAACTTGAGGCAAAAATAACAAAACTGAAGCTGTTCTACCTCAGGCACATCCTGAGAAGGCAGGTTTCTTTGAAGAGGACAATAATGCTGGTCAGTAATAGAAGGCAGTGGGAAAAGCAAAAGACCAAATATGAAATACATTGACTCTTTAAAGGAAGTCAACGCAGAAGTCTATGGAAGCTGAACAGGGGTGTGGGGGATAGGGACATTGTGAACATCACTCATTCATAGGGTTACAAGGAGTCGGGGCCTCCTCAGTGGCAGGTAGCACTCACATTCTTGTTTTATAGAGGTTATTGTTCCATCAGGTTTAAAAATGTATAATAATATATTTGGACATTTCTTTAAACTGCCTCATGATAGAAGTTTTCTGATGATTGATATGTCCCTGGTGCTTTTCCATTGTTGTTTCCTTCCCTATCTTTTTAATAGTATTATTTTAATTTTATTATTATTGTTGTTACTAGAGGCCCGGTGCATGGATTTGTGCATAGGTGGGGTTCCTTGGCCTGGCCTGGAGGGGTTGGGAGGAAACCAGCTCTCTGATATTCCTCAAGGGGTTCCAGATTCTGAGAAGGCAGTTCTTAGGTGACACATCCCGGGATTGGGCTCCCTCCTCTCTGTTTCCAGGTGTGTCACCTGAGAACCACAGCTGCCAAGTCACTGCAGCTCAGCAGCTCCTGCATTGAGCATCTGTCTCCTGGTGGTCATTGCATGTCATAGATACTGGTCAGATGGTCAGACAGTTGCTTTGGCTTTAATATATATAGATTATTATTATTATTATTTAACCTTTATTCTTGGAGTGTTACATGTGTCTCCCCCTCGCATTGACCTCTCTCACCCCACAACTGCCCTCCCACCCCAGGCCTTCACCACCCTATTACCTGTCCATGAGGTATGCATGTGTGCTTATGAGTTCATTGGTTGATCTCTCTCCCCCTCTCCCCCACCCCAGTCCCCTCTCCTGCCTTCCCTCTGAGGTTTAATAGTCTGTTTGATGCTTCTATGACTCTGGGTCTATTTTTGTTCATCAGTTTATGCCATTCATTAGGTTCCACATATGAGTGAGGTCATATAATACTTATCTTTCTCTGACTGGCTTATTTTTCTTACCATAAAGCTCTCCAGGTTCATCTGTGTTGTTACAAATGTTAAGAGTTCTTTCTTTTTTACAACTGTGTAGTATTCTATTGTATAGATGTACCACAGGTTTTTAATCCACTCATCTGCTGATGGGCATTTTTAGGCTGTTTCCAAATCTTAGCTATTGTAAATATAATATTATTTCTCTATGATTGAAGTATTGGTTCCTGTTTATTTTTATTCTCTCAGAACTCCGACTAGAACTTGGGGTTAGAACTCAGAAGCTCTGTGTGTGAGGGTGGTGTTGGTTCCATGGTGTGTTCCATGCCAGCCAAGAATTCTTTAAATGACAAGCTTGTGCATCTGAGGGTGCTCTTTTAGATTTTACTTCTCTGCAGTCAATGGAGATAAGCATCGCAGGGTAGTTTACAAGTTGACAATACACAATTTTTCTTACTCTCACTAATAAAATGCTTCCTAAGAATATGACTTGCTGTTGATTCTTCTCTTCTCATTGTAATCAAATAAAATTCAGAGATTTATTTCTGTCAGCTCCAGTTCCCCAGTTCCATTGTTTAAAAATAATAATTGTTGACTTTAACCTCAGTGTACCCTACATCTTGGTGAAGGGTACATGGTAGCATTTTTTGAGCTCTACAGGTGTGGCTGTGCTTTCTCTTAAGTCTTCCCTTACCCCACTATCCATTCATTGCTTCTATAGTTCCAGGTTTCAGATGTCAGTTGGTTTTGTTGAAGGTAAAGTTTATGCTTCTGTTTCTAATTCTCATTATGTTTGCATTCATTTAAAGAGATAATTGGGAAATAACACATTTACCCCATGATTTTACAACAAATTTTTTTTAAATAAAATGCTTTAAATTAAAAAAAACACACAAAAAACAAGGTTGAGCTCTGGCTAGTGTTGTTTAGTGGTTAAAGCTTTGGCTTGCACAGTGAAAGGTGGCAGTTCGATATTGGTCAAGGGCAGGTACCTGGGTTGCAGGTTCCATCCCAGGCCCTGGTTAGGACATCAGTATGTCCCACATCAGTATTTCTCTCTCTCAATCTCTTTCCCTCTCTCCCTCCCTCCCTTCCTCTATTTCTCTCTCCCTCCTGCTCTCTTCCATTCTCTGTAAAAGTCAATGGAAAAAATATCCTTGTTTGAGGATTCAAAAAGAATAGTAGAGCTTGGGTTGAGTTTAATTTACATTTTTTAAATATTTAATCATTCAATTTGTTTTTATTTCTTCTAATGTGCTTTGTTTCTTACCTTTACCCATTTTTATTGTTTCTTTTTAATTTGCAAAAGAACATTAACTCATTATATCTCTCATTTGTTGCAGTTATTAGTCTTAGCCTGGCTTTTGCCTCCTAATTGTTTTAGTGTTTTTAACACATAGAAGTTCAATAGTTTTGTGTAAATTAACACTTTTTCTTTGTGACTTCTTCCACTGCACTAAGATTAGAAAATAGTTTTCTACTCTAAGACCAATTAATTTTCCACAATTTTATTCTTTCTGTTTTAGTTTCACTTTTTGTATTTAGCTCTTTATTCTGGTTTATTTCACTGTTTAATGTGAGATGAGAATTTCAGTTGAGAGTTTCCCAAATAATCATTTTCCCCAAATCGTTAACTAAGCAATCTCTTCCTTTCCGTTGACGGGTGATGTTTTCTGTAGTGTTTTCTAAGTTGGTCTATTTCTCGAATGGTGAGGCCCGTGCTGGATGCTCATTCATTCCTCCAGATGGAGATCAGTACTGTCTCTAGCTAGCCTCCCATCCACTCAGCTCCTGGCTGGCCAGCGAGGTTAATGAACAGAATCTGTCTATTTCTGGTGCCCAGCAGGTCCTCAGGCTATAAAGTCTGATCGACTCAAGTTAATCTTTCTCCTCTTCTAACTCAGACTTTCTCATAAAACCAGAAACAATATTTATTTGCTCCCTATTTAAATGTTCTACATAAAGGGCGGTATACTCTAGCAGATATCTTCTTTTCCAAGACACCCTCAGTTCTCTCATGTAAACTGGTCTCAAAGAGGGCAATACACCAGCCTGTTGGTGAGTTCTGTACTCAGAGTCAACCAGAATTTTCAAATGAATTGGGAGAGTGAGTGCAGTTACTGACGGGGAGTGGGGGGTGGGAATAGAGGGAAAAAATGGAAAGATTCTTAGTGAAGAATCCTTGCTGTCAGTAGTGCCAGGTCAGGTGAAGGCATGAACCAGGCAGTCTCCCACACTGTGCCGAGTGCCTGTGTTTTGGGAATGCATTTCTGCAGCAGTCCCAGTTCATCACCAACCACTGACCAATCATTGGGATTGGGCAGATGACATCTTGTTTCATCAGTCTGCTTTCTTGTTCCTAGTGTGTAGTCATTTGGGGGCTCTTAATGAGTAGAATTTGGAGATGAGTGAATCTATCACTATGGAAACCTGGAATTACAAAGAATAGATTTATATGATTTTAACATTTGCAAAGGCTTAGGGGAATAAATTCTTCTTTGTTTACTAGTTTTGTATTGAAAATATTCATTAAAATTTTCATGTCATTTGAATGATGAAAAGGTTATCTATGAAAATTCAAATTATGGGTGATTTACACTGAGTGGGCAGATTATTATGATCTGTGAATGCATAATAATCTGGCCACTCAGTGTATATCCTATATAATAAAAGGTTAATATGCAAATTGTCTCCTCGACCAGTAGTTCGACCAGTAGGCAGGCCAGCTAACCACGTGTGTTATTAAATAAATGCATATTTACTTCCAGGAGATTCAAGAGAACAAAAACAACAAAGTGAAGCAAAGGGAAAGGGTTAACTGAAAAGTTTTAGAAACTTGCATATAATGTTTTAAATGAATGGCCAGACCTTATCTGTAAGTTAATATTTAAAACATGCTCAATTTCTTAAAACCCACTTTACACCCACTAAGATGGTTATGTTAAAAAAAAAAGTGTAAAATAACAAATGTTAGAAAAGATGTGGAGAAATTGGATTCCCTATACATTGCAGGTGGGAATATAAAATGGTGCAGCTGATATCGAAACATTGTCAGCTCCTTAAAATATTTAAACACATAATTATATGACCTATTACTGACATTTTTCCCACCTAGTAATTATACTCCTAAGTACATTTCTAAGAGAATTAAAAATATATGTATATAAAAAAACCTGTATACAAATGTCCCTAACAGCATCATTCATAATAACTAAAAAAAGTAGAAACAATCCAGACATCCAGCAACCAATACATCCATACAATGGAATATTATCCAGCCCTAAGAAGGAATGAAGTACTGATACATGCTACAATATGCATGAACCTTGAAAACATTGTGCTAAGTTAAAGAAGCCCTTTTTTTAGGGCAATGGGAATGGGAAGATGGGAGGTATAGCTAAAGAATTATTTTTCAAGGAATTGAAATATTCTAAAATAGACTTGGTTGCATAATTCTATGAATATTGCAAAATCCACAGTACTGTATACTTTAGAATGGTAAATTTTATGGCAAATGAATTATATCAAATTTTTTGGAAAGTTCTCAACTTTCCACTAAATATGTAAAGGAACTGAACACATCACGATTTTAAAAAAAATCCTCAAGTATAAATTAATATCCATTTATTTATTATCCAAATTTGATAGTAATTTTTACTAACTTCAAGACAGATGAAATATGAATGGTGCCGTTGGTGGTTCAACAAAAGTATGTGGCCAGAAACAGGAAGTGGAAAGTTGTTTCTACCTGCACAAAATAGAACCTTGGTTCTCAAACTTTTTGACTTCTGGACTTCATTAAATTATCAAAAATTATTGATAAAGGCCAAGAGCTTTCATTTATGTGGGTAATATCTGTTGATATTTATTAAATTAGAAATACAAATTGGGAAAAATTTGAAATATTATATATTGATGCATTTAAAAATTTTATTACTATTATTTTTACTTTATTGTTGATACTATTACAAATATTTCTCATTCCCCACCCCCACTTGCCCACTTCAATCCGGATCTCCCAATCCCCATCCCTCTGGCTACTGCACTGTTGTTCAAGGGCTATGCATATATGTTCTTTGGCTAATCTCTCCACCTTCTTTCATCCACAATAACAATAATTATTAACTCATTCTAGCATAAAGATCATATTAAAAGCTATAAATTACAATAAATATTTATTTTTTTAAAAAATGTAAACAGCTAGAATCTTATATCTACTTCTGCATTTAATTTTGTTGTGATATGTTCCTTTGGTTAAAGTTTATGAAGAAATTAGGTGTCTTGCAGATATGTGATAGAAAAAGGAAGGCAGATTTTTGTTGGCTTTTATTTTTTTTAGAATAATTATGATTATTCTTTGATACCACAACCAAGTCTGGCAAGTGTTTGTTTTATAAAGCTTTGTTATCATATAGATTTTTTTTTAAATTAAATCTTTATTATTCAGATTATTACATTTGCTTCTCTTTTTTCCCCTCTATAGCTCCCCTCCACCTGGTTCACAGCCCTCCCTCTACCTTTACCTCCCTCTCATTGACCTCATCCATAGGTGTATGATTTTTGTCCTGTACACCCCTCACCACTTTCCCCCTGAGAATTACCAGTCCACTCCCTTTCTGTGCTCCTGATTCTATTATGTTCACCAGTTTATTCTGTTGATCAAATTTTTAATTCCCTTAATTTTTAGATTCCCTTGTTGATAGATATGTATTTGCTGTTCATAATTTTTTATCTTTTACCTTTTCCTTCTTTCTCTTCTAAAAGAGTACCTTTCAGCATTTCATATAATACTGGTTTGGAGTTGATGAACTCCTTTACCTTTTTCTTATCTGTGAAGCTCTTTATCTGTCCTTCAATTCTGAATGATAGCATTGCTGGATAGAGATTTCTTGGTTGTAGGTTCTTGCTATTCATCACATTGAATATTTCTTGCCATTCCCGTCTGGCCTGCATAGTTTCTGTTGAGAAATCAGCTGACAGTCGTATGGCTGCTCTCTTGTAGGTAATGAACTGTTTTTCTCTTGCTGCTTTTAATATTCTCTCTTGGTCTTTTGCTCTTGGTATTTTAATTATGATGTGTCTTGGTGTGGTCCTCTTTGGATTCCTTTTATATGGGGTTCTGTGTGCTTCCTGGGCTTGTAAATCTATTTCTTTCACCAGATGGGGGAAGTTTTCAGTCATTATTTCTTTCAATAGGTTTTCAGTATCTTGTTCTCTCACTTCTTCTGGCACCCCCACAATTCTGATGTTGGTACGCTTGAAGCTGTCCCACAGGCTCCTTACATTATCTTCACATTTTTGGATTCTTTTTTCTTCTTGCTTTTCCAGTTGAGTGTTTTCTGATTCTTTATATTTCAAATTTTTGACTTGATTCTTATCTTCCTCTAGTCTGCTGTTAGGTCTCTGTATAATTTTTTTTTTTATTTCAGTCAGTGTATGTTTAATTCCTAGTTGGTTCTTTTTCATCTCCAGTTGGTTCTTTTTCATCTCCTCTTGGGTCTCGCTAACTTCATCCAACTTTTCTAGGATATTCTTGAAAAACCTTAAAAGCATGGTTTTGAACTCTAAATCTAGTCATTTGTTTTCCTCCATTTCTTTTGTTTGTGATCTCTTCCCTTGTCTCAGCATTTTCACTATGCAGGGAGAACTTCTGTGTTGGATTCAGCCTTATGATACCAGACTTGCAAAACTGCAAAAGCCTCTCTGTTGAGCCTGAGATTGGTGGAGTCTCAGGGCTTAAGGGACCACCTTGCCTTCCAGTCAGTCCTGCCCTCCACGGCCCCTGAGTCTCACAAGACTGGGTAATCGCTGGAGCGGTCCCTGTGTGCGCGTGGGCGCTCTCTAGCAGTGCCTCTAGACTGCTTCCCCTCTGGCTTCCCTGCGTTCAGGGACCATATGAATCTGGGTCCCCAGGACTTCACCCAAATCTGGGGTTTAGTGGATTTAGAAGTGATGCAGTTGGGATGCTTTGTCTCCTGCCCTCTTGTGAAAGCCAGTGGCACAATCTACAGTCGGTCTTCTGTGTGCAGCGCTGTGTGTTCCGCCCAACTTCTGCCCTCCTGCGACTCCCCCAATTTCTGTGCACTTTTCCCTTCTCACAATCCAAACTCCTCCAGTATGAGTTTCGGCTGGATCTGGGGTTTAGTGTTGTAGGATAAGGGGTTCAATGCCGTTGAGAGTCTCTGTCTCCCTCCCGCCAGAGAAAGCCAGCCAAGTACCCGCTCTCTCCACGCACGCATCTCCGTACCTCAGCATTTTGCAGCTCCTCAGGGTCTCTGTAAGCCCCTCTCTTTCCTTCTAGTTGTAGAATTTCCACTCAGCCAGCTTTCCTGTGGTTCTGGATGATGTCCATTCTGTCTTTTAGTTGTAGTTTTGAAATTGTTGTGTGAGGCAGCAGTGGAGGTGTTTGCCTATGCCGCCATCTTGGTTCTCTCTGTTATTATATAGAGTTGAAATCTATATTAACAAACTTTTTACACTCATTTACACTAACATAAATCCATTGATATATCCTATACTTTGAATGGATTTTTTATTAATGCATAATTTTGTAGATCATTATTTGGAAAATATTAATTCACTGTGTTTCCAAATGTTGGCACATTTCATTACACAGTATAAAAAAATCATGTTTGTTACATCAGCACTTATTTCACCAGAGAAGTCTTTGGGAAGTTCTCAAACTTTTTGTGGCAGATAATAAGTTTTCAAAAATTATAATTTCCTCTTTAGAACTCAAATTTTATCATTGGCAACAAATACTTTCTGTGGTTTCCATTGAAATGGCAGACTCATTTTATTCACACACATAAATTCTCTCAAAAGAATTAAAACATCACTTTCTCCACAATAATGTTACAATTAAAAAAGTGAGAAGGCCTGATTAAAAAAAAAAAAAAACTTCTCCTAAACTTAAAACATTTTTAAAATGATTGTTAGGTCAGAAATAATAATAAAAAATGACAACATGAACTAATTACTATTCTAAAAAATATGATGGAAAAAATTTGAGGATTAACAGGACATGTCAAATTCACATCTTTTTTAGTTTTAATAGAATATATGGATTAACTAAGTGTGTGAAAATCAAGAAACATAATGACATCAGGCAGACAGATATGTTAAAGATAAAAGAAATCAAATAATTTTTAAGTTGACAAATGCAAGAATAAGTTCTTTGAAAAAAGTAATAAAATAAAGTTTTGATAAATCTAAGCAATATAAAATAGAAAAATATAGCAACATAAATGAGATGAAATTTAACAATAAATATGAAGGACATTAAAATGATGTTATGCACATTCTATTTATACTTTAAAATCATGATAAATATTAATTATATAAATTGTTAAGAAATACCATAGTAAAACTCTAAAAGTATTTTTAAATTCCTCCAAAAAAAAGGAGAGGAGAAAAATGACTCGGTGCAAATAATTTTACTGGTAAATTATTTCAGAATTTCAAAAGGCAACTATTCCCCTGCTATATAAATTATTATTTATGTTATAATAATATAACCTTAGTCAAATTATTAATCCATCTTCATCTTCACACTAACATACAACACAATTGAAAACATACATAAATTAAATTTACTTATAGTAGATATCAATGTATAACACTCAATAATAAAATAGTCTGAAATCAAAACTCAGATTAGCCCTAGCTGGTTTGGCTCGGTGATAGAGTGTTGCCTGGGGACTCTAAAGGTCCCAGGTTTGATTCCAGTCAACGGCACATGCCTGGGTTGCAGGCTTGATCCCCAGTAGAGGGCGTGCAGGAGGCAGTCAATCAATGATTCTAATCGTTGATGTTTCTGTCTCTCTCTCCATCTCCTTTCCTCTCTGAAATCAATAAAAACAAAAATAAAAAGAGCTCAGGTTAATTTTCAACATAATATTTTTGTAATCCAAAGATGCTTTAGGAAACTTGTCTGCATGATATGTCGCATCAGGAAGTTAGTTGAAAGAAAAAGAGAAAGCACCTGATAAAGTACAACAGCCATTTCTTTAAAAATATATTTTTAAATTATCACTGAAAAGTGAGGATATTTTTCCTATTGATATTTAGAAAGAGTGGGAGAGAGAAACATCAATGTGGTAGTGAAACATCAATCAGCTGTCTCTTGATACCCCCCAACCGGTATCAAGCTGTAACCTAGACTTGTCCTGACCTGAATTGAACTGGCAACCTTTTAGTGCATGGGACAATGTCCAAGTAACCAAGTCGCAGCAGACAGGACTTGTAATATTTAAAATAAAAATGTCTGAAATAGATATGAAAAAATAACCATACATTACAAAAATTTTTAACTAAATGAAGAGGACCAGGTTTCTTGATGGTGACACAGAATATTACAAATATAACATCTATCCATCACAATTTTAACTTTAAAATTTGACAAAGTGATCTAAAGTTCATCTGGAAAATAACAATCAAGAAAACATAAGAATGTATAGGGGATTTTTGCTCTATTAAATATTATAATATATATATTACATTCTATATAATACATATGTAATTACATAATATATATATTAAAAATACAAATACTAATTAGAAATACATATACTATTTATAGCATATATTTATATACTTAGCATGTATATATGGCATTATGAATGGTCATAAATATGTGTATATGGTCCAAAAACAGACTGAGATTCCATTAAAACATAGTTTTTGATTTAAAAAAGAAGAAAGCATGATATGCAAATGGGTTATTCAACTAATTGTGCTCTAAAATTTGACTATTTGTGGAATTCTGAGGTTTTCAATTAATGCCACATACCAATATATTTTTTTTAAAAATCAACATTAATAAAAATCTAAGGAAAATAATGAATTCTAGAATAACTATTTGAAATTCTCACAGTTTGAAATTAGGAAAACTCCCAAATTATATGTTATTTTAACTTCATTCATCCCAATGTCATCACCAACCCCTAGTGCTGTTGGTTGTTTAGAAGGCTAAAAATAAATATAGCACAGCCCAGTGCTCAAAACAGTGTCAGCAATTATTTATTATAATTATTACTACTTGTATATATCTTATGCAAAGTTCAATGATAAAAATTCTTAAATCTCAATAGAGAGACAGGCTAAGGATGTGAGTAATTGATGAAAGAAGAAATTTAATTAGCTAATAAACTTGAAAAATTTAGCCTTGCTAATGAGATGCAAATTAAAACATTAATACAATGCCAGTTTCCAGATAAAAAATTAGACAAAACTTTTAAATATAATACAAAAGAGAAGCTTTTGCCTACACTGGGAGCATGAATTCCCCACAACTGACCTTGAAAGCAATTTGGCAATGGTCCATACTCTTTCACCTGTAATTTCACTCTTGAGTATATATTTAAAATTGTCTTTTACTTTTGTGTGAATAATTGAGCGTATCTTGATTTAAGGGACTCAATGTTTTTGTGATATTCCAGTTTTATCAATGAAAAGTTTTTTTACCAAATGCTCCTAATATACATAAATGTATTTCTTGTTTTTTTGTACTATACATTTTTACCACTAAAAACGAATAAAACAGCTCTGGCTGGTTTGGCTCAGTGGATAGAGCATCAGCCTGGGGACTGAAGGGTCCTTTGTTCAATTCCAGTCAAGGGCACATTCCCTGGGTTCTGGGCTCGATCCTCAATAGGGGGCGTGCAAGAGGCAGCAGATCAATTATTCTCTCTCATCAGGATTTCTATCTTTCTCAGTCTTCCTTCTTCTCTGAAATCAACATTTATTTAAAAAATAAAAACAAATAGAATTGAAAAGAAAATGAAGTAAAAATAGAAATTCTAACACTCTCTTCCTGTACCTGAATGTATTATCTGAAACATCTCCTGGTGTGCATGTACCCCATTCCAAAGACCACATCTCGGACTATTCTGCAGTTAGGAAAGAGTTAAATAGATCAGAGCACATTCATCAGAGTAAATATTATGCCACTTTTTGAAATCACAGCTTTGGATAATATTTAATTTTGAAACCATGCTTACAATATAATATAATAATATCTAAGAAGATAAATAGAGTGTCTACCTGGCTCACCATTATATCCCCAGAACCTGACTGGCTATTGTGGATACTAGTGACCCAAAATAGATGACAAGAGAGAAATGGGTTAGGGTTTAAGTGGAGACTTAAAAGGCACATGCTTGTTACTAGCGCCACCACGGTATCAACAGCTGCATTAAGAAGAGGGCTCTTAAAAGCAGAGATCCCTAAACTGAGGTCTGTGCAAGCCATTAACAGTTTCCAAAGGGGCTTTTTATCAGGAAGGACTAGGTCAGAAGCCCAGAGTATGAGAGACCAAGTGTGTCTTCCTTCCAAATAGTATCCAGGCCCTGGGAAGAGCACTAATGCCTGGAGAGGGTCCTGTAGGTGATGTACTTTTTTCTTATAAGCTTAAGACTCTGTTCAGTCTTTAAGTCCCACTGGGATGAGGCAGGTGTTATTTTAACTTGGAGGAAATATTCAGAGAAGTTAAAGTGGTTGTCCTAAAACTGCAGTGGGAGCTAATCAGGTATCAACAAGAACGGACTTCAACAAGGTTAGTAAGGCCCCGATCCCTTCTCCACCTGGCCTCAGGTGCCCAGGGGGACTCTTGTAATAATTCAGCTAAGCCCAACAGGAAAGAGGAAAGCAGCCACTGAAGGTGCAAAGGCAGGTAAAACTGAGAGATGATTCATTTGATTACTTGTCAAAAGAAATTAAATTGATATAAAGGCTGTTGGGGTAACACGGTAATGAAAAATGTTGTGGCTTAAATTTGGGTTTTCATAAGATTCAAGTTATTGAAATTTTTTCTGGTCTCACAGGAATGATACAGTAGACCTCTTAGATCAGTGGTTCTCAACCTTTTTTAATGCTGTGACCTTTTAATACAGTTCCTCATGTTGTGGTCACCCCCAATCTTAAAATTATTTTCGTTGCTACTTCATAACTGTAATTTTGTTACTGTTAATGAATCGTAATGTAAATATCTGTTTTCCGATGGTCTTAGTCGACCTTGCTAGCAGTTTTCAACCTGTGAGTCATGACCCACAAGTTGAGAACTGCTGCTGTAGAGTCTAAGACCTCAGAAAACACAGATATTTATATTATGATTCATAACAGTAGCAAAATTACAGTTATGAAGTAGCAACGAAAATAGTTTTATGATTGGGGGGTCACCACAACATGAGGAACTGTATTAAAAGGTCACAGCATTAAAAAAGGTTGAGAACCACTGTCTTAGATGGTACAGTAGATCTTTTGCAATCTAAAACTTATGCACAAGATGAAACTTTTGCCAGTGATGGATATGTTATTACCTATAGTATACTGATGGTTTCACGCGTGTGTGCCTATGTCCAAACTCACCAAGTTCTATACATTAAATATGTGCAGAGTTTTGTATATCAATTACATCGCAATCAAGCTGTTAAAAACTTTTTTTATCTTCAAGGGTCCCTTATCTGTCTGATCTTTCTTTTTAAAAACAACAACAACAACAACACATATTTTATTTTTTTTTTTTTTTACAGAGAGGAAGGGAGAAGGATAGAGAGTTAGAGAAACATTGATGAGAGAGAAATATCAATCAGCTGCCTCCTGCACACCTGCTACTGGAATGTGCCTGCAACCAAGGTACATGCCTTTGACTAGAATCGAATCTGGGGTCTTTCAGTCCGCAGCCCAACGCTCTATCCACTGAGCCAAACCTGGTTAGGGCTGTGTGACCTTTCTTGATCTTGTTGTGTAAATTCCACACCCACACCCCTCAGTCTGCTTTCTTTCTGGCCACAGCACTCATCACTACCCAGCGTCACGATATTTCCTGAATTGTTTATTTGCTAGTGTCAGTCTCCCGACTGCCATTTTAGTTGTGGGAGGGCCTGCACTTGTTCAATGATGTGTTCCCATCACCTTGCCAAGTAGGTGTCATGGCATACAGGACTCACTGGATACATATTTGTTTTTAATAAATAAATAACTATCATTAAAAACACTCCCAATATCAAAGTTAAATGAGGATAAAAAAATCTCCAAGTGCAACAACAAACCAAACTGTTTCCCACTGGATTTAAAAAAGTTCTCCAATTTTTCAAAATCTATCCTAATTGACTGTATTTACTTGTATGTCAAATACTTAGGGAATTTGTCTCCTACTTTATCTCAGTGCTAACTTGAATTCACTTTTCTGCTTGCTTTTAATAAGGATGATTTCTCGCTGATTTTTTTAAGCAAAGTACTAGCAGGTTTGATTAGAGTTTTTACTTGACATACTAAAGAAACAAGTGCCCACAGGTGGCCCCTCAAGACCCAAAAGCCAGGGGCCAGCTTTCGAGGCCGAGTGCAGATCCTGCAGGCTTCCCTGCGGGACCATCTGTTAGTGGGCATTGGATGTGGGCCTGTCGTCTAAGTAGCGGGAAAGAAGGAGAACCCAGCAATAGTCCATTTCTCACTTGTTTGGTGCAGGAAACAGAAAACTTCTCAGCCAATACGCGGGTGCATGTGGAGAAATAGTGTAGAAGCTCAGTGGAGTAGAATGAAAGAGGGTTGTGTGATGAGGTTATATTCCAGCAGAGCCGGTTGGACCTTCTTGGGATACATTAATGTCATTGAAGTGGACCCTATGACATGGTCAGGTTTGGGATAAATCAGCCGGCAGTGAGTTGAAATGGTCTATTTTTTTAAAAATATATATATTTTATTGATTTTTTACAAAGAGGAAGGGAGAGAGATAGAAAGTCAGAAACATCGATGAGAGAGAGACATCGATCAGCCACCTCCTGCTCGCACCACAGTGGAGATGTGCCCGCAAGCAAGGTACATGCCCCTGACTGGAATCGAACCTGGGACCTTTCAGTCCGCAAGCCAGCGCCCTATCCACTGAGCCAAACCGGGCTTGGCAAAATGGTCTATTTTAATCTATGAAGCATTAGTCTCAGCAAATTAATGGTAGAGGGTGGGGATGGGGTTAGATGGAGGCTTCTAAGCCCACGGTAAGAGCCAGTTGTTTATAAAGACTTTAGCACGTCTGTTTTTTATGTGATCTTATGAGCGCGCCTTACTGATTTGTTAAAACAGACTCTGTTTTCCTCTTGACAAGACAATACCAATTCTCATGACTGTAAGTGCTTGAGGATATTAGGGAAGCAGTTCTTCAAAAACACTCAGTGACAAACTCAGATGCATCAACTGCTCCTTCGGCCATGCAGCCTTGGTAGCCAGTGATCCTGCAGGTTGCGGTGTTGATACCTTGTTTTAGCGGGTGAGTCTAAACACAGCCGAATTAAGTCTAGAAAAACCAAGCAACATGTTTATTCATTAGCATCTGTAATGATGTTAACAGAATGCTTCAAAGAAACGGTGTTGTGCATACGTGCGTGCGTGCGTGTGTGTGTGCCAGTGCTTAGTATACATTGGCATTTTGCAGAAAGGGGAGGGAAGGATGTCAAGAAAATGTATCATAAAGGAAGTGTACTAGACTCACAGAAGCTGCAGAATGTGTCCTTTACTGAGGTGTACTAGATTGTGACATTTTTGATGGGAGCAAATGTTTCTTGATCCTTACATTCCCCGTAGTCCCTGGCACAACACCTCACACAGGATGGATGGTCAATAAATATTTGCTGAATTGCTTAAGTTTTGTTTTAAGTAGACCCTGATTCAGAGCCACCCTAATCACGCAAACCAAAGGGGACATAAATGACTATTAATAAAAGCCAGCCTTGTTTTTTTAAATTGTCCTCAGTTTCAAAGGTTAGAAATTTAAAGAAATATTTAGTTAAGTCAGGTTTAAGGAAATATTTAACTAGCCTCTTTTTTTTATAGTTTGGGTTGGAAGGAAAATATTTTTAATTGGGGTTAACAAGGTAGCGCTGGGGAGAACCCATAACAAAACAAACCTCCCGGTCCTTGTATTTGTGAGACCACAAATCCCCAGGAATGAGAAGATTTAGCTAATCTTTCCAATCACATTCTCCCATCCTCCCTCCCCTCATCCATCTCCTTGGAATTATGTTATCTCTGCTCAGTTTAAAAGCTCAGAAGCCTTTTGATTTGGAGCAGCATTCAAAGGACGGTCAAGGGTCACCCTTGGAATATTAAAGGAGAGTGTATTACAGGAGAGAGAGGGGAAGGGAGCAGCTGGGGCCAGGCGCAGCCATGTACAGACCCAGGGCAGAAAATGAGAGAAAGCGCCACAGGAGCTGCTGTTGGCGGAGAGAAAGCTGCACGGATTGCTGGGAAGGACAGGAAGTGGCAACTAGCAACCCACATTATCCATGTCCAGGGCGGGTGCTAGTGCAGTGCGAGAGTGGAAGAAAGGAAAACACCTATTAGTGAAATCAATTAGGCAGTGGCCTTTTGAGCAGAAATAGAATGGTTCTTTTAGAGAATGTGGATACTTGAACCTTGGAAAGTGAAAAGCCAGATATTGCTTTCGTTCGGGGATGCAATTCTACAGAATGTACAGCCCCCTGATGGTTAATTTCTTAAAAATAATAAAGTCGTGGGATTTATAAAGTAAATTCCTTCGCAAGATGTCAAAGTAATTTAGTTTTCAAAAATCTATTTTTTGACCTTTCTTCATTTATAAATATTGATTCTTGTTTTTGCTTTTTTTCCAAATACAATCAATATTTATTTAAGAGGATATTTAGTGAGGGCTTATTAGGTGCCAAGCACTGTCCTACTATTTGGAGTAAGAAGATGCAGTGACAGGCCCCTTCGCCTCAGCAGTGGTTACTTAGCGATTTTTTATTTTTTTATTTTTTGCGGGGGGTGGTTAGGGAGGTGGATCATTAATCTCTTTGAAAGTCTGATGAAGGCTAAGGAGCTTTTCCATAACAAAATGGGCCTGCTGTCCTGCTTTGTCAGAAGAGTCGCAAAGTGCAGTATACACATCTCATATTATTACTGTGCAGTCGGCTTATTCTGAGCACTATTGGTGAATTATTTATTTAATCTGAACAGCTCTCCCAGGAGGCATATGCTATAATTACTCCCATTTCCTTCAGGGAAATTGAGGCTCAGAGAGATGTAGCAGGTCTCTTGCCCCAGGCCTTTCAGTGAGTAGAAGGTGACCCCTGGGGTGCACACACGCTCTTGGCTCCAGTGTCCAAGTTCTCACCCTGGCACTGCAGGTCTCCAGATGTGCTAGGCCCTGGTGAGGCTGGCAACCGTGGGCCAGAGGGAAGGCGTCTCTGTGTAAGGTAGACCAGGCAGTGCCCTGATAGTTGATTGGCACCTGCCAGAAAATCGTCTTAGCATGTCTACAGTCATTACAAAAATGTGCATGGCGTGTTCTATGGCTGTGCAGTGCCTATCTCTATGCTGCAACTGCTGGAAGTGGAGAGTCTGGCGTGTTAAGCAGGGTTTTGGATCTAAGGGAGAAGGTACTGAGGAAACTGTCAGGTTTCGCACTGAATTTTTAAGAATATTCATTTTTTCAGCAGGGGGCAGAGTAGAGTTTTCTATTTATTTATGGAACTATAGGGAACTGGACCTATTTTGAATAAAAAAGTATTTTTCTTCAACTGTGTGTCCTTTGCCATTTAGAACGGGAAAATAGAATTAGATGTCTCCACATATTTAATGTATTATTTAAACGAATGTTAGCCTCAGAAAAATGACAGAATTAGAGCATTGTATCTAATAAAAGAGTAATATGCAAATTGACAATACCTCTGCTACACCCACAAGCCATGTCCACTAGCCATGCCCACCAGCCAATCAGAGTGAGTATGCAAATTAACCCAACCAAGATGGCTTGGCCACAGAGAGAGCAGGAGGGAGGCGTGGGTTGCCCCTAGTGATGGAGGAAGCCAAGCTTTCTTCAAACCATGGCTGGTGCTTAAGGCAACAAAGTTTCAATGGCTGCTGCCACTGAATGAGGCTTGGGTTGCCCCTGGCAATGGAGGAAACCAAGCTTTCCACAAAGCCTGGCTGGTGAAGGTTAAGGCAACTAAGTTTCAATGGCTGTGCTAGCAGAAGGCCCTGGCTCCACTCCAGGCTACAAAGTTTCAATTGTAGAAGATAAATAAATCCCAGCTACAAGGGCCTCTGCTTGGGTTGTCAGGGGAGGCCAGCCTGCTCCTCACCCAGGCCATCCCATACCCCAAGAGAACACCCACCCTGATCCAGGACACCCTGCAGGGCAAACCAGCTGCCCCCCACCTATGCACTAGGCCTCTATCCTATCTAATAAAAGAGTAATATGCAGATTGACCATCACTCCAACACACAAGATGACTGCCCCCATGTGGTCAAAAGATGCTGCCCCCAGGTGGACACAAGATGGCCACCACAAGAAGGCCAGCAGGAGAGGGCAGTTGGGAGGGACTAAGCCTGCAAGGGACACAGTTAGGGGTGTCCAGGTCAGCAGAGGAGGGAAGATGGGGGTGACCAAGCCTGCATGGAAGGGCAGTTAAAGGTGATCGGGCCTGTCAGGGAGGGCAGTTAGAGGTGACCAGGCCCACAGGGTAGGGAAGTTAGGGGCAAGCAGGCTGGCAGGGGAGCAGTTAGGCACCAATCAGGCTGGTGGGGGAGTGGTTAGGGAGTTATCAGGCTGGCAGGCAGAAGTGGTTAGGGGCAATCAGGAAGGCAGGCAGGTGAGCAGTTGGGAGCCAGCAGTCCTGGATTGTGAGAGGGATATCCCAGATTGGAGAGGTAGGGCTGAAGGATACCTCCTCCCAACCCCCTTGTGCACAATTTTTTTGCACTGGGCCTCTAGTTCTATATAATACAAGGCTAATATGCAAATTGACTGAACAGAGGAACAACCAGTCACTATGATGTGCACTGACCACCAGTGGGTAGATGCTTAATGCCGGTGCTGCCCCATGGTGATCAGTGTGCTCCCGCATGGGGAGTGCCGCTCAGCCAGAAGCCCTGAGCCGAGCTCATGGCTGGCGGGCAGAGCACCGGTGGCGGGAGCCTCTCCCACCCTCATGGCAGCACTAAGGATGTCCCACTGGCCTAAGCCATCAGTTGGACATCCTCCGAGGCCTCCTGGACTGCAAGAGGGCACAGGCTGGGCTGAGGGACCTCCCCACCCTGAATGTGTGAATTTCATAAAACTAGAGGCCTTTCATAATCTGGGACCCCTCGGGGGATGTCAGCCTGCTGATTTCAGCCTAATTCCCACAGGCCAGCCCAAGGAACTCCACCAGTGCACAGATTCGTGCACTGGGCCTCTAGCATGCATGTAAGATCTTTGGTTAATTGTGTCCCGCCCACTCTCCTCCCCTCTTTCCTCTGAGATTCATCAGTCTGTTCCACGTTTCCATGCCTGTGCGTTGAGCATCTATCTTCTGGTGGTCAGGGTTCATCATAGCTGCCTGATGAACGGTGAAATGGCCTCTTAGGCTTTTATATATATAGGTTGTATTTCTAATATGCTGATGTGTGAGATGATACTGCTCCTGAATGCCCAACGAGGATACTGGAAAGAGGAATGAGTTGTTTAGGAGTGGTGTCAGGCTTCCAGGCTGAACAAGGGTCATGGACAGAGCTACAAGGTGTTGCTCATCTGGGGCACCCTGAGTTCCAGTGCTCATGCCTTTGCTTGGGCAAGTTTATTCCCTGGACCAGTGGCAGCTTTTCTCTTATTCAAACTCAGTTCCAAGGAAAATAAAAAACATTTTCCCCTTTCAGTGTTGCTATTCTTCCATTTTGTCCTACAGTAAAACAAATTACACAATCACACAACACCAAGTTGACTTCCATTTCCAGAGCAGAATATGGGTCAGTGTAGGTGTGAACATACCAGACAAGTAGGATAAGCAAGTGAGGCCTTAATTTCATATTGGGGTAATTTTAAACATGATTAAATGTATTCCTAAAATGTTAAAAATATCAACCAAGGACAATCTTTGCCCTTAACCAACCTACTATCCTCCCTCCCTCCCGCTCTCCCTTCCTCCCTCCTTCCCTTCCTTCCTCAATAGCAATCCATTAATCAATGAATCAAAACACCTTTATTGAGAGCCTGTTTCCTATCTGACATAATGCCCTGTATTGGGAATTCTGAGACACATATGCCTGCAAAGAACTCAAAAATCTCAACTGTAGAGTCTAACTCTTCAGTGTTTTTGATTATCCAGTAGAAAAAGTGTTGTGATTTTATTGCATCTGTGATGCATTTTAAATACGTAATACGTATGGGCAGAGCTGGGAAAGCCTTTCTTTACATATACTGAAGACTTCATGTAAAATAGGTGAGAGGAGCCACTCTGGTGTTAAACACCCAGAGTGGGCACTTTGGTCCTCCCTGCTTCCCTTTGAGGTCTTGGAGGCATCTCCCTAAAACCTTTAAGGTTTCTCAGTTCAGTGCTCAGCTTTTAAACCTTGAGACTAGAGACCAGGTCTATGTCATCCACTTTCTCCAAAGGTTATGAACGTTGAGACCCCAAAATTATGTATACTACATATAAATATATATATTTACACACACACACACACACACACACACACACACACACACACACACACATTAGTTATGTCTGAATTTCTAAGATGTTGAAAGTAAGCTTTTTTAGGAGAGAGATCGGATGTTCTCTGTTTGTACATTCAAATAACTAAATGGAAATTCACTTTAATCTGAGTTACATTCTGATTAAATTTTGATACCCATTTGAAGCCATCAGATTATGAAGAATGTATGAATATAGGGTATGTGTATGCAATGTCGATACTGCTGTATAAACCCATTACCAAAAGACCAGATCTAGATGAGCCCAGATTGAACTCTTATTGATGCTTTTTCACAAAGGCAGCAGAAATTGAATTGATGGTGCTATTAGGTTGTCAATACTAGTGTCTCCCTTTCTTCCCAGATAAGTATATACGAAGCATCATCCATACAGTCATTTTAACCTCATGAGGGCAGAGGAGTTATAGAGATTCAAGGTGATGGTTCAGGTGAGATGTATCTAACTGCACAGTAGATAACTTTGTAGAAGTCAAGAACTGGCAGGCTCCTCTTTGATAGTTCTGTTGTTTTTTCAACCTATAGATTTGCAGTGATGAGCTGTTTTGCTTGTATTATTTGCTTGGTTTTGTTTCAATACAGCTGTTTCCTAATGCTTTATTCTTTAATTGGAGTTGTTGCTAGAGCATAAACATTGCTAAGAGGATGTGGCACTCCGGGTGAGGATTGGAAGAATAATAGAGACCATTGTAGATAATGGTAATCCCCAGTAGTTGGAGATGGGTGAGGGCTCACTATATCCCCAAAGTCTAGCTACCTAGTTATAATGAAAACAAGCTCTGAGACCAAAAGCTGCCATACATAGAGATACTTCCTAAGTACAATATCAAAATAGATTTTTCAGTGTGTCTGTAAGCTTGATGAAATCATAATTCTGTCATTTTTAGTGAACCTAATGAACCTTGCATGGAAGATTCATAAAGGAAGATTGAGCAAGATTCCAGAAGCAAGATCAGTTTCTATCACAGTCAGCATCAGGCAATTAGCACTCTCTGACCGAAAGACTGGACATGGGACAGTATGGGGATCAATCCTAGTCCCCTGGCCTCAAGATCATGGGTGATAGGACTTGCTCAATTCTCTGGTTTTACACAAGTGTGGCAGAGAGCTCCAAAATACTTTAGCCAGTACATATTTCAACCCCCATTAATGCTGATCAAGTCAGGAATTTTGCTGAAATTAATGTAAATTATACTAATCAGTAAAATACAGGGTGAGGGAGTGGTGAGCAGTGAACAGAGATAGAACTGAAGTGGTGGCCAAGCCTGGAGGGGGTTTCTGATTACATGCTAGCCCTGGCACCTGAGCATTGATGAAGGGAATTGACTGAACCTCAGGTGGAGCTCAGAGATCTGAAAACCTTTTCTGTAAAGAAGCAGAGTAAATACCCTGTTTCCCTGAAAGTAAGATATCCCCCGAAAATAAGACCTATTTCCAGTTTTGCCTCTCACTGTAATATAAGGCATCCCCCCAAAAAATAAGACTTCCCCGTTAATAAGGCCTCCCTGGAATATAAGGCTCCCGAAGCTACTGTAAGGCATCTGACTCCTGATTTAAAGAGACTGCTTGAAGAGCTCTGGCTGCGCTGCAGCCAATCAGTGAGCTGGTTTGTGATGACAACTACTACTGTACCGTATACAAGCAATAAATTTCCTTTTTTTTTTTTTTTTTTTGTTCAACAATAAATGTATACCGTATTCTTCTTCATGGAAAAATAAGACATTCCCTGAAAATAAAACCTAGCGCATCTTTGGGAGCAAAAATTAATATAAGACTGTCTTATTTTCGGGGAAACGGTATTTTAGGCTTTGCAGGCCATGAGCAAAATGTTGGCTGCCCATGGGGAAAGGACATGAACTTTAGGCAAAGGTCAGTCCTGGGAAAGGACTCATCTGTGAGCCATCCTCAGCCATCATCTGTGGCAGCTGGGAAATTAGTAAGTTGGTCCCTTAAAAAGGGGATCTGGGCATCACACCACAGCATCCACTATGGCATATTCTCCTCTTCCAAAATGAAGGTGTGGAGAAAAAAGTAACCCTCAGTCAATTGCATCTCTTTTGTGGGAGGTGGTATGATGGAAATGTCTATCTGTGTGTGGCATTTTCTGTTGTTCCAAACATATTCATATACATTATCTGTACATTACCTCACTCTAGTTTTACAGGATCTCCCTTGAGATACATAGAGCCATGTGGGTAGGGAAACCAAGATGGAAGAGGTGGTGGTTCACTTTGAAATTTCAATGCCTTGCCTGGTTTTCACACAATACTGGTTTACTTGGGGATTGGATTAAATTAAATGATTTCAGCCACACTAACTGTGAAGTGGAGAGATGAGGGAAACAGCAATTGAGATTATTGGGTTGAGGAAGGAAATGTGGATTGGGATCAATATCTTGCTGTGAATATCTATTGTGAAATAATTAAGGGTAAATATGTTTAAGCTTAGAAATTAAGTTCATTTATGGAAATTTCTGTCTGTTTAGTATTTGCTAAGAAAGTGAGATTTTCTGCTTTTCTCAAAACAGTTTTTGTTTGTAATCTAGGAAGTGACATTTTTAGTGTTTATTGATTGTCATTAATTTTCAAAATTTCAACAATAAATATATGTGCTTATATCAATAAAAAACATAAAAATAAACTATGCTTTATTCCCTAAAGTCAAATAGATTGCATTTTTAAAGATTGTTGATAGGAGGGAATATTCATGGTTAAAAAATTAGAAATTCTTTTGAGAGAAAACATTCTATACTACTTTAAATATCAAAAACTAACCTATTTACTAATATTTGCTAATTGGTAAAATAAATAAAATAAAGATTATTTTTCTTTGTGAATAAGGAAATAAGCAACAAAACAAAACAAAACAAAAACACCAAAAAACAAACAAACAAACAAAAAACCACCTTAAACCCAGGAAGGTCTAGTTTCTTCCTCTTAATTATTTGTGATTTTGATTTTAACCTAGTCTCAGTGGGAGAAATTAAATACAAAATATGATGCTGTCTTTGCCTCTTAAATTGGCTGTAGATAATTTGTTTTCACCTTTTTCCTATTTCAGAGAGGGAGGAATCCAGTACATTTTTTCTTTATAATTGATATAAATTTTCTGTTGATCTGTTGAGTATCACCTTGCCATACTCTGGCTCTTTACAACCAAAGAAATTGTTTCCTTGGATTTTTGAAGCTTGACTATCTTATGTACATTTCCCCAAAAGCCCTTATGACTTGCCTGCTTCATAGTTGGTTTCTATGTACATAAAAATATGCTGGATCTGGTTCAAGCTCAGTTTGGAGATGTGTGGGTATTTCCGTCGTGTGGCCGTCACTTGACACGGGTGCTTTGCTGAGTTAATAATCTTGCTATCTTTTCGTTTCTCTGACTACAAAATGAGAATGATTATGCTCACAAAACCCTGTTGGTTGAATTATTGATGGTCTTTAGCTGAATTATATCTTTGTTTATCTGGAATTTTTAACAACTCGCTAAAAGCCAAGTTGAATTCTCCTTCATACAGTGCCTTATATCTGTTCTTCAAATAAAGACTTTACAACAGAAATATATGGGGACATCTCTATTTAAAAATTATGTTAAAATATTACGAATTAATATATGATGTGAGTTCTGTAGTTACTATGTACTAATCTGCATATAGATATATAAATAAATTGGAAGGAATGTTAATGAGGTAAAAATTATTAGAATATGAGAAGCACTGAACAGAAGTGAACTTGATGAAGCCTTCTAGCCTATTATGGCAGAATTGTTAAAAGTTAGAGCTCTGGCCAGAACCGGTTTGGCTCAGTGGATAGGGCATCGGCCTGTGGACTGGAGGGTCCCAGGTTCAATTCCAGTCAAGGGCATGTACCTTGGTTGTGGGCACATCCCCAGTAGGGGGTGTGCAGGAGGCAGCTTATCGATGTCTCTCTCTAATCGATGTTTCTAACTCTCTATCTCTCTCCCTTTCTCTCTGTAAAAAATCAATAAAATATATTTTTAAAAAAAGAGCTCTGACTTACATGAGCTCATTTACATTCACTGTCATTTAAGTGTGCACATTCTAAAATGAGTTTCAAGAAGCACTAGATCTATTAGGTAACATAATAAAGATGATAAGGGAAAAGCCTTCTATAGTTGTATAATTTGAGGAAGTGTTAGTTTAAGCAGAGTTGAATTTGTTTCTTTCCTGAAAGACTTTTCTGTTGTGTTTTTCATGTGTGTAATTGCAAAACTCCTTTTTTAAAAAAAAGTTTTTATTGATTTTTAGAGGGAGAGAGGAAATGATAGGGATAGAGAGATAGAAACATCAATGAGAGAGAAACATCATTGATCAGCTGCCTCCTGCACCCTTCCACCAGGGATGGAGCCTGCAACCAGGGCATGTGCCCTGACTGGGAATCATACAGGTAACTTTTTGGTTCTGGTGTCAACACTCAACCACTGAGAACACCGGCCACGAGCAAAACTCTTTTATTGTAGAATAACTTTTGATACAGGCTTTGGAAAATACTGTTTTATTCCACCATCTTCATTTTCCAGATGTGAAAACCAGGGGTGAAAGTGGTTAAGTGATTTGCTAAATTTATGAACAGAGTGAACCTGAATGCATGCCTGGATAGTTGATGCTACCTGCTGTCTGAAGGGAAGAGATACCAACAGAGCATCCTCTGGGAATCCATTATCCAGAGTTTAAAGACCCTCCATGGTCCAGAATTCAAGTTCTAGAAAACGCCATGAGTTCCTAAGTCCATGGGTGTTTTCACGCAGTGCCCACCTGTACAGCAGAAAAAGATGTCGATCTTTGGAGATGAGTCTGCTAGGGCTCAAATATATTTAATGTCACCCAAACTTTGCCAGGTGTTAGCCCTGTTTTAGAGTTACAAGACTAAGACTCAGGGAGAGGCTATGTGACTTCACCACTTATTAGCTCTATGGCTTTGGGACTAGTCACTTAGCCTCTCTGAGACTTAGTCTTGTAACTCTATAATGGGGCTAAAACCTGGCACAGTTTGGGTGACATTAAATATATTTGAAGTGCCTATCTGGTAAAGGCATTTGATATGGGACATATTTTTATTCTGTAATGATGCCTGGAGAAGATTTAAATAATTTCTGGGTAGGTCTGATGTCGATTGCAGTCCTTTCATTATAATAGGGCACAGTGAAATTTTTGTTGAGATTTTGCTAATAGAAATCTGCCTCTCATGTTCTTTTCTTACCGCCTGGCTCTTGGGTCTCCGATGAACCTTGTGAGTGTCCGGTATTGGCACATACCATGCCCCATTCTTGCACATTTCACCATTGTTCATATCGGATCAGTCACCTTCTTCTATCAGGGCTGATACACCAATTGCAGGGACGTTCCAGCTTCTTCAACTGTAGTGTGGCAATTTCAGATTTCCAAGTAAGAAGTCTTCACCAGCTTGGTTTTTTGCTGGCGCTGGCTATTTCTGTTCCCGTTTGCTGCTGCAGGCATCCTTGTGCATGTGGAACTTGCAGCTCTCTTACATTCCTGCAAGCCCCCGTGCAGGTGCACATTGGAAAACCATTTCTTCACCCTGGCAGGAAGGGGTTTGACAGACTGCCATCGCTTTTGGCAGGGAGAGAATGACTTCCAGGCCCTGGGCTGCTTGAAAGAGGCACTCCCCCATCACATATACGACTGCTCTCAGTGGTTACTGCTTGTGACACATTTTCAAATGGACCCCCCAGTGGCTGCAGCTGTGATTAAAAGCTGTCTGCTCTCTGCCTCACTGGGGGTTTCCTGTTTAACCATGTCAGGCACACACATATATATATGGGCTGCAGCTGCATCATGGCAAATGTAAAGTGTGTTGTAAGATGAAAAATCAAACGAATACCTGAATAACGAAGTCCTGAAATTTTCAAGCACAAGTCACCGAAAGATACTGGCTGGGGACCTAGCCATGTATGAGCTACATAAAAGTAATTTTAAAAAGGAGAGCTAATGGTCAGTGAACATATACCATCTGCCAGTACAAGCTTTGCACACATCAACCAGACTGAACATCTTAGAGATGTGAGTGCACTTGAACTTAGCAGCTGCATTTCAGTTCCTCTGTGTGGTTCAAGCTTCGGTTAACCATTTACAAATAAAGCAAGAAGAGAATATTCTTGCTTTAAGATTAACCAGATATTCACTGATACACTAATAACCATGTTTGGCTCATCCTGAGGTAGTGCATGCCATTCTAAACACAGTTTACCATGAACACTAACCTTAAAAAATGCTCAAATGAGCAGGGTGGCCTCAAAGACCAGGTGTCTTGAAGGCACAAGACACACCCACCCCTTCCTTTAGATTACTGAGCATTTCATAAAAGAAAAAGAACGTATTAGAATGTAAATCCAGGCTCTTCACTTCATGTGATAAGTATACATATCAAAGCCATGAGATAAAGCAGCGAGTGCTCCTTTCTCAACCCACTCAGCTCTAGGAACTGGATCCCACAAATCCAAACACACCTTCTTTCTTAGATACACAGGAAAGAAATTTGGGCGGGGGGGGGGGAGGAAATCTGAGAATTTTGTGTCTCCTCTCCCCTCTGCTTGCTTCCCCTCCCGAATTTCAAGCTCTGCAAATCTCAGCAGCCAGACACAGTAGATGATGAAATGCTAATCTATCACCAGCAAATTGAGGCTGCCAATACTATGCATCGACCATATTGATTACATTGATTATATTTCAGATATTTACAATATAGGGAGACAAGCCTAATTTATTTTCTAAAGAGTTCGAGGTAGGTATCACTGTTTCAGGGTGGGGGACAGGGGGTAGGGGGGGCGTGCGGGGGACAATGGAGAGATGTTTGTGGTTGCTATCTGCAATCATCTGATGCTGACAGAGAGTGGTATTTTATTTAGTAATTAACAGTGTAAAGGGGAGAGGAGCTGTCATGTTGGTTCTTAAGCTGGGGAATGTGATGAAAGATGATATCTGCGGTCTCATCCTTTCCACTTGTTTAGGATTGTCAGGATGAGAAATGTCAGCATTATGAAAGCTCGGCTCTGCTCTTGATATGATAAAACCCTTCAAAAGCCAGTCTTTCTCGCGCCCCCGTCCCCCTCCTCTCTCCGCTCTCTCTCTCCCTCTCTCTCTGCACTTGCTTTTTGTTTATCCTGTTTTGTTAGATGGCAGAAATATAATTCTTTTCTTTCTTCCTATTATAAGCCACCATTTTTGTTTTATTATATGTTTCACAACCCCTAATGCCCCACTGAAAATTACCTTGTTAAATGACAGTGTTTCCAAGCCATGAATCCTTTCCACCATTCCCTCGGAGGTTTGAAACAGTCAACAGACTGTAAAGAATAAATAATAAAAAAGTATTGATTATTTTGATGACTGTGAGATTCAATTAAGTATTAATTTTGCCCTCCAGTGGACCTATCAAGGTATTCAAAAGGGAGGATTCGGCTCAGCTAAATGTGTGCTGAGTGCTTCAGCCTTAAATAGGGAGAAAATGTGTTTACCTACACTATTTGAAGTAGAAGTGCATTGATGCACAGAGTCCAATATTTAAGTGCTGTGCAAATTAAGCCCTGGTGACAGTGACATTGTTTTCAGTGGTATGAGTATTGACTAAAGAAGTGCATTTGATGACAGCTTAAACTATTTGTATTGATTAACATTTTCATAGATTATCATGTGTCATATCAAATTCACTTTTCAGGCATGAATACATTTTAAAAAATAACCACAGGCAAACCACAGCCAAGGTAATGATGGGACAAGAGAGCATGTGGCCCCACCTGCTCCTGCACTGGTCACCTGTTTCCTGCCCAGGAACCATTTAGGCATGAACTTGGCAATAAATAGCTCCCAGATAACGCAAAGAGGGCACTTCTTGCTTTTTTCTTTCCCTTCTGCATCCGATACTTTGGCTAAAACAATATTATGCATCTTGGAATAAAAGGCTACACTTGGACGGTGTTTCTCCGATCCTAAATTGCCCTTCTAATGAGCTGAAGATACAGCAGATTTAAATTACCCGGGGCTGAAAGTTTGCCTTTTTCAAAGGTGATTATTTTTTTTTTCTTCCCCCTTCCATTTTCTTTAATGCTCTGGGTGTAGGATGCGCTAGGTTTCCGAATTATTGAGCACGGTTTGTAAGTATTTTCCAATTCCTTTTTTTAAAAAAAAATTGTGTAAACCCGTTTTCATAGATGTTGTGGTGCATTGTTTGCTTTGAAAATGTGCCTTTGATTTGGGGTTAGCGTGGGCCCCCAGTTCTGGGAGCGGCGGTGGAGTCAACTTCTAAGGGCGTGTGTGGCATTTACATAAGAAATCGCTTTTATTCCAGGGGACAGCATTTGGCGGACTCCCTTTCCCCCCATCCCTTTTCCTCTGCTCGGGTGGGGGATAGGGTTTAATTGCTTGTCCCCCAGGGAGAGAGAGGGCTTCTCAAAATAGCCAGCGGTTCCTCCATCTAGGGGTGCGCCTTCCTTTCCACCGTGGGGCTGAAGTAGACAGACCCAGCACTTTCTTCCTTCTGACTGCATTCAAGACAGAACAAGGTGTAAAAAAAAAAAAAAATCAACATCCACACGAAAGCACATGCCACAATTAAAGCCTTGTTGGTTAGGTTGCTTTCGAAGAAGTTTTTTTTTCTCTTTCTTCTTTTTCTTCTTCTTCTTCCTCTCTCCCCTCCCTCCTCCTCCTCCGAAGCCTCCCGACTCTCTCGCATGCTAGTTGAGCTTTAATAGGGTGGGGAGTAATGGAGAACTCCTCGGATCTGTAATAGCTCTTCACTTGACTGCAGCCAGCAATAACAGCGGGAGCAGCCGGAGATAAGAGAGAGAGGGAGAGAGGGGAGAGAGGGAGCGTGTGCGCGGGGAAGAGGGAGAAGGAGCGAGGGAGCGGGAGCCAGGACACGCGCGCTAAAGCTGCCACTTTTTGCCTCCCCTGCGCTCTTTCCCCCCCACCCCACCCACCCCATCCCTAGGATCCAATGATAGCTGGACCAGCCGGTAAGCCCTCGCTGTCAGCGCGCAGTGAAATGAATGCGGAGTTGGGAGGTGAGGACCAGGCTGCTGCGGCGACTCCAGACAGCGAGCTGAGTGAGCCCCTGCTTGCGCCCGCGGAGTCAAATGACAGCGACGACACTCCCAGCAAGCTCTTCGGTAAGTCTGCCCAGGTGTCTCATTCCGGTCCTCCCGTGATGTGCTGTCCCGAAGAGCCATCCCCACACCCACCCCCACCCCCTTCTTTTTTCTTTTTTCTTTCCCTCCCCATCCCTGTGGCTCTCATTCAGTGTTCTCCCAAGTCCCAGGAAGAGGAGGGCTCGGGTGCTGGAGGGGCAGAGTCCGGTGAGCCAGGAGGATGCCCTGCAAACTTTTCCCCAGCAAGGAACTTGCTCGCTGCCCATCTGTGACTTGTCAAGTGTGGCGCGAGTCTCTCCCCCCCCACCACCACCCAGCTTAGAAATTATGTGGGGGAAAGAAGAGATGGTCCGTAATCAGGAAATCGGTGCCATTGTGAGGACTTGGTTAACAATTATTGGATAAACATTGACTCGGTTTCAGCCTGCTTTCGCAAGCCTTTTGTTAAGGGGGAAGGAAGAGTCAAGGGTTATTATCTGTAGTCAAAAGACCCACAGAGGGGAGCTGAGAGATATCGATGCAAGTCATTCCGTGGCAGGTAAACAGAGGTGACTGCAGGGATTGTTCAGGTAGATAACATTTTATGATCACAAAATCATAAACATTTTTTTTTAAAGGGCCGGGGAGGTGAGAAAACAGGTTCTTGGAGTCCCTTTGCCTGACCACCTTTTCCCCTGTAGCACGGGGAGAGCCTCTTCCTACGGGTAGGGGCAGCTCAGGACCTTTTAGGAATCTTTGTTTCGTAAGCAAAACAGAAAACAAGCAGAGTGCCACTCCTGCAAGGACATCTGTTATTCCAACAGATGACACTCTGTATAAGGCCAACTCAGGCAAGTGTGATCTCTAATCAGAAAGGGGAGCGGTGGTTGAGGCTGGTGACTGAGTGATGGATGGTGATACTTGTCTCTGCTGGAGAAGCACTTTATGGGACAGAGTGACATGTGGCTTTCAGAACAGTGGCTCCTGAAACACTTGCTTTCGTTATTTTTCCAGTGTTTATAGCACTAAATATCTATATGTCTATATGTATCTCTATCTCTATCATACTTACTTACCTGTTGTGTGTATGTGTATTTATATTAACCTGACATATAAACCTGATACCCATATAATGTACATAATCAGGCAGAGAACTGCTTGGTTTCAGGTTATAAACATTTGTGTTCCTGAACTTAAAAAAAAAATAAAAAAATCAGTGCATAGACTGCTTTGTTAAGAAAGTCATTAATTCAGTTTTAAAACAGGTGCTTTATTTTTGTTTAACCTGTGGAAAGAATAGAGCTTTGATAGTTTGGCAATTCTAGGCCAGCGTCGCCTGAGGAGTGTTTCTCTGATTTCAAATGTTCACTCAGTCTAACATTGGGGGTGCTGCAGAGAAACTTGGTTAATTTTTCTACTGGTAAAATACCGTTGCATAGTAGATTCCAGCTTCAAGGGATTCTAGCATATTACCCATTCTTCGAAAAGCAGCGTCTCTACCTCTGACATAAATTTTCCATACCTAGGCATTAAGGTGTCAGCATTTTCACTGTAAAGAAATATTTTGTGGTAGTCTCTTTTTATCTGTGTAGGAAGAGTTGTGTCCTAAAACACTCATTTCATTTCAGGGGGTTAGTGAGAGAAGACAGAGAAAATTATAAATTACAGGAAAGCCAAAGCCATGGCCAGCCTCTCTAATGTTGAGCAACTGAATACTTTGACTTTTCAAAAGTAATTGATTGTATATTTAATTTAGCTACAGATAAACAATTATTTCTCCATAAACTTTCCATGCATTATTAAAAGTAAATGCATGTTGTAGACTTTGGCTGATAAGCCCCACTTGGTTTTTCCTTCTTCATATCTCCTCCCCCCCCCCATTGGTTTGAATGGAGGGATAATTAATTTGGTGTCTCAACATTTATTTAGATTTTCCACCATTGAAAATTGTTATAGATTTATGTCACTCCTTACTGATTTGCATGAATAGTGAAATCGCTTTTAAAAATCCAAGAGAGTCAAAGCAATTTGAATTAAAACTTTATTGAAGATATATTGTAAGTAGAATCTTTATGGTTTAACCAGGAATCATAGTTTAGTAATCATAGTAGATGCTCATCTCCACTTTGGATTTCTCTACTTCTGAATTTGTAAGAGAGAACCCAGAACAATCTACATTATATTTTATATTCTTTCTATATCATCTAATTGTGTTTGGCCCCTAGAGTGAATATTTTCCAGTTTCTAATTAGGTAGACGAAGAGTTTTGAAAACTTGAAAAAAAAAAAAAAAGAAGAACCTGGAGTCAGTGTGAGAGAAAGTAGAATGCACATTGGAAGGAAAGCATCGCATGTTGTCTAAGATTTCTAAGCTCTGGGGTCTGATATGCTCTCACTGTTTAATATCACTGGGCCCTTAGCTTAGGAATTCTAGCTTGTGGAACTGACTACAACTTTCTCTCCCAGAATTTTTAGCAACTTTGGCAACACTCAGTGGGTGATCATTTAATAGACCCTTATTTTATTTGCCATATTTATATTCAACTTTTTTGCTTTTATGTGGAGTGTTGATTAAATTTTTACTTGGCAATGAAGAATTACATTATTTCCTGAGTAACTGAGAATATCCAGGTTTGTTTCTAAATAATGATTTTCTCATTATACCCTCTTAAAGCATCATTCCTATATTAGATGCAGTGTATTACTGCAGAAAACTATACTCCTCTAATGAAAGAAGCATATTATGACAAATCGTGTACTTCTTGATATATTTACTCTTGTGGAGAGACGTTAAGCAACACCAGGAGAAGTTTCAGTATAAATAGATTTCTTTGGCGGTTACTCCTCCTCCTGTGTCTTGTTCACATTAGCAGTCCAGAGGACAAGTCTGTTTCTCTCACAGTATGGCACCTTCAGCACAGAACTGCAGGGGCAAGGCTAATGCTGATGCCCTCTATGGATAAACAAAGGAAATTCCAGGAGCCATCGGGCCTTTTATGCCTCCCCTTAAATTGCACCTCTGCACTTAACAGCATCCAAAGAGAAACACACTGTGCAGAGTATTTCAGTGCTCTGAGCAGCTCAGAATACCAGAAGGGGAAACCAGAAGCCATATGCCAGCCTAAGTAGAAAGTTCCGAAAAGCGCCCTTGTGTTTTATAGAGTAATTACATCAGAGCCAACATTTTGCTTAACTTGAACAGCCATGGAAACTAAAGTACACTTAAGAGAGATGAATCCACATTTCATTGAGAAACATGTGGTTAGCTCGTTCTCTGTGATATCATTAAGTGGTGCATTGTTTACTCTGGTAAAGCCCGTAGAAGAGCTACCTCCTTTTTCTGTTCCTGACTGGGTTATGCTAAGCTCTGAGCTGTGAGGAAACCATTTGTAGGAGAACAGAGGTGTGTTCCGGGGGCGGCATTACCAGAGATTCTGGTTCCGTGTCTCACTGTGCTTCAGCTGCTTAGTCAAATGAGCGATGCCACACAGGGCCATTCGTTTAATATGTGATGACATATTCAAAACCCTTCTCAGCATTGAACTTGGGGAAACAATCTCAAAGGAAGAGGTGGCTGTGTTTCTCCAGTGACATTTATAGCTCTCGTGTCAATGTGGTGCTTCGTTTTTAGTTATGCCCATCAAGAATTCAGTGTTCAACATTCAGTCAAGTTGGATGCTAAAACTCAAATGGGTAGCATCAACGACGTGGCCAGGAAAACGTCCCCAGACGGGATGAAAGTAATATATATCCCTAGAAAAATATCTGTGCTAAAGTTTGCCCATGCAGTGTCAGCTAAGAAGGGAGACCACATAAAACATACCCCAAATGTTTTCTCCGGCATGTGATTGAAATTTGAATGATGATTTGTTAACAGTTTTCCTCCTAGGAATATTTTTATTGTTTCAAGTTAAACCTCATGATTGCTGTTGTTAAAGTCCCAACTCCCTTGAGTGGCTGGGTTAGTTAGTTATCTCTGTGTCTGGCTTCTCATTTGTATCACACTGCACGTGAATTGTGGCACACAACTCTCAAGCCTCGAGCTGAGATGTAAACAGAAAGCCATATATAAACATTGTACCTGGAATGAAAATTGTTGTTTGTTTTTCTCTTAGGATATTACGTTTTCCTAAGTTAAAAGAAATTGCATGCAATGGTACTTGTAAGAATGGGTATTGTCGATGTCATTGATCTGTGAACTACTGGGGAAGGGTAGAAAGTTGAGTCCGTGATTCTTTCTTGCTAGAAAATATCCTGGGCTGTTCCTTCCCTTTCCTCTCTGTTATCTTCCTCATCGAAACATGCATTATAAGATTATTTTTTAAATTGCCATTCAGTTTGACTTGATTAGAATTTATGGCAGTAGAGTCATTTTCAGTGACAAAAGGATAAAGGACTAAATTATCTGTCACCCCTTGAGACAGTGGACTCTGCAGGTCAGCATGGAGGTCATTGGTAGGGCATTATGAAGACTGCACGTTAGGATGATGCTGCCTCTCTCCTGTGCATAAGTGGAGCCTTCATTATGTAATCACTGTCTTTATTACTTTATTTAAATATCTCTCTCAAGGTTTCAGTGCCTTGGATATTTGTAATATTCTGATAAAATATGCTGGGGCCAATAACCAGCACATAGGACTTATAACCCCAAGAGGGATTTTGCTGTGAGGTGATGAGGAAAATTCCCTAGAGAAATCTGTTTCCTTAAAATATGCATCATGATTCTATAGTTTTGAAAGCTTCAATAGTATGTCAATTAAAAACTGATACTATTTTTTACTGAAGAAAGTGTGTTTTGCTAGGGAAATATTATAACAGGGTATTTTTAGATCACCTAAGTAATTTGAGTGATAGATTCTATGTGAAAGCAGTTATTTAAAAGAAACCAGTAGCAACCTGTATTTGTATCAGTAAATGGGGGGCATGTAAGTTATTTGTCAAAAATCAATTATAGTTTAATAGTCAAACAAGCCCTTGTCATGCTGCTCTCTGATGACGGAGGGGGAAATGCACCTTTAAATACATGTCTTAACATTTTAGAAAATCTAATGCACTAAGGTATTTCTTTTTAAAAAAAGAAACAAAACCCAAACATCCCCCGTGAGAGACTGTGTGTATTTAAACAAATTTAGCTGAGTATTTTTTTTACCCCTTTGTAACACTTCACTGATAAATAAATCTACTTTAAGCTTCAAAATAAAAGTAAATTCATGTTAAATGGCAGTGATGTTCAAACTTTTCATCATTCCCGTTGCTGAGCTATGGAGGAGAGTGCTTCACCCTGACAGAAGACTCAGTGGGGACTTCCTCAGTGTCTTCCTTTTTGGTCCACTTGCCATACTTGTGCTCAGGTCAGACCCCTGCTTAGAGAAGAAAGTTGAGTATTGCAGTGTGTGAGGATGCTACGGCATGGGTAATAACGCATTAGTAAATCAAAATGCTGATACGGTTTTGCATTTTTTCTTTTATTTTGACCGTATGCTTCTCATTTTCTTGTTGTTAAGTGGTGCTATAAACAACTGCAAAGACGACAGATTAGAAATATTAATCTGTACCATCACCCCATAAAATGATTTCATTTTAGTCTTTTTTTAATGTCTGGGGTGTCTCTGATTTAAAGGTTACATGGCATAATAATGTTTTTGTAGTTCGTCCAGGCCAGTTTATGTCATCATTAATAAATAGAGGTGCCTTCCAGACTCAGGCTCCCAAGGCTCAGCCCTCAAGTAAATTGCCTTCTTTCCCAATTACCTGATTTAATTATAGCGTTAGCACGGCTCTTTTCAAGAATTGAACAAATAAAATTTCCTTTCACTTCAAAAATGAGATGTGACTGTTGGAAGTGGACCTTGCTTGTTGTTAGACAGTAAACAGATAATTTGGGAGGGGACTGGCACTTTCTTTGATTGGCGACCTTGCTGATTTATGTTTGGGGATTAATAATACATCAGACACTCTCCCATTAAAAAGGAAGTAGATGTGAAGGAGGGAGGGTGGAGGGTGCAGTTTCTCTACTGGGCCGCCCTGATTGTTCAGATCTTCCCTGAGAACGGAGGCCTTTGGAGGAGCAGTGCCATTTACCCAAATATGCACCTGGCTCCCCTTGCCACGCGTCTGGGTTTCCTCATGCTAAAGAAAAAGATAGCAAAGTGTTTATACCAACCTGGCACCCTGTCAGGGGGGCAATCTGTGTAGAGTTTCCTGCTGTCAGGTTAATAAATTTTTTAAAAGATATCCAAAGGCAGAGGTGGCTGGAGAAAGCTCATAGTAACAGCCATTCTCCAGCAGAGGGGTTTGTCTTTTAATATCCAGTGTGGCCCTGGAATTTCCTTGTTTTCTGGCTTCCTAGGTTCTGTACTTCGTTGATGTTTTTGTTTAGTTTTCCTTTGATTAATTCCATTTCGGTCTTACTTTCAAAATGTTTATCTTTTTAAATTTCAGGTGTCATTGCTTTTAGAGGGAAGTAAGTGAGCATCATTTGTTTCAATATGCTATTTTACAGTTGCACATATATACCTTATGCTGCGAGGCTACATGAGGTTCTAAATCTGTCAACACTGGACTTTCCTCTGGGAATACCTTTAAGTGATATGTATACTAAAATTCATTCATAAAGGAGTGTTTAGGCTTTGGCAGTGGGGGATTCTAATGATCTCTATTTATTAAACATGTTGACCTGACTTGATATTTTAAATATAAACTCCCACCTTCTGATTTTCAAATTCAGCTTGCTTTTATAATAATATGAAACAAGGGCATAATAGTTTGGTGACATCTCTTGCACTATTTTGTGACATTGTTGTGAGCTATCAAAAATGGACAAGCTTTTTTAGTGTGAACACAGAAATAAAAAAAATAACACTGAATCTCTTTTAGTTAAAACAAGTTTGGAAGGTAACTTTTTTGTAAGTATTCAAAAATTGTTTTTAAAAAAACTACCTAATCAAGATCCATAGTTTCTGATATCTCTTTTATTTTATTTTTACCAATTTAACAAAGTTCTTTCTTTTTAAAGGTATATTCTAATTTTATTTTTTCCCATCACCATTTACCCCCCGCCCCGCCCACCATACCATCTCTTCCTCCACCCACTTAAAAAAGTTTTAGTATATTATATGAAAGTCTATATTTTATTTGACAGTTTAAAAGAAAATCCATACTCAAGCTTCTTTTTCAGTCTTTCCTTTTAAAGTGCTTTAAAGATCTTATATGTGACAAGAATATACAGTTTTTAATTTTAATTAAAAAATTACCCACTGGAAACAACATAACATACAGTCTCAGTCACTTTTATTAGAGGACTACACTGTCATCAAAACTATACAAAAATATGAGGAAAAAATAAAGATTACAATTAGACTAAGTAATATTACACATAAACTGCATGCTTAAGAGGTTTGCTTTACTGAAGTCCATTTCAAAATAAGATTTTGTAATTAAACCTTCTTTTATCAAAAGTTTTAAAATATCCTTAGTAAATAACTAAAATAAAATCTATTACTGTTGCCTGAGAATGAAGTAGAATTAAGATATTTTTAGGACATTTATAATGTACCAGCATGAAACCATTTAATGATTTAATGAATGTATTTGTCAGTAGCAGTTTTCTTAGTATTTCATCTTTTTTTTCTGTAAAATAATCAGTATTTTCCAGATTGAGGTACTTTCCAAGTATCTTGTGTTACTTTAATTTCATCCTATTAATGAGGGAAAAATTCAGTAATAAAAGTTTGTGAAAGCTAGGAAATGCATATTTAAAGATTATATTGAGTGTTTTAAAATAACAATTTTAAAATTCCACTTGCATCTCTCTCTCCCAATTTTAAAATTCCACTTGCAATTCTATTTACTTATCAGTTCCATACTTTATTTTTGCTTCTCTGTGCTTTTTTTGTTCTTGGGCACTATGAGTGCCCAGGAAATAAATGTGATGCTACCCATGGAAAACGTGCCTGTGTCCCTAGTGTGTCCTCCCTACTTTTCCAAGTGCTTGTGTGAGACTTCCAGTTGTTTGGTCAAATCACTAATATGCATGTATTTTCCCTAACATAAAATTAATAAAGCCTAATTCATAATAATTTTGCTCATGCTATACATACATCACTTAAGTATAGTATGGAAAAAAAGTTTCTATACTATACTTAAGTATAATATTGAAAAAAAGTGTCCAGATACGCTTATTCAAATTAAGCTTGTGAATAAAGGACAACTAATTATATTATAGGATTGCTTCAGGCATAGTTGAGCAATAATCCAAGTTCCAGGGTCTTCTTTGAGGCCATTACACTGAGCACAAGAGACAACAGGATTTCTCAGAATTTGTGCCGTTTAATTCAGGAGATTTAGGGGTCCTGCACACTATGATTTATCTATACTTAAAGCATACCAAACTTGCCCAAGCCAGAAAGACTCTTGAAATCTAAATATTGGATGCCTAAATGTTTTTCTGTTTGTAGGATATACATATATCACAAGATAAACACCTTTCCTTTTTTTAAGTGAAAGGTATTTTGCGTTCAGTAGTTAGTAAGCACAATTTTTGTTACACACTTCTTTAGGGTTTCATGTGCCTAAATATACATGTACATGTACACATATCAAGATGGATGCACAATAAAGAAATCATATTTTAAGCATTTGATATTAAAATAGCATGGTATGATTAATCTCCTTTTGCAGTGCTTGATGGCCACATATGTGCTGATTTGTCTTTTATGGCAAGACTTATTTTCATAAATTAATGATGTGTGGTTATCTTTTGCATGACAAAAATCATCACTGTTGAAGTAGAAGGGGGCTGAGGGATTAATTTGATTTAAAAATTTAAACATTCAGAGTTGTCTAAAAAGCCCAAAAAAGTATTATTGCAGAATGAATTCTTGGTAAGCCCAACTGAAACTAAGAGAGAATAAAAAATTCAAATGGAAAATATTCCTGTATTTAAAATTTTATAGATGTGGACATGGTGTTGGTGGTGAAATACCCTTTCCCCAAAACTGCATTTTCCCTTAATGTATCTAATTTAATTTAGCAAAATATTATAAGATATAAATGTGTCAAAAAAAGAAACATACAGTTTACAAAAGGAAAAGCACTGCAGTCTATCTGTGGGTAAATATTCAGAACAGGGCTCATCTGGATTACGTAGGAAAACTTGCATAAACTTTGGGAAAGAATCAAAAACCATTGTTTTAGGTATTAATTGGCTTATCATTTTATGATTTCTAAGATTAAATCAGGTTTTTATTAAGAGTTACCTAAGAAATTATTCAAATTTACAGGAATACTGGTCTATTTCTTTGCTTTAGTTTAGAATATTTACTTCTCCCATTAGATTCCCTGTTTATAGTAATTTTCTAACAATCCAACCAGAATCTGCAGGCAATCAGTAAAGTGTTAAAAAGTAAGCATCATGTTTTCAAAGGGATTAACACCTATAGGTGCCTGATTAAAAAAAAACAAAAAGCATAAAGAACAGAACTGGTCTGATTGGAGACCGCTGATGGCACTGAGCTGAGGGGGCTGCACGGGCCTCGAATGGTGGCTACCCGTCTTGTCATCTGTAGTGTATCAATATGTTTTTATAATGATACAATAACCTGAACCCTGTAGCAGTTTATGGTCCTTTGGAGAATTCTTATGGATTCTTAGAGTGACGGAGGTCTGAGAAAAGATCTTGAAAGCTTTCACAAAATCTGGCTGGGTGACAGAAAACGGGCATGGTTGTGATTTAGCTGCCAAGTAATCCTATTGACGGGGAACATCATTAAACTTTTAAGTTAAAACAAAAACCACAAAACAAATGGTAGACACAAAGAGTAGGGGTACCGAAATGACAGCAGGAATTAAAAAGTGCTGAAGAGTCTGTGATAGGAGGCAAAATTCAGCAAGGCCAGCGTTGCTCTTGATATCCTACTTAGAAATAGGATTTTGTTTCAATATCATTCTGAATATTGCAGTGTGCACTGGAAATATATATATATATCCTTCATGGAACCTAGCAGACTGGGTTGTTACTTTTTTATTTTGCCTGGCTATTTTTAGTCAATAAATAAAGAACTTGAATTTTGAATTTGGCACCAGCGAGACACAAAACCAGTAACAGCAGGAAGTAACCATGATGAGTAACTTCACCTCAGTATATGCACACAGGCCTCAGACTTCTTAACATTTATAATACTGCTAATTTCTATAGGCCTTTTAAGATACACTTCCACATGAGCTCTCAAAACCCATAAAAGTGTGGCATGTAAAGTAAATTGTTTGTCACTTGCCGACAACCTGCCATATTTATTGTCAGGAGAAATGGACATTAGTTGGAAAAGCAGTTGTTAAAGGCCAAACAATTTTTAAAGATGGCAAAGATGTGCGAGGGTTTTCCTTTTTCTAACAATAAGCCACCCCTTCAGACATCAAAAGACAAGATAATAAGACACTTCAAGCACAATTCAAGATTATATTCAACATCTAAAGGCTCATCTCTTGTCAGTTTGCATTTACTCTCCCAGGGATGTGATGCTTCTATCATTTTTCTGTCAAGAGGAGTCTGGCAGAAGAGACGAGGGCTCTTATTTCACACACTTAGGGTTTTTTATCAAATAGCCCACACTTGTTCTGATTCAGCCGAAATGGGGAGATAATTTGAAGAAGGTCATGCACAAGCAGAAAAATCTCATATTAATTTGTGTGATTAGAAGGCATTAAAATTAGATGTTTATTAGTTGCTGAGATGTTTTGTCAATTTATTTGGTAATACACTTTTGCAGCCTAGAAAAAAAATGACTTAAAATTCAAAAATAGATGGCTGAAAGTGAAATGGTTTCCTTTAATATAACCATATTTGAACATTTAACAAGTGAACATAAAAATAATTTAATGCCTTTAGTTTAACAATATTTGAAATGAGCTTATATAGTGAAACACTTCATGTAATGTAAAAGCAAAATAGCACAATTGTGCCCATCAGAAGAAAGAAATATATATGTGAAATTATTTTTAAATACTTTAAAGATTGACTTTATATATTTAAAATATAGATACAAGGTGATGACATTTTCAATATATGTGATTATGTGGGTATCTTATAATGGTTATCAAATTTTTAACATGTTACACTCTTTGGAATTACAATGTCATTTTATTTGTCATTTAATTCCATTCTTAGTATATATGCCCTTTTCCAGAGAGGATACTAGGGAATAAATAAAGCAGGTGTTAAATTATTATGATTATTCTCTGTCAAAATTTATCACGATTCCTCCTTTGCTCTCTGACAGTCACAAAGCTGTACAAAGAAACATTTTTTTATTTTTATTTTTTGGAAAGGGGCACATTTATAGAAGTTAAAAGAACCAGCTTTTTCCTTCAAAATAAAACAGTTGATGAAAATAAAACCATAATATCCTGGGATCATTTCTATATTGTATCTTTGAAATTACTTTCTCAAGGAACTTTCATCAACTCTGAGTGTCCATTGTTACAAGTATATTTCTCTTCTCTGCTAAGAAAAGTTTTGAAATGGATTTTCTCACATTTGTGCTACTTTCCCTTATAAAAAGATGTACATACATACAATGTAGGTACAGCATGGTACAATAGAAGCGAAACCCATACTTTGTTATATTTATTACATAGGTGTTTTCTCTATGATACTGTTCATGAAAAAAAAAAATGAATTCATCTACTCAACAAACAGTGTGAGCACCTGCTTGCGGCAGGAGGTGGGTTGGTTCTGGGGCCTAGGTGGGGAATACACCAGACAGAATCAATCACCTCATCTAGCTCATCCGCTGCATGGGATGCTGAGGAAGGAAAAATGAACAAGTCACCCCACCTTCAAAGAGCCTACAGCCAACATTACATACTGACATTCTATTTACTTTGTTGTTTCCTGTGACTGTCCAGGAAATCTCAGTGTTCACACTCATGTATTTCAGAAGTTGTTCATTGGTCAGAAGCCTAAATATTTGAGAAAAACTATTACCCAAAATGTGAGGAAGAAGAACAGATTGCTAAACAATTTAAGATATATTACATTCACAATGCTCTTATGATAGAGTTTGGTGCCTACTGCTGCAAAACACAAATGCCATTCCTTTTTTAATTGAATTTATTGGGGTAACATTGGTTAAAAAATTATATAGGTTTCAGGTATATAGTTCTATAATAAGTCATCTGTATATTGTATTGTATGTTCACTACCCCAAGTCAAGTGTCCTTCCATCACCATTTATCCCCACTTTATCTTCTCTTACCTTCCCCACCCCCAACTCTTTCCATGGGGTAATCACCATACTCTGTTGTCTATGAGTTTTTGGTGTTTTTTTGTTTGTTTGTTCGTTTTGTTTGTTTTTGCTTTAACCCCTTCACCTTTTTCACCCAGCCTCTCAGTCCCTTTCCCTGTGACAGCTGTCAAATGCCATTCTTTAGTAATTGTTTCTTTGCCATGTCCAAAGGGAGAAGGAACTAGATTTATCTCTTCCTCCCTATCTCTCCAGTCTCTATTCTTCTTCTAGGATTCATGTTTGCTTATTTGTAAAATAATAGTGGGCCACAACTCTGGAGTCAGACCTTGGGCAAGGTACATATAGGTTCAAGCCTCATCTTTTCTATCTCTGAATGGAGATATTGATGGCACTTAACTTACAGAGTAGGCTTGAGGTTGAAATGAGGTGACTTGTTAAGCCCAATTGAGTGCTTGGAATATAACCAGATCTGAATAAATACCAATCGTACCCCACTTTATTAAAGACTTGAAAATGAACTTGCCATTTTTAGAAGGAATTTGATTACCTTTTAGCAGCAGGTATCAAAAAACCAACAACAAAAAAATCTGAGAACTTCAGAATTAGCCCTGCTTCTCCCTAAGGAAGCATCAACCCCAGGACTTTCTCGGTCAAAGAAAAATTCTGCCCTTTTCTCTCAATGACAGTACCCATTCCTTCTTCAGGCACAATAGACATGGCTTTCTCTGACTGCCCATTCAGAAAAAAAATGAATAGATAACAACCAGTTTCTAAAAGAGACACTAATTCACTGTCTTTTAAAAAATATATGTATATATTTTATTGTTTTCAGGGAAGAAGGGAGTGGGAGACATAGAAATATCAATGATGAAAGATAATTATCTATTGGCCGCCTCCTGCACGCCCCTTACTGGGGAATGAGCCCAACCTGGATGTGTACCCTGACTGGGAATCAAACCGTGACCTTCTGGTTCATAGGTCAACACTCAACCACAAAGCCACACTGGCCAGGCTCATTATCTTTATCTTGGACAATATGTGGGCAAGGTGCTGAGCAAGGATGAAAAGGGTCAGTTATATACTTTATTCTCTAAATTTAAAATATTGGATATGATATTTTTAATCATAGGGATTTTAAAAATAATTTTGACACTAAACAAATGATATGAAACCAGACGCCTGTGGGCAACAGCAAATGCTTCTTTAACTTGTGGTTCAGTCAGATACCCTGATGGCAGCCTGCCTTTGGACAGTCTTTCTCCAAGTTGTGCTAGCTGCCACTCCCTGGGAATTTACCATCTCTTAGACCAAGCATTTCTTTCTTTCTACATTGACCGCATTGTTGCCAACACTAGGGAACATAGCATTTACCTCCAATTCAATGCTCACATATCTTTCAGAGGATGCTTTTGTGACCTATCAAGGTGAACTAGACAAAAATTTCAGAGCAAGAGCAATATCCCATTGAAGTCACGTGAAGACAGAAGAATGGTGCAGCAGAAGGATTGTAACCAAAGATCTAATCACTGCTCTTGACCTTCACAGAGGGGTCACATAACAACCCCATAGGCTGCTAAAGATTACAAAAAGGAAGGCAAATAAGGAGCCTGCACATGGGAATGCTTAGTAAATGTGAGTTTTTCCCCTCTCCCCCCATTCATGCACACTTCTTAGAGCAATAGTGTATCTTTCTCAGGTCAGAAAAGTGATCCTGTAGGGAGTGTGGATCTGATATTAATAATCACATGAGGGAGGGGCTTTATATGATAAAATCTGCTTTCCTAATCTAAATTTCCCCATAAAGGCCCAAACTCAAGCTAGATATTGAGAGTATTATCTCTTCTCCAGAAGTAAAGAGAATTCTATTAGTTCCTGAGTCTTCTCTGTCTTGGTGGGGTGCCCTTTCTGCCTCCAGAGTAAACCACTTGTCTGAAAGGGTTAGGTATGATAGGTCCTGGAACATGGCTGTGACTAGATGTCTATGGTGTCTTCAGTCCTTTGGGGATGTTTATAGCCATTGTTTAAATAGGATTGTCTAATCTTTAAGAATAAAGCTGTTGTACTTTTTTTAATTCATTGATTTTTTTTTTAAGAGAGAGAGAAAGAGAGGGAGAAAACAATTGATTTTTTCGCTTATTTATGCATTCATTGATTGATTCTTGTATGTGCCATGACCAGCAATAGAACTTGCAACCTTGGTGTATCAGGATGATGCTCTAGCTAATTGAGATATCTGGCTGGGGAAAACCTTATATATATATATACATCTTTGGTTACAATCCTTCTGCTGCACCATTCTTCTGTCTTCACGTGACTTCAATGGGATATTGCTCTTGCTCTGAAATTTTTGTCTAGTTCACCTTGATAGGTCACAAAAGCATCCTCTGAAAGATATGTGAGCATTGAATTGGAGGTAAATGCTATGTTCCCTAGTGTTGGCAACAATGCGGTCAATGTAGAAAGAAAGAAATGCTTGGTATGTATATTTCAGACATATATTTCAGACAGTACACGAATTCATGCACTGATGGGCTCTAGCTGGCCCACCCCAATGGGGGCCTATTGGGTTGGGCCCACTGAGGGGAGGGGCCGTGGGTGGTTGGTGGACAGCCCCACCCCTGATTGAGGTGTTTGGAGCCGATTAGGGGCTGGGTCAGCTGAGGGGGTAGCCAATCAGGGCCTGAATCAGGCCAGTTTGCTGCCATAGTGTGCATCATAGCCACTGGTTGTTCCAGTCATTCTGGTCATTCTTCCATTCTGGTCACTGGGCTTTTATAGATAAAGATTTTAAAGGAATATATAAAATAAGATATCCTCAAAAAACATTCAGTGCAACACTTTTAAGAATTGAGCATGCCATGAATATTTAAGTAGTTAAGTTGACATTTGAAGCTATATTTTGGGGAAATGTGGTTATTTTTATTAAGGATATTTAGAGATTTGGGTTGAGATTACTACAGCTCACTTCCTTTTACAGATATCAAAGTAATTAGACTCACTAAGGGAGCATCTTTGTTTTGATCCTATTACCATGGCAACCCCACATGTTTTAAATTACATATTTATTCATGCCCCATACACATCTATCAGAAATTATCAGCACTTCTGAAACCACTTATTTAACATGTGTCAATTGATGTCGATAAATATGTGGTGATATTGAAAAACATGAAATCATGTTTTCAGATTGAATTACTGTACATGTTCGTGTGAATATTAAGAGAGAAACTCTTCTTGAGAGTGCTAGTGGCAGTGACTATCTCCTTCATATAGTGGGTTCCTTGACAGTGCTGACTTTCTTCATGGAGTGAACAGGATGTTTGCCCCTTAGGTACCCCAGCTTTTATTGCGGTTCCTTCGGTGGTTTTGTCGTGGGATAACTAAGCAGTGGCTGCGCCACTGGGTAGTGTCATCATGGAAAGGATAATGTTCGAAAAACTAAGACAAGGTTGAACTCTATTAAGGGATTTATATTGTACAGAGGGAACACAAGCCACCTCCTCATACTGTGCTGTACGTCGGGTACAGATTTATTTATTGAGCCTCTTAGCCAGCATTTACGAGCCTTTCCCAACCTGCTTTCTTCTGGCCTCTACCTTAAAGACACTTTCATCTAGCCATGCACTTTAGAGCATAATTTTCCATGTTTTTATAAAAGTTAAGTTTCATTCTTAACTGATTAAAAGTCAGTGCATAGACGAAGAATTGCCTCTTCTATATAAGATTTTTAAAAAGTATTGCTCCCTCTGATTTTATGCTTCATGGGGTTCAAAATCTACCTTCCTCAAAATCCTTGAGACTTTAACAGTCTTAGACACCTTTAGGAATATCTAGCTTACCTTCTTAATTTAAATATTTAAAAAGGCCTTCTCACTAGTAGGCACTCTGTAAGGTGATTTGCCCCATAAAAATGGCAATCCTTTGATGTTACCCTTAGAAAGGACACCTTGGTTCTTGGTTTTCTGTTTTATCAGAGATGCATTCTTTTCCCCTATCAGCTATTCACATTTTAGAGGAAAACCTATAGATTCTACATAGCGGTACACTGCTAGCTAATAGCACCCCATATCAATTAGCTAAAAGAGCCAGGTACAAATAGCCATTTCATATCTTGATGTGGTTTTTAAATTGCTTATAATGAATGTATGGAGAGGTTATTTTACCTAGAAATACCTATTGCACGTATCCTAATCTGCTGCCACCCCCCTTTTTGTGGTCAAAATATTTTGGATAAGTTTCTTGATTTCCTCATTACAATGAATTTTGCCTTCCTTTGCTTTCCAGATCTTCTCTCATTTATTAACCTCTTTTGCAGCCCTTTCCAGTGTTTGTCTGGTATTATCATGACTTGTGCATTTGTCTGCCTCCCTTGCTGGGTAGCAAGCCCCTAGAGGACAGATAATGGATCTTGCCTATATTAAGTGCCAGATAAATGTTTTTTGAATTGAACTGCTTCTGAATTGGATGTTTCTGGACATCATCCACACTTGGCAAATACTTCCTGAATATTAGGGGAAATAGACTCTTCCCACAGGAATCTACCATTCAACTAAAGTCAGAATGTGTATGTGTGTGTGTATCAGCAAAATAGATACAAAACAAAGGTAAAGAAGTGTTTGTTCACATATTCAACAAATATTTATTGAGAACCCTTTGCTGTAACGCTAGGTACTGAGAATAGAGTGATGAAATTAGACTGAAGTGGTCCCTGTTTTCATTGAGTTTACAGATGGTAGGGAATCAGGTATTAAACAGTGATTACCCCCCCCTCCAATTTTTAATTTATCTTTTCTGTTGAAAGTATTACAGATGTCCCCTTTTTTCCCTATTGACCCTCTCGCTCCCTTCCAGGCCTTACATGTTCTGTAAGAGAAGTACTGGGTGCCAGAGGTATGAATAATAGGGGACATGGCCTTATTTAAAGGATCGGGTGTTACGGTGGACATTGAGTACACAATATGTGGTTATTACATTGGCAAATTACTTGTCTTCAACTGGAAACAGTCTTGGTGAAACTATCAAATTAGATGTTCCATTTTTGCCTGGATAAATCGATTTACTGTGCCCAAAGTAATCAGGTGCTCTCTACAAGGGAGGTAATTCTTGAACTGAGTGATCCAAAGACTAAAAAGCAGCCAGACTGTGTCTCAGTGGTAGTAATCCTAGAGGCTGCCCCTGGTTTTTACCAACCTTGATTCCTGGAAGAGTCTTCATTACTGTCTTTTCAGAGATCTGCATCTGTAGCTTTTTCCTTTGACTTTGTGAGGTACCTCAAGCTCTTACAACAAATATTATCTCCCTTTCTCTTTTTTGTATAAGTAAGTCAAAATAGTCTCATGTTACCTGCAACTGAATAACCTTTGTATTGGATGCTCATGATCTCCAGAGCTACATTTAGACAAGGCAGTTTTCTGAAATTGTGATCTCAAAGTTAGAACAGAGAAGTCATTCCAGGTTGAACTAACAGCATAGGCAAAGGAACAGAGTGAGAGTTGTGTTCAGCTACAACTAACTCTGACGGCAAGTAAAGAATTAAGCCTTCCTGATAGAAAAAGGGGTAGGACTAGGTGTAGTGTTAGCTACAAATACGTAAACCTGCCTCTGAATTAGCAAAACTGGGAAAGCTTGAGAGAACCTTCAAAGGCTACAATTCTACAGCTGCCTCCCATTCTTCCTGCCTCGCCTTAGACCCACCCAGAGCACTAGCCTTAAGTGTCTTCTACTAAGGTGTCATTTAAATTACCACTAGTTATTCGAGTACAAGGACTCTGGTTACAATTGTATGATTGTTCCCATTATCCATAGCTGTATTACAACCTACTCCAAAACTTAGTGGCTTAAACAATGACAGCATTTATTTTGCTCACAAATCTTTAGTTTGGGGAGGGGTTGGTAGAAACAGGGCTTATTTCTTCCACTTGGTTTCAACTGTGGCAGTATTTTTCAAAGGCTGGGGTTGGAATTATCTGTAGATTTGTTTTTTCACATGTCTAGTGGTTGATTCTGACTTATATGGGGTTGCTGACTGGAATACCTACCTACATGGGTTTCTCCATGTGACCTGGGCTTGCTCACAATATGGTGGGTGGTTTCCAAATGCAAAGAGTGTATGTGTGTGTGGGAGAGAGATAGATAGAGATGGAGATAGAGATAGAGATAGAGAGAGAGAGAGAGAGAGAGAGAGAGAGAGAGAGAGAATATCAACTAGACTTTCATAAATGAGGCTGATCTAATCTGTCATTGAAAGTCAACATCATTCACTTCCACCAGTTTCTATTTATTGAAATCATACCATTAAGGTTGTCTCATAAACAAAAAAGAAGGGACATAAACTATTTTTTTATGAGAAGAATGTTTAAAAATTAGGGGAGTCATATAGAGCCACTACAAAGGTAATATTACTTTTATACATCTATTCCTTTTTTCTCTGGTAAGTTAAATAAATTCATTTTAGAGGCATTATTCTCTTACCAGTGAATTAGACATTCCTAATGAACAGAAGATCTTGTCTGGGGCAAGGTTAAACAGAGATCATTTGTATACACATAATAAACACAGTTCAGTATCTCTAGTTATTTCTGTGTTAAGTTCTGTTGAAAGTTACCTTTTTATCACTTTCATTTTTTTTCTCATAGAGATTAAGAGGTATAGTTTAGTTTTTGGAAAGCGGGTTGTTACCCTATAAAACATGAAAAAAAAATAAAGGAAGTTTCAATTTTAGGGCATCAGGGACAAATGGAAGATAGAATCTGGAAGTCCATTCTGTCCACACTTATGACAGACCATTGGTTATAGCAAATGAAAATAGATTTCCCAAACCTAACATATTAGGTTCAATACATTTCTCTTTGGTAATAACAGACAGAAATTTCAGTTATAATAACCTATTCTGAGGCTTTCTGTCTACCACTGGCCATTCTAAAGAAGGATGCCCTGCTAAAAGAAAGTTGGTGTGTTTGATGACATTTCACAGTAATTATTGCTGTTTATAAGGTAATTATCTATACTGCAATTTTCTAAAAATATATTATAAATTAAATAAATTCTGCCAAAAATTTCTGGTTATATCTAGAATATTCCCTCTTCAAGCACATTGAGTTCTCACAAAAATGGATTCTACAGTTTCTAATGCAAAAGACCCCATTAAAGCTCTGATTTAGCTCTGGTTATTTTAAGTATGGACCCAGCAAATTAAAATGTGCTCAACTGTTATGTATTATTCAAGTGACAGACTAAATCATCCTACTAACAGAAAAAGTCATGATTTGAATTCTGCTATTTTTTTATTATAATAAGAATTCCTATTCAGTATCTGTTTTCCTTGGACCAATACCCTCTGGCCCTCCTTTCCTGCAGGGACTGCTTGAGATGTTGGAATAGAACTTTGCTGGGTACCTGCTTTCACACAATGCTGTCAGTAAATGTGCATGCATGGGAAGGGCAGTAGGGCACCATAAGAAAATATTGAGTTTGATGCTTGCAACCATTCTCTGTAGATCATGGCATATGCCATAAATATAGAAATATAAAATGCAAGTTTACAGAACCCTTCATAAAAGCATTTTATTAAAATCTAGTAAGAAAAACTTTATAATAAAATAATTACCTGAGTGTGTCTACAAACAAAATTTTTATAAATTAAAAAAGTTTTTCAATTGAAGTTTACATTTAATATTATTTTGTATTAATCTCAGGTGTACAGCATAGTGGTTAGACAATCATAATTTACAATATGTTTTCCCCGAAATATTCAGTATCCACCTGGCACCATACAGTTATTGCAATATTATTGAATATATTTCCTATGCTGTATTTTACATCCCTATGAATATTTTCTAACTACCAATCTGTACTTCTCAATCCTTTTACTTTCCTCACCCCAAACCCTCTCACTTCTGGCAACCAACAGTCTGTTCTGTGTATCCATGAGTTTGTTTCTGTTTTGTTCATTTATATTGTTCTCTAGATTCCACATGTAAGTGATATCACATGCATTTGTCTTTCTCTTACTGATCCATTTCACTTATCATAATACCCTCTAGGTCTGTCCAGGCTGTAGCAAATGGTAAGCTTTCATTCTTTTTTATGACTCGGATTCACTTGTATATATGTACCGCTACATTTTTATCTGCTTGTCTATTGCTGAGCACTTAGGTTGTTTCCATAACTTGGCTTTTGTAAATGATATTGCATTGAACAAATGGGGCATATATTCTTTGAATTAGTATTTTGGGTTTCTTTGGATATATACCCAGAAGTATAATTGCTGGGTCATAAGGCAGTTCTATTATTAATTTTTTGAGGAAGTTCCATACTGTTTTCCATAGTGGCTACACTAATCTGCATTCCCACCAATAGTACACAAAGTTCCCTTCCTTTACATCCTCCACAACACCTGTGGTTTGTTGGTTTATTGATGATATTCTTTCTGACAAGTGTGAGGTGATATCTATTAATTATTTTAATTCACATTTCTTTGGTGACTAGTGACGATGAGCATCTTTTCATATATCTATTGGCCATCTGTATGTCTTCCTGGAGAAGAGTCTGTCAGGTCCTTTGCCCATTTTTAAATTGGATTGTTTATTTCTTTTGGTGTTGAGTTGTATGAGTTCTTTATAAATTTTGAATATTAAACCCTTATCACATGTATTATTGATGAATATGTTCTACCATGCAGTGGGTTGTTTTTTCATTTTGTTGATAGTTTCCTTTGCTGTGCAAAAACTTTGGTTTGATATAGTGCCATTTGTTTACTTTTCTTTTTATTTCCCTTGCCCAAGGAGATATATTAAGAAATATAACCAAGAGAAATGCCTGAGATTTTACTGTATATGCTTTCTTCTACGTGTTTTATGTGTTTTAGTCTCACACTTAAATCTTAATTTATTTTGAGTTTATTTTTGTATATGGTGCAAGAAGGTGGTCTAGTTTCATTTTGTGCAGGTATCTGCACAGTTTTTCCAACAGCAGTTTGAATAGACTATCTTTATCTACTGTATGTTCTTGCCTCCTTTTGTCAAATATTAATTGGCCATATAGGAGTGAGTTTATTTCTGAGCTCCCTATTCTGTTCATTGGTCTGTATGTCTGTTTTTATGCCAGTACCATGCTATTTTGATGACACTAGCCTGTAGTATAGTTTGATATCAGGTAGTGCGATACCCTCTAACATTTTTCTTTCTCAAAATTGGTTTGGCTATTTGGGTCTCTTGTAGTACCATATAAACCTTTGGATTTTTAGTTCTAATTCTGTGAAAAATTCCATAGGCATTTTTTTAATCCTAAACTGATAATTTGTTTTTATTGCTTTTTTAGAGAGAGAGGAAAAGGAGCAGAGAGACAGAGGAGTGGGGAGAGAGAGAGGGAAAGGAGAGAGAGGGAGAGAGAATGTGATGTGAGAGAAACATCAATGGGTTGCCTCACCTACCTATCCCGACTTGGGATCAAACCTGCAATCTAGGTATGGTATGTACCCTGATCGGGAATCAAATGCACAAACTTTTGGTGTTCAGGATGACCAACTGAGTCACCTGCAAGGGGACCACTGCTGTTCTGATAGGGATTGCACTGAATCAGCAGATTGCTTTGGGTAGTATGGACATTTTAATGATGTTAATTCTTCCTATCCACAAGCACCATATATGTTTCCATTTATTTGTATCTTCTTTAAACTCTTTCTTCAGTGTCTTATACTTTTCCTAGTACATGCCTTTTACCTCCTTAGTTAAATATATCCCTATGCATTTAATTTTTTTTGAAGCAATTGTAAATGGGATTGTTTTCTTAGTTTCCTTTTCTGATAGTTCATTTTTGGTGTCTAATAAAGTGCAGCTGATTTCTAGATATTTATTTTGTATCCTGCTATTTTACTGAATTCATTTATCAGCTCTAGTAGTTTTTTTTTTTTTATGGAATCTTTATCTCTAGGGTTCTTTATACACAGTGTCATGTCATCTGCATATAATGACAGTTTTACTTCTCCTTTCCAATTTGAATGCCTTTCATCTCTTCTTGTCTGATTGCTATGGCCAGGACTTCTAGTACTGTTGAATAAGAGTGGTGAAAGCAGACATGACTATCTTGTTCCTGATCTTCAGAGAAACACTTTTTGTTTTCCCCCACTGGGTAGGATGTTAGCTGTGGGTTTGACATAATTGGCCCTTATTATGTGGCGGTATATTCCCTCTATTGCCACTTACTGAGTTTTTATCATAAATGGGTGCTGGAGTCTTTCAGATTCTTTTTGGCATCAATTGAAGAGAGTTTAATAACAGTATTTATAAAAGTTTAGATAGAATGTAGGGAAATACAAGTGATAGTGGAACCCTCCTCCCAATGATTAATAACATAATATCCTTATCACCCTTGGATCTATGCTCCCTCCCTTCACTTCCCATAGAGTTAGTAAGAAGTAGTAAATCAAAGAAGTATAGTTATGCAGAATTTTAGTATTATAATCTTATTATTATTATAAACTATATTATAATTATTTTTCAATTTATTATAAATATAATATATATGCATACATTTCCCCCTAAAGAGTTGGCCATTAAGTAGTTACCAGCACATAGTTGATTAGATATTATGAACCCTAAAAACAAGTCTGAAAATTTCTGAATCTTGGTCTGAACATATTAGCTTTAGGCTTGTGAAGACCCACAAAGAGGTTAAGATGTTTTACTAAGATTTATTTGACACCAGAAATTCCATGAAGATTTATTTTAAAAACGTTTTATTGATTTCAGATAGGAAAGGGGAGGGAGGGAAAGATAGAAACATCAATAATGAGGGAGAATCATTGATTGGCTGCCACTTACATGCCCCCACTGGGGATCGAGCCCACAACCCAGGCATGTGCTCTTGACTGGAATCGAACCCAGGACCCTTCAACCCACAAGCCAACGCTCTATCCATTGAGCTAAACCAGCTAAAGGCCCATGAAGACTTTTTAGGAAAGGTTATTGTAGAAGCATTTTTACTTCACTACCAATTTCATTTTTTTCTTAAAAGAAGCAGTTGAATATGAATTATTCTTAGTATTTATGGGCAGTAAAATTAAGGTGAAATTCTAGCAAATTAGTTGAATACAGCATTTCTGTTCAATCATTTGTGGGGCTCCTTTTGGTGTTTTTTTTGTCTAAGGAATTCAAGAAATATTAAAATCATAGATATTAGTTTTTATTTTCCATAGCTGCATTAGAGACCTCTGAACTTAAATAGAACAGACATAGATGAAGATAAAAATTTAGATGTATAGATGTATATACAGAGACCAAAATGACATGATATGCCCTTAAAAGCGAGAGCCCTTTAGTTCTGCATGCTGCCCCGTTTAGAAGTGAAAAACTACAGTGTGCTTAGGTGAGAGTGTCCTGGAAGATAAAAGGATTCATAACCATGTCACCCAAGGACTGAATAACGAAACAACAGAGTCGACCTCCAGCAATGAAAGCTTTGAAGACCATGATAGAGGTCTGCAAATATTGGAAGGTTTAAAAAACTACGTTGGAGAAAGATTGGGTTTAGTTTTAGTACATTCGGAGAGCTTAACAAACCCCGATATATGGAATTGTAGGTGGGTGGATTTGGCACGATGTAAGAAGAATTATCTCTTAACTGAAGCTGTCCAAAATTAAAACATGCCTCTTAAAGAGGCAGTTATTTCTTCATCCTCAAGTGGAGCTGAGGGTTGTTACAGATGACCTCTGTGGGCACCCTTCCACTTCTCTAATTCTCTGAGTCACCAGACTTCTCACATGAATGCAAAGGAGGAGCCAGCCCCTGGAAATGTGTCTGCCTATTTGAAAATTGGCTCAACATGTTGGTTCAGAAAGTTAAAAAATGAAATTAGCCTTTCAAATGTGATAACTATATATACACATGACCATATATGACTTTCAAATGAATGGATTCAGGTAAAATCCCATTGGAACAAGTCCTTCTACAAAAAAGTGTTTTCTGTAACAAAAATGTTTCTGTATACTGGAAGTAGCACATAGCACATAAGCCCTGTCATCTATTGACAGTTGATGACATATTATTGTATGCTATATCATTGGTACTATTCTTGATCACAAATTCACTTTTTGCCCACTCAGTTTTCAATAGTTATTTTATAACTTAAAAAAAAAAGGTGGAGAGGACAGGGCAGAGAGAAAACTTTTAAAAATACTGTTTAAACTGAATTGCCACTGTCAAGTTATTTCAATGAGTATCCCCATGGAATTGCTTAGGGTGTAAGAATTGAGTGAGTTTTTCCTTCTACTTTTAACATACATTATACCCTCTAGGGGCCAATTATATTCCCCAAATCAGTGCTATACTAAAAAAAGTTCATAGATCAAATGAACAAAAATGAATCTTGACTGGCAGAGTGGAATATTAATTAGACTTGGCATGTAGCTATATAATAACTGTGTACTGAAAGGATCTGTGTTGATTAGCAATGCTAATCAGATTTCTAAAGTTTCTGTTCCCCAGAGAAAACATACTGCCATCTTAAGCTATTAAGGATTAGATGTTTATATTTTAACCCCCTAATTAAGTATTCTTGATTTTTATAAGGCAGTTGAAAATTTTTAATTTTATCCTTACAGGGAAAAAGAACTATTTCTGGGAATCAGAAAACTCAAATAAATATCCTAATTTTATCCTTATGTCAGTTTGGAAAATAAATGACGAAGATCCACAAAATATAAAAAGAAAAATATGGGGGAAAACATTTGAAGTATATAATTGTCTTAAATTTAAATTAAGGAAAGCCTTTCAATATCCACTTTATGAAAATATAGCACCATTGTTTGCAAAACAAGGAAAAAAGAGAGAAAATGTGCTCTTAGTTTAGTTTTAATTTAATTCTTTAAGCACCAGGAATAAGAAAAATACCTAAGTAAAACGAATGAGTGAAATTTGCCAGAAGTTTAGAACATACCACCAAACCATCTTTTTTGGGGCTTCTGGGTGCTTTCTCAGAGGTTCATGGTGGCAGTAGCTCATGCGGCTACTGGGGAAAAAACAAACCTCGTGTTTTATCATCAAATCAGAATAAAAAGGAAGGAAACTATAAAAAGAGAGAAACTAGTTAAGGGAAATAACATTTTCCTTAAAGTTATAGAGAGGGAACAGGAGCTGAAATGAGACAAAGTAGTAGCATACTCCTACAGATTTAGCTACCACCCCAGTCAATTTACAAATGAGGTAGAAACTTGAAGAACTGGACGTGATCATATTGCATCTCTCATCCTAAATCTGTTTCTTTTCATTGCAAAGTGGCTATTCAGGGATTGCTCCTCAGAAATAGTTCATCTCTAGTTTCTAAAACCTAGAAAAGTGCCTCATTTCAACAAATTCCACCCTAGATAAAATAATCTGTGAATACAGATTCACCAGCCCACATTTGCTTCCAACATGGTGCAGTGCTGTTGGTCACAGGCTAACAAAGTGAACGTGTAGAGCGTGGAGTGCAAGTACCCATTATAAGGAAAAAAATTCAAGAAAAATGCCCCTCTGGCAAATCCAGAGCATACATTTAATTTGTATTGGTCTGTGGGTTGAATCACTTAAGAAACAGCTTAAATTGAATGCTAATTTGGGGCCAAATAGGATGCTAGACTGTAAGGTTTACAAAAAATGCATAGGTAAACATATTGAATATGGATTTGCATAGAAAAGTGCTAGGTCTCTCTCTCTCTCTCTCTCTCTCTTTCTCTCTCTCTCTCTCTCACACACACACACACACACACACACACACACACACACACTCATACACACACATACCAACCACATAAACATTATATAGGAAGTGATTGGGTGAAGCCAAATTTCTTTGTCATTTTTGTCATCTCTAAAAACCAAGTGATGGTGATGGTGATGGTGATCATGATTATTACCTTTCAACTCATAGTAAAAATCTTATCCATCTTACAGTAATTTAAATAAGAGGCAAGCTCATTCATCTATTTTGAAGGGTTCGAATGAATATTTGACTATGGGAACTTAGCATTTACCCTTCATGGGTCAATGGATAGGTGGTGAGTCTTAAAATCTCTTTAGGTGAAGATTATTCTAACAGAAACTTCCTCCAACCTCCTGCTGTTCAAAGGTCCAAAGCAATATTCTATATTTCTTAGAAAAAACAAGGTCAAATGTGGGAAAAGTGCAGATAAACAATATCATTCACATGGAAATTATCAGTTCAAGTTAATGAAAAGGCGATTTTTCCAGGGGGAAGAAAAGAGATGTAACTGATTTTTTGTGGAATTAAAGGCAAGGGATTTTATTTACAAAATTGTTGTGTACAAGGTGTTGAGTTAGAGCTTAATGCCATAAAAATAAAGATGTTAAACTTTATGCCAAAAGAAGATTACCTTCTAATGTTTAATAATAATATTTTTGTGCTGGAACACTGTGCTGCTAATTTGAGAAATTACCAATGTATCTTAACTGAAGAGGAATTTTTAATTTCATAAAGTGCATAAAAATCAATTATGCACACACTTATGTGAGAACATATGTAGATAGGTAGGTAGATTTGTGCATATCTGTGTTCTGGTGTGATATGCCATATTACTTTGATTTACATAGGTATAAATCATAGTGATTTAGCTAGCTAAAATACATTATTAGCAGTTAAAATATTTACAACTAGAGGCCTGATACGTGAAATTCATGCATGGGGATGGTGTGTCCCTCAGCCCAGCCTGCACCCTCTCCATTCTGTAACCCCTTGAGGGATGTCCAATATCCTCTCACAATCTAGGACTGCTGGCTCCCAACTGCTTGCCTGCCTGCTTTCCTGATTGCCCCTAATTGCTTCTGCCTGCCAGCCTGATCACCCCCAACCACTCCCCTGCCAGACTGATTGATGCCTAACTGCTTCTCTTGTTGCCCCTAACTGTCCTCCTTTGCAGGCCTGGTCCGCCTCAACTGCCCTTCTGTGCAGGCCCAGTCGCCCCCAACTTCCTTTTTCTGCCAGCCTGGTCACCCCTAACTATCCTCCCCTACAGGCCTGATCTCCCCAACTGCACTCCCTTGCAGGCCTGGTCCCTCCCAACAGCTCTCCCCTGCTGGCCATCTTTTGGCAGCCATCTTGTGTCCACATGGGGGCAGCCATTTTGTATATTGGAGTGATGGTCAATTTGTATATTACTCTTTTATTAGATAGGATAGAGGCCTGGTGCACAGGTGGGGGGTGGCTGGTTTGCCTTGAAGGGTGTCCTGGATTAGGGTGGGGCTTCCCTTGGAGCATGGGGTGGCCTGGGCAAGGGGCCTGTGGTTATTTGCAAGTTGGCAACACCCCCCTGCGACCTAAGCATAGGCCCTGATATCTGGGAATTATTTATCTTCTATAACTGAAACTTGGTAGTCTTAAACAGAGGCCAAAGCAGGCCAGGAAGTTTGGCTTCCTCCATTGTCGGGGAAACCCAGGCCTCCTGCTGACTTTGTGGCCGCAACCATTTTTTGTTGGAATTTGTTTATCTTCTGTAATTGAAACTTTGTAATCTTGAGTGGAATTCAGGGCCTGCCAAGGTGTGCAAATGACAACTTCTTTTCACTCTGATAATAACTCAGCTTTCCTCAAAACCTTCAAAGTTTATTGTTTGTTCATTTTCACCCAAGGATATTTTTTCTATTGATTTGTTTAGAGAAAGGGGATTGGGAAGTGGGGGGCAGTTGTGAGGCAGGAGGGAGAGCGAGAGAAAAACATTGATGTGAGAGAGATACATATACATCAATTGGTTGCCTCCTGCATGTGTTGCGACCGGCTGGTGATTGAACCTGCAACTAAGATACTTGTCCTTGAACAGGAATGGAACCCATGACCCTTAGGTGCACAGGCCTTGCTCAGGTCTGAGCAACACTGACCAGGGCAAAGCTTTTAAAATGTACCTTCAATGTATATTTCTTTCCCTTCCTCCTCTACTCTTTGTTTTCAAGTAATGAGGCTCCAGGGAGGTAACTTCCAGCAGGAGTCCCTCTTGGCTGTCTTTCCCTGTTCCCTGGGCTCTACCCTTGGAGTCTGCTATTCCCCGACCCCAGCCCAAAAAGGTTCACATCTTTAAAAGCTATACCAGGACTTGCCTAACCCATAAGACTTCTTCCATTACCCAGAAGTCTTAGAAGTGAGAACAGAAACTTTTCTGGATTTACTGAGGCAGAAACCATGGAACCTGGACTTGGGCTAGCCGGTTGTTTTCTGAGTAAAGGTGCCATTGTCAGGTCAAAGCTCTGGGTTCTCCAGGAGATCGGGTGGTACATGTTCACACACAACCATGTTGAACAGGGAGGAGAAAGAGAGCATTTGGCAAAAATCGTAAATTGAAGTAAGATCTCTTTTTGAAAAAGGCACCTTCTCTTTGTATAATATAGTTTGTAGTTTGGGAAGCAGCAATTCTGACCTGGATTAGGAAAGTACATATTTGATCATAGACCAAATTTGACTTTGATCACTGGTTCTCATTTATAGATGAGAATGGAAAAGGTTGTTCTGAGGTGAAGTAACTTATTCATTCTCTTGCAGTGAATTGGGATAAAGTCTATTCAGTAGAACTGCACCTCCAGCTGGGTATTATCTCTTTGCTCCAAGTCACTCAAGGCCAGCTCTAGTTAAAATTCTGAAGCAAGTTGCCCTGACAGGGGTTCTCAATTGGTTGGCACATTGTCCTGTACACCAAAAGGTGGCAGGTTCAATTCCTGGTCAGATTACGTACCCAGTTCGGGTCTCATACATGAGCCAGCCAATCAATGTTTCTCTCTCACATTGATGTTTCTTTCTCCCCATCCCCACCTTTCTCTCTAAAAATCAGTAAAAACGTATCCTCGGGTGGGGATTAAAAAATTATGAAGCAAGTTTTGATGATCATGATCACTGTCATGATTAACTATATATATTGAGCATTTACAAGGTACCAGGCACTTTGCTAAGTACTTTGCATATATAACTTCATTTAATTCTCACCCCTATTGAAATATATATTATCATCTCTCTTTTATAGATGAGAAAACATAGAGAGACCCACTTGTTTAATATTACACAGCCAACTCTGAAAAAAGAAAATTATGCTACAGGAAGTTATGAATAATGGCTAAGATAGAAAAGTCAAGAAATGGCATGACCCTTAAAAATACACAGAAATGTGGGTGTGGAAGGGAACTAAGGAGTGAAGGAGGATGGGGCAGCATAAGCAGTTTCTCTTAACAAGACTTGTACTACTTTTAAAAAATTGTGCTGATGTATTACTTTAGTAAAAATTAAAAATGAAATAGAAAATGTGAAGACCTAACCTATAGAAAAAGCACTCTTATTTAAGACCTAAAGCAAGTTGATAGTTGCTTTGATTCCTTGTGCCATCATTTCTCCAGATTAATTAGAATATATGTCATTAATGGTTCAAATATAAGCAATCTTGAATCAAGATCTTGCCATGCATAAAAGAAAGGAATCTATGATGGATTCAAGTTCTTAGGGTTGGGGAGCACAAGGCCCTTATGTTTGACATGGCATGAAATAAAATCCAAGCCAAGTTAAAGAGCTGCATGGTAAGGAGAAATGCTACAACAGCACTTCTCCACAAGAGCTTGACAAATATCACACCAGACATTTAAAGACCAGAAACTCATTAATCCCATGCATATGATAATATTGATCAAACAGATTCAATACCATATTAAACTTCATGTATCTGATTATAGTGTCCTGTATACCTAAAATAATCTCTCTATATAAAAGTCTAAGTGACCATCCAACCATTCGACTGTCCAAACCAGTAGCTATGACTTGCACTGACCACCAGGGGACAGACACTGAACACACAAGCTGCGGAGCTGCGGTGACTTAGCAGTTGTGGTTCTTGGGTGACACACCCTGAACCAGAGAGGAGGGAGCCCTATTCTAGGGTGCTTCACCCAAGAACCATCCTCTTGCAATCGGGGACCCCTTGGGGGATGTCAGAGAGCCAGTTTTTGCCCAGTTCACACAGGCCAGGTCAAGGGACCCCACCAGTGCACACCAGGCATCTAGTTACTAATAACACAGGAATAAGATACCAGCCAACCCCAGACTATTATCTCTATCCTTCATGAAAATTCATACTTTTAATAAAAACCAAGTATATCATCCTATATAATAAAGAAGTAATATGCAAATTAACCCTCACAACCTCATAAGGTGGCTGCCTCTGACCAGGCTGGCAGCAGGATTAGTGAGAGACAACCAAATGACTGAACAGCAGGCTGCATGGGCAACCGAGCTGGCAGGGGAGCTGTGAGGGTGACCAGGCTGGCACAGGGAGCAATTGAGGGTGAACAGGTCAGCAGGGGGAAACAGTAAGAGGCAACCAGGCTAGCAGGGGGTCAGTTGGGGGCAACCAGGCTGGCAGGGTAGGGTGCAGTTGGGGACAACCAGGCCAACAAGGGTGTAGTTGGGGGGCAATTAGTTTGTCAGGGGGGCAATGAGTGGCAACTAGGCCAGCAGGGAGGCAGTTGGGGGTGACCTAGCTGGCAGCAGGGGGGCAGTTAGGGGTGACCAGGCCAGCAGGGGGGAATTGGGGGCGATCAGGTCATCATGCAGAGGCAGTGAGGAATGATCAGGCTGGCAGGGGGAGCAGTTACGGGTGACCAGGCAGGCAAGCAAGTGCACGATTAGGAGCCAGCTGTCCAAGATTGTGAGAGAGATGTCTGACTGCCAGTTTAGGACATCCCCCAAGGGGTCCCAGATTGGAGAAGGTGCAGTCTGGGCTGAGGGGACACTCCCCATCTCGTGCATGAATTTTGTGCACTAGGCCTCTAGTATGTAACATATTTATGATGATCATGTCGTTTTGTTGGATGACAAAATATATCCCTCCCCCCCCCTTTTTTTTAACAGCTGTTCCATGATAGCAATTGCTGAAAAGAAAACCCACATTTTCTAATTTATTGACTCAGCTCAATAGGGTGATCTTTTCATTGAAAATAATCCTATTCTATTCTTCTCTAGTTTATTTTTTAAATGTTGACTTCCAACTGGTGTTATGAAACCAACTTAGTGGGTTAACAACATTTATTTTAAAATGGAATAGAATAGAATATTGCAAACTATTATGAAATGAAATAGAATATTTATGACCCTGATTTGAAAAATACAGCATACTTCTTATGCTTCCTTTATAGAAATCATACTACTTTCACTATACTTCTCCAGAGCCTCAATCTACATTGGAAGCTGGTACAGGAGCCCGGCACTGGTGAAAAATACTCAAGTCTAGAGATATGTGGTGAACCAACGGTTTTGCTGTTCTGATAGACTTTCTAGACAGCTTGCAAGAGTGACTTACTGATTTTTTCAATCCCTTAAAAATGATTTTTACCATGACCCACAGGGAAAAACTTTAAATGCAGTTAGTATTGTGTAAAATTATGCTTTTCAATTATGTGTGTGTGTGCATAAAACTCAGGCAAGCTGCTTATCCTTTTTGAACCTCAGTTTTCTCATCTATTAAGTGGGAATACTAAAGTCTTCAGTAGATGCTGGTTTGCATTATCAAGTCTTTTCTCCCATCCAGACTTGTCTCTCTGCAGAATGCCTTCCTTGCTGTTGTGATTTTTCTCCATAGAAGATGTTGGTCAATATTTATCTTTCAAACCATGTGCTTCTTCTTCATTCATTATCTCATTATAGGCAACAGTATGTTTGCTGTTTTCCTATTTAACTTATGCATTTGTCCAGGGAATCTTTTGTTCAAAAGTTTGTATGTCCACTCAGTAGAAAAAGGTTAATGTACATTAACTTGATTTATATGGTGCCATATATATATATGAATATTGAGATATATATATATATATATCTCAATATTCACTCACTGGATTAAGAGATCTGATTCCATTCCCATTTTCTTACCTAATTTGTAATGTAGTCTACATCCTATCATTTGAGCCTTTGGGAAAATATGTTTTATGAAACATACTTTGTAGAAGGATTTTACATTTCCTGCAAATTGTATTATAACCTACCTTTAAGTCATAAACTTCCTTGTGTGTTTAGAGCAGGACAAATATGTAAAATTCACATGATTCGCAGGCACTGGAATTTGGACGCAGCATGAGGAGCAGCATGACCTACCTGGAAAAGCACACGCTCTGGTGCAGACACCCCACCACTTCGAAGGTAGCTCTCCAGCCTACCACGCGTATACAGGCTAATCTCTAAAGTGACTCGGTTTCCCCATTAGTTGAATGGGCATATCCAATATCCATAGGCCACTGTGTGAAGTAAAGTTTGTACCATATTTAGCTCAGGGCAGATAAAGCAGCTAAAATGTCTTTAACAAAAAAACTTGGAGATATTGCTGAGTGGGATGGGGTGGAAGTCTATGGAAATAGGTAGGTGTTGCTTTCTCTCTCTCTCTCTCTCTCTCTCTCTCTCTCTCTCTCTTTCTCTCTCTCTCTCTCTCTCTCTCTCTCTCTCTCTCTCTCTCTCTCTCTCTCTCCCTCTCTCTCCTTCCCTCCCTCCCTCCGTCCCTCCTCTTCACCAGAGAACATTTTTATTGACTTTAGAAAGAGGGGAAAGGAGAGAGAGAGAGAGAGATACAGACAGAGAGAGAGAGAGAGAGAGAAGAAAGAGAGAAATGTCTGTTGTCTCCCTCATGTGCCCCAACTGGGATTGGGGTTCAAATCCTAAATCTAGGTATGACGGATCCACAGGGCCAGGATGTTATTTTAAACTGACCACTTCTGCCTCCACTTGCTGCTGAGTGGGTTCAGTGACAGCCCGCACTGGGGAGGTCAGAGATACAGATGCCTCTTAACACTCCCCCAGTTATCAACTGTGTGATCTGGGCAAGTTACTGAATTTCACTGGGCCTCTGTTTTCTCGTATGTAAATACTAAGCCATGTTTAGTGATTTGCAGGTGAGAGCTACTGTGCATAAATTGGTCGTCAGGATAACTGACAAAAATAGTAGGTCTCACTGAGTGCTAACGCTAGGAAGTTAATTACTCGGGCAGTACAGGCCCTTGTTCCATGGTGCTTTATGAATATGTACTTGCTCTTTCTTTATCAGTCTGCTTTCCACTGATAGAGGTGCACAGTCCTCAAGCCCTAGGGGAAACAACTAGAAACTTAGCTTCTTTGTCAGAGAAATATGAAAATCCCCCAATCACAGTCCTCCATCAGCAACCAAGGAATCGAGCGTTCACAAAGGTGGTGGGAGATAGAGCACTTGCTCAGTTCGATGCCTGTGGAAAAACTCTTTGGTTTGAACCAAGTTAAAACTAAAATATAGTTTCTTATAGGTAAGCATGATTTTCTCAAATACTATTAGAGAATCAGTTGCTTTCAAATTTGGGGCAATTTCATAACTTTTGTGGAGCTGCTCCTATAGTCCATTTGGCTTGGTCAGGATTTACAAAACAGTAACATTTCTAGTATCTCTTGTTCATTTTCAAAATGTCTTGGATAATTTGAAGGCATCTGTTTTGATTGTACTGCCTCAGCAATGATTCCTCAGTTTCTTGGAAGGGGAATTGCAGGTGTCCTTGATTGGATCTTTATTCTCTTTTTATTTTTATTTTTTAAATAAAAAAAATATATATATATATTGACATTTCAACAGCTTCACATACGACAAGGAAAAAGTTAAGCAACTAGTTTTGGAATCTGTAAATTAATAATAATATAAGTACTTAAAAGCATATATAGAATGTTAAATTAAATTTCATATATGCATGCCCATAGTGACTAACCATGACCAAGAAACCAAAAATGTTTTCCAGCCTTCAGAACCCTGCCTGGCTGTGTCCCCTCATCCACAGAGTGGGCTTCCCTGATATAGGCTCATGGGGATCTGGGGCACATTCATATTAACATCTATGGGACATTGGATCTGAACACTGTAGAAAACTAGGGCTGTGAATATGAAGATCGCTTCCATTTCTGGCTATTTTGCTATAAAATTCAGTTTGCTACTAAATTTCCACAGATATGGAAATGCTACTTACCTTTGTGCATTTTCAGAAATTAAATTGCACTATTTGGTGGTCAACAACTGTGCTTTCATGAAACAGCCAGTTGTATTTTTTATGTTGTTTTTTAAAATATATATTTCTATTGATATCAGAGAGGAAGGGAGAGGGAGAGAGAGATAGCTACATCAATGATAGGAGAGAATCATTGATTGGCTGCCTCCTATATGCGCTCTACTGGGGATCATGCCCACAACCTGGGCATACGCTCTGAGTAGGAATCGAACCTCGACTTCCTGGTTTATAAGTCAACACTCAACCACTAAGCCATGCAAGCTGGGCTAAATAAGTAAGAATAACTTCCCAGACAGTGGGAATACTCTTGCTATTATCATTATAGCTGTCGTCATTCTGGTGACAACAGTGGCTTCTGAGACATATTGGAGAGTGTAATTCTCGAATGTTCTACCCAGTACCAGGGCTCATTTCATGGAAAGAGATTACAAATAAAGTGCAGCAATAACCACAACAACCAAAAGCCTATTTTTGTTGACTGATTCTTGTAGCAAAACCACCACGAACAAGCATTCAGTGGATACAAATTATGGACTCACAGAATAATTCCAAAACTAGTTACTTAAGTTTTTTCTTGTTGTATGTGAAGCTGTTAAAATGTCAGTATATATATAAAATTTAAAAAAATAAAAAGAGAATAAAGGTCCAATCAAGGACACCTGCAATTCCCCTTCCAAGAAACTGAGGGATCATTGCTGAGGCAGTACAATCAAAACAGATGCCTTCAAATTATCCAAGACATTTTGAAAACGAACAAGAGATAATAGAAATGTTACTGTTTTGTAAATCCTGACCAAGCCAAATGGACTGTAGAAGCAGCTCCACAAAAGTTTTAAAATTGCCCCAAATTTGAAAGCAATTGATTCTCTAATAGTATTTGACTGTGATTGGGGGATTTTCATATTTCTCTGATGAAGAAGCTAAGTTTCTAGCTGTTTCCCTAACTCTGTAAAGCTAGATATATTTTCAGCAGTTGAATTAACCTGCATTTTGGTCGGGACAGTTAGTTGAGATACAGATACATCCTTAAGTGTCTGGATAGGCTTTATGTTTCTTGCATGTGTGGTTGTGTATGGAGGAAGGAAAAGCTAGATATTGCCTATGGAAACATCAGTCCATTTACCAAAATAATCCAAGTGGGTGTGAGATGCCTAATGTAAAATGTCTATGTATCATACAATTTATATACTATCTAAAATTATAGATCCTGGGGCTTTATGTGAAAATATTTATCACTATTCTCTTTATTCTTCCTGTCTCTCCATTTTTAATTGCACTTTGACTTCCATAGGAAATACTATTTTTCACTTTAAAAAAAATACCATGCTGTTAGACTCAAAATCACATACTAGCCCTGTACTTACATTGAAAGTTGTATGAACTGTGTATATGTGAGGTGAGCATTTATGTATCTGTGGAATGTGTTAGCAGAAAGATTCTATACAGTTGGAATTCAATGTGAGATGGTATTTTTAAAGCTGAAATTAGATTCTCTGCTTTGATTATTCCATTGTGGGTCCCCAGTTATATTTTAGTGTCCTTCACCCTTTCCTCCTTTATTATTTATAACCGGTACTCTTTGAGCAATGACCAGTACTAATCTGTAACCTTCTGTCCTTCTGCCTGATTCGCTGCCTTTTTTGAAACTCCCAAGATTGAAGCATATATTCTGAGACTTTCTGGTAAAAAATATATTACTTTTTTTCATATTTCTGAGCCTGAAATAAGAGTCAGTCCTAGGCTTGCTTGTCTCATTCATTTTCAGCAGGCCAGCATCAAAAGAGAGAGAGAGACAGAGAGACAGAGAGAGAGAGAGAGAGTGAGAGAGAGAGAGAGAGAGTTTGTTAGACAAAGTACTATAAAGAAATCACATTTTTACATTCATTGTTTTAATATTTCTCAGATCAACACAAATATTCTTTTGCATATACATTTGTTGAAATATTTTTGTTTTGCTGTCTCGACTATAATGCATGTGGTCTTCCTCGCTTCTGCTGCCTTGTTTTTCTTTTGTTTTCTTTCTCCATCCACAGTAGCTGAACCTAAAAAATAATAAAAATAAAGAATAGGAATTTATTTATACTTGGTGAGCATTAAAAAGAAGTGGGCCATAAAGTGGCATTAGTGGCAAATTCCCTGGGGACCACAGACTCCCACTGGATCCAGTTTTCTGAATGGTGCCTATCCCTCTGACACAGCTAATGACTGAAATGGGATCCATTGCCACCGGGAGCTTTTAATTTCTTTACATTGTTCAGGTCACTCTGATATGATGCAAAGTGACAGCTTCCATTTCAGTCTGGCTCATTATCAGATCTTACACCAGACAGCAAGGACACACATCTTTATCTGCACCATGAACCTAACCCTCCTCACCATGTACATTTAATTCAGCCTAGCTAAGGTGTAAGCTCTAGTATTGTGGGCATGTGTGCAAACCACGTTATATGCAAAGGGATCAGGAAAAAGAAAAGTGGAGGCAAGGCATGGATTCCTTAGAATTCGCAAACTCAAGAACTTGGGTCTGCTTAAAATCCACCACCTAAACTTTTGAGGAAGTGCCTACTGTGAGAAGGTGAAGGCAAATTTCAAGTGTGGATCTGGAATTGAATGCCAGGCTCCTTGGTTCTCCCTTATGTCTACTGTTGACTGTCATGTTTGGCCACTATAAGGACTCTGACATTCAGTTCCTCTAAATAACTTATTGGAAAGGGTTTGAGCCAAGACATGACAAGATCTATCTGGTTTCTCCATGAGACTAGGCAGTTTGGGCAATATCATTTATATGTATTTGCACTTATATTTTCATTTAATTTTTTTAATTAATTTCCCTTTTAACTATATCATCTTTCCAAGATTAAATTCCATATGGGCAACATGAAACTTCTAAACTCTACTCAAACGATGCTTTTAATTAATCAAGCAACTAATGGTAAAATCTGCTATGCCCAAATATAGAAAAGTTGAATCCTAGAGACTTAAATTGCATTATTAGGGGTGGAGCAGAGCGCAGGCAGCTAATATGAACATCAGCAAAAATTGGGACATATGGATAATTACATATAAAGAAGTGTCACAACATGTGTGTCTCTCAACTTGATTATTATTCTGGGAAATATTTCTGCATATGGACTGTACTATACATTTGGGTTTTTGGTATATAAATATAAAAATCTAGTATGCTGTCAGTTTTTATACAAAATTCTGATTATAATCAGTAACAAATGTGCACAGGATGAAATTGGTGGTATTTTGTTCTTATTCAACATGTATATCACTAGGAAGTAAGACAGGAAAACCAAAAGTGTCCAGTTGCGTGATCTCTCATTGTCATGTGTTCAGGCAGCCTGGCAGCCAGGCATAAGCCATTTCTTATCTCCTTCTAGAATCACCAGTTATGCCTGCTCTCTGATTTAAGTCTTCGGCAGTGGAAAGGAAGTGCACTTACCTCTGAAAAGGAATTTAACTGAAATTCTGTGGGAGCATATTGTACTCTAAGAAGAGATCTCTTGCCGGCACCCTTATTTAGTAAAAGACTCTAAATGCAGTTAGGATAAAATCCAGGATCAGTATAACAGTGGGTATTGCTTTTGGAATATCATGATGAAAATAGACGTATCTGAAAAGAGTGCGTGCTCCTCGGCTCAGACGGAATGACTCAATAGGAGACCCTTTATCTTGGTAACTGAGCATTTCTTAGTGTAATCAGAAAAATTATTTTTTAAGTTGTGCCTGGCCATTATATCTGAGCTTCCTTAGACAAACAGCTTTCTCCTGGGGAATCTCAAGATTTAGTAGCACCAGAGAAGTTGGGGAGAGCCCCAGGCTCCACGAAAATAAAAACTGGGCCTACCTTGTTTACCATTGCACTCTTATTGTCCGGAAAAGCACTTAGCATATAACAGCTGCTCTAGAAATAAGTTAGGTGAAATTTGACTTGAACTGACTTAAATATGAAATATGGTTTAGGAAAGCCTTTAGCAATTACCGCCCCCCTGCCCAACCCGCCCCACTCCCACACTCAACTTTGACAGTGGACTTATCATACAATTTGATTTTGAAGTAATGGACATTCTGGTTCCTTACTCACTGTTTTATGACAACTTAAGTGATTTTTAAAAAATCAGGTAACAATTCAAACTTTAAATAGAATTATTATAATTCTTTAAAAATTTTTCACTGCATAAACTTTAGTAAAATATAATTTAAAAAACTTTTTAAAAAGGTGTCTTTTTGGGTCTTTTCCTTCCAGTAGGATATATTTTTATTAACTGGGAAAGATTATTTTTCATATCAGTTGAAACAAAAAAAATTCAGGTAATCAAATTTAAATAACTTCCCCCTTTCTATATAGAACAGAAGACCAGCATTTTTCCTTAAAAATTTTACTCTTGCCAAAACTAGTTTGGCTCAGTGGATAGAGCATCAGCCTGTGGACTGAAAGGTCCCAGGTTTGATTCCGGTCAAGGGCATGTACCTTGGTTGTGGGCACATCCCCAGTGGGAGGGGTGCAGGAGGCAGCTGATCGATGTTTCTCTCTCATCCATGTTTCTAGCTCTCTGTCCCTCTTCCTTCCTCTCTGTAAAAAAATCAATAAAATATTTTTTTTTTGAAAAAAGAATTTTACTCTTTAAAAATAGGATGCCTGATTTAGAAGCATAGAGGCCACGCTATTTGACACTGTTGACAAAGTATGGAACTGCATCGGAGCTGTAAAGATTCACTTGAGAGAAGTTATGTAGGTACAACCAACATGCTGAGCTAAGCGTACATAGTATGGCTTGGGATTTTCTGATTTAAAGTATTTCCTTATCTCTACATGGAAGTAAAATGAAACTACCTACAACAAATTAGGAATTGTTTTTTAGAAGACAGTTTCACAAATACATGTGGAAAAGGCACTTAATCACAATGAAGTTTATTTCTCAGAAGAGCAACAAAAGAGGTTGTTTTTTCAAAGAGGAGGAAAAGAATTTGTTTGAAAACCATCTATGCCGAACCATCTAAAACACTTTTGAATTTGTAGATGCTAAGTGAGGTTCGGGAGGGATTGTCAGTCACCTCAAATGAACAAGTGGTATCTTAAAAGGCGCGATTTAATTAAAAGGCCGCCCTTGGGAGTTGGTTTCCGGGCGTTAGGGAGGAATTTGGACATTCAGTGCTCCCACCTGCTGCCCAGCGCTCTGTGAGCCTTGTCACTGCGGCTGCCGGCTGCAGGTGAACCACTTTCACAGTCCAGAAAGCATGACATTCCCTGTTACCAGTGGGAGGAAGAGCTAATTGAGAAGTGTGTATAAAGGCTGTAATGAGTAGCATTTACATGTATTGATTAGAAGCAGGGCCACCGTTTCTCATTTATCACCACCAGCAGCTGTGAAATTTTCCCCACGTCGATTGGCACGGCTCATATCCCCGTTCCTCCAGTTCTTTATTGCTTTTTCCCCCCTTCCCCTCCTGCACCAGAGCGCTGATCCACCAGCTGGAATGGTCTGGTAATTACTCTAGCTCCTCTACCAGCTGCCACAATTGCCAAACCGCTGGAGTGAAAAATTCCATCCCGCATTTCCGATTTTTTACATTACCATTGCATAATCATATTTGACGAATAATTAACCTGGGTTAATACTTCAGGGAGCCATTTGCAAGTAAATTGATAAGCCGAGTGCTGTAAGGGCGTACGAGGGCCGAGGCCTTCGCGGTGGCGGGCTGCTGCTTTGGCCTCGCTGCGTTCAGGGGACTATTCTTTCTGACCATGTCAACGGACCGAGGCTGCCCGCTTTCAAAGGGAGCTCTTGACTGTGACTCTCTCAGGCCAGAGGAGCACAGACTCCAAATCTAAGGTCACCTTGAATGACTGGGAGCTCCTCTTTCTTAAAGGGCTGCCCTTACTATCCGGATCCCTGGATGTGGCATGGGTATTTCGTAAGATTTACTAACTCAGGAGGCTATGGGCTAGTGTTTAGGGCAGTGGTTCTCAACCTTCCTAAGACCGAGACCCTTGCACACAGTTCCTCATGTGGTAGTGACCCCCAACCATGAAATTTTGCTACTGTTATGTATCGTGATGTAAATATCTGCATTTTCTGATGGTCTTAGGCGACCCCTGTGAAAGGGTCATTCGACCCTCAAAGGGGTCTCGACCCACAGGTTGGGAACCGCTGGTTTAGGGCATGGTCACCTTTGTCATGCAGAGGCTCCTGTATGTGGATGGAGAGTGATGCACATCACCTTCATAAAAGTGACAGCCACTTTGGAAGCAAAGGAAGAGATGTGCCAGTATGTCTATGAGTGTGTGAGTGCATGACAGACAGGTTTGGTGAGGTTGTGGATAGTAACCATATTTCCAGGTCCAAAATAATGTGGCTGGCCATTTTGGAAAACTATTCATAAGGCTAAATTAATTGAAGAGTATCAAAACCTAACCACTTGAATTCAAAGATGCTCATGACACTCTTTTTCGTGACCCATTGAGATACTGAATTTTTTTGGGTTGCTTAATTCCAACACGTCTTGCTTTCTTTCTTATCTCTTCACTGGACATTTTGGGCCATGCTCTCTTTAAAGGCTAATTAAGGGGGTAAGTGATGACCCTGTGATTTCAGAAATAATATTTATAACATGGGGTTGGGTTTTCATATGTGAGCTAGGTATTCTTAAAGTGGTATCTACCCTAGCCGGTTTGGCTCAGGATAGAGCATTGGCCTGGGGACTGAAGGGTCCCAGGTTCAATTCTTGTCAAGGGCACATGCCTCAGTTGCAGGCTCGATCCTCAGTAGAGGGCCTGCAGGAGTCAGCTGATCAATGACTATCTCTCATCACTGATGTTTTGATGTTTCTATCTCTCTCTCCTTTTCTCTCTGAAATCAATAAAATTTTTAAAATATAATAATAAAATAAAGTGGCATCAGTAGGTACAAGCCACACCAAAAGCCAGCACTCAGTATTTGCCACTGTGTGAGGCTTTGCATGGAAAAGCAGTTCTTTTCAGACTCAACTGTAAGACTAAGTGAAATCAATGGCCAAACAACCTAGCACAATTGGTCACATATTGATAGAATTAAACACTGCTGTTAACGTGACTTGTCATTGATCAGACAAAAATGGAGTTCAGGAAGAAAGTAGATGGAAGTCTTTAGACTCTGTGTTTAAGAGGAAGGGGAAAGAGAAATGAGAATTATTTTGCTCCATCTACTTAAGACATGATTTTTGGTTTCTCTAGTCACTATACTTTACTCTGGAACATATTCACAGGACCTCAACTTTTTTTCATTGGTGACATGAGAGAGGGAACTAGAAGTAAGTAGCTCATTGAAAGTTTAGATATGGATTGTGGGGGGGGGGGGAAAGGGTGGAAGGAGGTGGGAGAAAAGGGGTGAAGGAGGCTATAGGGGGGATAAATGGTGATGGACGAAGTCTTGACTTGGGGTGGTGAATGCACAATACAGTGTACAGATGATATGTTGTAGAGTTGTGCACCTGAAACCGGTATAATATTGTTAACTGGTATCATCCCAATAAATTCAACAGAAGAAAAAGAAGTACAGTTCAGATACGTTATGCTCAAGAAACATCTATCTAGACCATATAGAGATTACCTCTTTTGTTTTGTTTTGTTAATCCTTACCCAAGCGGTGAGGATATTTTTTTCATTGGTTTTTAGAGAGGGTACAAGGGAGGGAGCAAGGGAAGAGATAGTGAAGAGAGATAGTTAAATAGATAGATAGATAGATAGATAGATAGATAGATAGATAGATATCAGTCTGAGAGAGATATAAATTAATTGCCTCCCATACAAGCCCTGATTGGGTCAGGTATTGAACCTGCAATCCAGGTACAAGCCCTGGAGCAGGAATCAAACCCTCGACCCTCCAGTGTGTAGGCCAATGCTCTAACCACTGAGTCACATCTCCAGGGTGACATTACCTCTTCGACAGAAGTCTTATAAATTCCTGTGGACAATGAAACAAGTCAACCTAGTTCATAAAACCCACATTCTACTATGTCCTACATTTCTGCCTTTGAACAGGGATCTACTTGATGAATACAAATTCTGAAGGTGTTTTCCACCATTTGCATGAAGTCAAATAATAATGCAAACTACCGCGGCTGGGAGAACAAAGCCATGTTGGTGCTCCACCTCCCACAGCATGCATATGACCAATCAGAGAATGTCTTGTCAGAGGAAGTCAGCTGCTGTGTGTAGCTTGTGTATACTTTGCCGTGAGGACCCACGTCAATCACTGTGATTTCTAAAGACTGTATGAGAGGGAGCAGGACTGTGTCACTACTTGCAAGTCAAGAGAGGAATGGAGTATGTTTGAAAGGGCAATCTCTTTTCTCACCTTGTTGCAAAAAGATGTGGGTGCATTGGTGAATATACACGAGGATTTGAGAATGAAATATTTTCTCTATTATGTAGTCTGTTTCTTCAAAGCACTTCTACAGTCCATAACCATCTTATGTATTTAATTGTCTACCGATTTAATGTCTCCCTGAAAAGAATGCATACTCTATGAGTACAATAATATTGTCTGGCTTTTTCTCCATAATACCAACCTAATGCATAGCTGGGATGAAGTAATAGCCTGTAGTTTGATAGATTGTGCTGTGCAATGCACGATTCCAGGGGGTGCTAGCCACACAGAGAACAATGTACTAACTGTGTAAGCTCTGCATGGCATCCCTGAGGGGCTAGAACACAGCAGATAATAAATGCCTTTGAAATGAATGAATACAATGCTATGTCACTGTGGACAGATAAAATGCCATATCCTTTATTGAATAAGGAATAAAATAACTATGAAGCATTGGTTCTTTAACATGCATGAGAGACATCTGCAGAAACACAAATTGAAAACACAACTTGCTGAGCCTCACGCTTAGGGTTCCTGATCTGGGGCCCAGAAATTTGCATTTTACCTTTCCCAATGACCCTAAGGCTGCTGAGAACCATGCTATGAGGCTCCACGGACAGTGATGGTGATAGTGGTGATAGCAGCGAAGCCAGGGACAGTTCTTCTCTCTTGCCTTCTTCGTTCTTCCTTTTGTATTGAAACTCCAGAGTTATTTTCTTAAAGAATGGATCAAATCTAAACTTTAACCCTGCTACAAACTTTTGATGATGCTCATATCTACAGTTTAGCACAAAGTCCAAATCATTCCACACAGTGCTTAAAGCTGTCTGCTACCTTTGAGAGTCACCAGCCATTCTCCTCTATCCCACTTAAACTCCAAGTGTGAGATATAGGCTCAGAAGAACTCTGTGTGTGAACTCAGGTATGGATCAGCATCACCTCTGGGGCTCTCCAAAAATACAGATGCCTGGGCCCTGTTTCAGAGATTCTGAGTCAATATGTCCTGGGTGAGCTCTGTCTTTTACTTATTTTTTTAATCCAAGGATATATTTTCCATTGATTTTTAGAGAGAGTGGAAGGGAGGTGGGGAGAGAGAGAGTATATTTCTTAAGTATACTTCTTAAGTATACTGCCTATAAATCAAATAGGCAGTATACATAAGAAGTTACAGAAAAAGCCAGAAGATTGATATAAAAATGAAGACAAAAGTATTCACTGAAACTAAAAAGATATAGAAAAAAATGAAATCCAGGCAACATATCTTGAAAAAAATAATAAGACACAAACTTCTGGTAAGTACATGAAAAAAATAGGTTCCAAGAAATATCAAAAAGTGATGAAATAGAAAATTTTATGATAGCAATTATGAGCATGAACTCAAGAACTTTAAAAATATCAACTATAATCTATCAAGTGCTTATCAGGCACTGTCCTAGGCAGAGGGAGTATAGCTAAGAACAAAACAAAAAATCCGAGCCTGTGTGATGTTTACTTTTTATGAACCCTAGTGTCAAACTCTGATAACACACCTATAGAGGGCAATAGACCAATCACATATATAAATAGAGATGGGAAAATGTATGTAAAAGACCAGGAAAGGACATTCAATATACACTAAAAGACTATTCATCTATACTCATTCCAGGATTATAATGATAGTTTAATACTAGCAAATGCATTCATATAATGCATCCAATCACTAAGTGCACAAATTTTAAGAATGTTGATCTCAGTATATGCTGAAAAAGTCTTTCAGTAAGATTAAATATCTATACCTGATAAATTCCTTGAAACACTAAGAACAGAAGGACATTTGAAATCAAGAGCCAACCTCATACTTCATGTTAAGGCAATGGAGACATTTTCATTTAAACCTGAGACAAGAGATGAATTCTTATTGTCACCATTGTTATTTAGCATTGTCTGAAAGTTCAGGCAAATACAATAAATATGAAAGTAAGAAGAATAACTATAGAACAGGAAATAAAATTATGGTTATATGATGACAGTATGATTAGACACATCTAGGAAATCCAGGACAACTACTAAATAATGTTTCAAATTAATAAGCAAGTTAATCAAAAAGTGAATGGCTGTAGGATAAATACACAAGCATCAGTGACACTCCTATATAATAACAATAAATATGTTAGAAGATATAATGACGACTACAACTATGAATTATCAAGAAATGTATGGCACCTCTATGAAGAAAATCACAACATTTTATTGAGCAATATAAAAGAAAATGTGAATGATTGGGAGTACATATTGCATTCTTGGATGGAAATCCTATAAAATAAAATTATCTTTTCACTTAATTAGCAGTTTCATATAATTGCAATTAAAATCTGGTTGGCTTGACAAAATTTAAATAGAAAAGAGTAATTTAAAATATAACAAGAAAAATTTAAAAGGTAAGTGAGGAGGAGAGTGGAGTAGGACTTGTCCTCTTAGATACTAAAATGGTATCTAGTAGGACATTATAATGGTATAAACATTGTGACAGAAATGTACCATCCTGAGAAATAAAGGTCAGATCAAAGGACAGTAACAGACATCTCTGAAACAGATCCTCGGATATGTTAATATTCCAGGCAGAGTGAATAGAACATCATGTGCCAAAGTCTTAGGGTATGAAGGGATCAACATGTTGAAAAACTGAAGTGTAATGTGGCTGGAATGTAAATAAGTTTAGTATGCTAATTGGAACAAACCTTTTAAGATAGCAATTTTGTGTGCTTTTAAAACATGCAGTTTTAAACATAAAAATAAAAGTCTTTGATCCAGTGGTTCTTCCTCAAAGAATCCTAGAAGTGAGTAGAGGTGAAGATCATCAGTTAAGAATAGAGATGTTCTTTGCAACATTGGTAATAGTAGCATCGAAGCTCAGTTTAAATAATTGCAACAAGAAACAAATCAAATAAATTATACCACACAGGTTTAGGGTCTTAGTTCAGTGCTGATATGCTGCTTAGATCTATTCTGCTCATGCTGTCTGCTACCTGAGCTATTTTGCAGGGTGACTACTTCACTTTTGCTATTTATTTTTTCTTATTTTTTTTAATGCATTACTCAAAGCTCCACTGCCTCTGCTTTTGGTGACATATGCTTCTTTTTAATCCAGATTCTCTGGATGATGTTTTACTGTCATTTGCACTCAAATCCTTCATCTCATGCGATATCTATTTCAGAAGCGAGGCTGGGAAGGGTTTCTGAGGGAGCGCTCTCTAGTGTAAACAGAAGAGGGTTTCCTTGGATCAGGAACTGTTCTTCTTTGCTTCTGAATCCAGGAAAGTGGGTAACAGGGATCAACACTTGTTCCTGGCGTGCTCTGTGAGTGGTCACTTCGGGATTTGCAGGTTGATCCAGACTATCTTCTGGAATGATATTTGAGGCTGGCTTGTGCTTAATGGCTGTTCTGTATCTAGGAGCTAGACTGTTTGAACTCCTGCTGAACATTGGATGCCAATGCTATTTTATGGGACACTGAACATTTACAACAGATTCAGACCAGAAAAGACATTTGAGACAGATTTGGGGATGTGGTGTTGTCATTAATCAGCTCCTCTTTTTTTTTAGGGAAACTTGTGATTGAATTTAGGGCCCACCTAGATCATCCAAGATAGTCTCCCCATCTTGGCAGGCTTAAATCTGTCACATCTGCAAAGACCCTTTTGCCATATAAGATGGCATTCACAGGTTCCCAGGATTAGGAAGTACATACCTTTTGAGAAGCCATTATTCTGCCTACCCCAGGAAGGGAGATGGCAGGATCTTGAAAGACAGTGTAAGCCTTGCTCAGGAGTGTGAAAGTTATCTCAGTGCAGTGGGGAGTCCTTGCAAGCTTGTGCAGGTTTGCAGAGAAGGGCTGGTGGCCCAGAGCAGAGGTCCAGAGCCCAGCCACAGCACTGCTGCAGGCCCGGTGTGCATGCTGGGCTCTGAAGGAGCCGCATGTCCTAACCCGGACTCTGGCGAGTGTATTTCTTTTGGCCAATCTTAAAGGCACAAATTATCCTGAGGGCTTCCTGCGCCACCAGGTGCTCTGATCTAATCCACACCAAAGTCTTTGGATGTTAGGTTAGACATTCAGGGGACGGTGTTCTTCCCTGTGGTTTTATGTTCTCTGCCTTCCACCAGAAAAGGAATGAGAGCAAACACAAGCTGCACTGACCATTACTGCAAAGTCTGTCCTTTCTTAGGAGTATTTCTAGCCTAATGAGCAATAAGTCTTAGTAAAGCATAAGGATAAAACTATATAGCACGAAAGATTTCTGGATAAACCATAAGGATAGAACCACATAGCACTAAAGATTCTGGATAAACCGTAAGGATAGAACTACATAGCACTAAAGATCTCTGGAATTATATCGTAAACATATAAAGAATGTGAGAAGGCCTTCCCTTGTCCCACAGCGCATTCTGTAAGAAAGCACCAGGTGGCTGGGTATGAAATGGGATTTGGGAAAAATCCTAAGAACAGGGTCAACTTTGCCCATGGATGGAGGTACAGGCCATTATCCCCAAATCCCCTCCATCTGCTTCCTAATACTGATGGTCTTAGGCTCTACAGCAGCAGTTCTCACCTTATGGGTAGCCTAAGACCATTGGAAAACACAGATATTTACATTATGATTCATAACAGTAGCAAAATTACAGTTATGAAGTAGCAACAAAAATAATTTTATGGTTGGGGGGTCACCACAACATGAGGAACTATATTAAAGGGTCGTGGCATTAGAAATTTGAGAACCACTGTTCTAGATGCTGGATATATAGCATTAAACAAAACAAATAAAAACTCCTGTCCTCACATACGTTCTAGTAGATTTCCTTTTCTGAAACAAGTCTCAAGATATGAAAAGCTTTGGTTTAAGGACTCCATGAGGAGAAGGTATGATGCATCCAGACCTCAGTGGTCTCCCAGTTGGTCCTTAGTATGACGTTTAGGATCAGAAGACAGCTGCCAAAAAATACATGGGGACTAGTGAAAAAGTTTTCTCTCCTGTTTCCCTTCCTCCCTCTCTTCTTTGGATATTTATTTAGTAGCTGCTGGGTGCCAGGCACTGAGAACGTGAACTTGAACACAAATTGGCCCCTGCCTTTGAGGAATTGCCTTCTTAAATGGTGATGGAAGGGGACTTGACTTTGGATGGTGAACACATAGTACAATATACAGATGATGTGTTAGAGAATTCTACACCTGAAACCTATATAATTTTATAAACCAATGTCACCCCCATGAATTCAATTAAAAATTAAAATAAATCAAAAGAAAGCTACTATGTTCTCAATGCTTTTGAATGAAGCTATAGGATAAATACATGAAAATGCTCATTTTTTAATAGGGAGCCTCTATATCTTACTATCATATGTCTGAAATAAAAGTATTGGTTTGGAATAAAAAGTTAGTTTTTCTATTGAATAATTATTTCTGAAAAACTGTGGGTAAATCTAATAATTGCAAAATAAAATCTTTTCTTTGATATGTATTGTAATTTCTTCAGAGCTCTATCTTGATTGTGGGTAGCTTTTGAGTCAGCTGTGCCTTCTTTCAATTTCTCTGTGGTTTATTCTACCACCATTTTATCCTCTATCTATCCCCTAATTGTCACTCTAAGGAAATAACTAGATTATTTGGGAAGTTGCTGTTTAACGAAAGATATGTAAGATTAAGCCATCTTTGGTGTGTGGATAATTACCTCAGACTTTATCTGTGGTCAGGTAGCACCATTGCGAGTTTCTCTCATGGTGTGGATAATCTGTATTGCTCTCTAATACCCTGTGGAAATTACCGACTATATTTCCAAATGCTTACTTTTTACATGGAAGATCTCAGGCAGGACTCTCGTTTGGTGTAATTATTAGAACAAGTCCCTTAGAATTACCCAAGGCTATTTTTTTGGACCTAGAGTGTTAGACATTTTGAAGATTTGAGGTTCTGCTTGCATCTCCTCCCGGACACTCCCTTGGCTTATCATAGCCTCCTTTTTCTCCAAAGGAAGCTGCCAGTCTAGCCATTATTGACTTATAAGCAAGGCAACAATGGCTTTATGGAATGAAGGCTTGATTCTCTCACATCATGACACCTTTGCTCATTTACGGTGCACATCCCAGGCCAGTTTCCCAGATGCACCTCTTCAGGAGTCTCTCTCCACTCAAATCTGATATTTCAGGGGAAAGGAAATAAAAGTAAGCCAATTTTGTCACTCTATAGTGCCTTTTTTTAAGATTTACTAAATATCAAACCAAACAATTTATTCCCTCCACAAGTTGACAATATAATATTTCATTTGAGATATCTGCAGTGAGCAAGGTAAATCAAAAGAAAGCTACTATGTACTTACATAAATATGGACTTGGAAAACAATTACATCACCCTTGTAGACCATACTTGGAGTTGGTGTGTATATGGCATCTGTGATAGAGACACACACAAAGAGAGAGAGCCATATTACTCAGTTTTGACCAGCGTTTGTTATTTATTATAAGCAGTCAAGTAAAACCTGCCTGGGAAGGAAGAAAGGCAGAAAGGGAGGAAGGTAGGGAAGGAAGGAGAGAGGGACAGACTTTGGTGTAATTGTTAGGCCTATTCGCAAATGTGTGGAGTGAATTTACCTGACTTTGCATCTTCCTACTTCTATCTGGCAATGATTTTAACAGGTCCTAATGAAAGTGGAATCACTTTGAAGAGTTTTTCAAGTGTTTTATTAGCTCTTTCTCACCCTTTGACTATAGGACCTGGAGCATATGAAAAAAAAAATTACAAAACACTAGATACAAATAAGGATTTGATTATGTAAATACATTTCTGTATATTCTATGTGTGTTTGCGTATCTAGATAGAAAAATGCATGGAAGAATGTACATTAAACATTTTATCTGATGGTGGGATGATGGATAGTTCCTATTAACTTTATATTAATTTGTATTTTTCAAAATTTTTACAATAATATATTGCTTTCTAAATGGTTAAAAATAATTTTAGGTTGTAAATATTTTCCTGCCTGACAAAATTTTCAGGGAAACTAAATGTAGCTTAATCAAGTAAACCCTACTGCATGTGTAGCACATATATATATGCATTTAATTGAAGGAAACAATATCTGAGCTGTTTGGACTTGAGCATATAGCACACAAGTGTTCTGAAAAATATAAATTTAATCTATCTGTCAATTAAAGTTGCTTGTTAACAAATAACAAATAAGGAAACATGTTTTCATTAGTAAAAAAAAATGGTTCCATGAAACATATTTTGAAATGAATGGGCAAACGCCCCAAACTGTGTCTCCACACCACTCCTGGTTCATCCGGCTATGCTCAGTCACTGAGCCATGCCGGCTGGGTGGTTGTGATACTTTTGCTATGTTCCATCCATCACTTTCTCTCTTCATCCCTCAAACGAGTCAGCCTGTCTCTGGATAACATGGGCTTGCAATGTATGAATAATCATGGCCCTCCATTGATGACCCATGTGCAAGTTAATTCTATATCTAGCCACATACTTACTTGCCGGAATTTTATGGCAAAATATTACCAAAAAAACCTTTTGAGGGGAAAAAAAAGTATGAGGTAGTTGATAGAATTGAGGGAAGATTCCTCATTCAGAAAAACAAAAGGCTTTTTCTGATATTAGAACTTATTCTTTGGGGAACAATGTGGAATTGACTCTTTCTACCTTATTCTCCTAGAAGTATTTTGTAAGGGAAGTGGGGAGCCCCATCCTCTGAGGTCCCATGATCTACAATGCTGAGTTGGCTTTTTTTTTTTTTTTTTGCTCTTAAACATGGGCGTGTGTTTTTGTCTCTTCTAGAAGATTCTTTTCCTGATAGAGGTCAGCAAGGTCTAGCATTGATTGATCCCAGCCTCATGTGCCATTTTACAAAGCTGGAGTAACAACAGCCTGAGCCACTACACAGTAAAAGTGGTTTTATGTTTCCAGTCCTGTCCTAAAGTAGTTTTAGAGGTCAGTGTTAATCAATAAATCATTCTGATCACATGTATCCTCTCTGGGGGCCCATTAGTTGGTGGGGACGACTTAGTGAACTCACCATCTGCTTCCTTAGATCAGAAGACCTGAGGATCACAGGTTCAAATCCCTGTTGCGCTGATGTAGCTCTTGGCTCTTCTGAGGTAGATAAATTGAGCTTCATAGTTTGTTGTACAGAAAGTTCTATGAATCATCATCTGCTATCCAGTGGCAATACAATAGCTATTGCCTATTTATTTAAAATGAGACAATGCTTGACTATCCATATACCTTTTTTTTTCATTTAACTGTCTAATAAACTAAATTTATGGCTTCTGATATAGCTGAATTAATTTGACTTTAATACACAGAATCCCACGAGAATGATGGCTTTCTGAGAATAATCTGACACTCTTCTACATGCACAGATGATGTGAGTGTTTAGGAGAGAAAGAGTTTCAAATCAGGTGGTTCATAATTGACAGAAGAGGATTTCAGTCAGGTATTAATAAAGAGTGGGACTATCGTAAGCCTTCTTGAAAGATGGGAAATTGGCTTTCTACCACATCCTACCATGTGTAATCCCAGGGCAGTGCTGTAGATGTTGGTACAAGGTCCCACCACCCAGATGCTCCTTGTCTTGTGGTATCAGAAATTTCTGTAGGTATGTTTTTATGCTTGTGCCTTGTTGGGTCCAGTGCGGCTAGAGAGTGGGTCCAGTTCCTGAGTAGAGGAGCTGGGGATTGAGAAATAAAAGCATGAGACAAGACACAAAATAGAAGGAAAAAGCTAGGAACCTTGTGGGACCGCTGCCCTTTTCTGATGGAAAGACAGTGACCCAGAGCCCATGCAGCGTGTTTATTTTATACCCCCAAATACCATGAAGTTTCACTAAAAGTCAAGACAAAGGAGATTATTTGCATTCTTGAGTAGGCCTGAGCATTCCTAGTGCTAGACTGTATTTACATATCAAAACACATTCCCAGACACCTGAAATGAAGGTCCAGCTGATAACACTCTTGCCTTTTTGGCAAAGCATGTTCCCATATATGTTATCATTTTAAAACTTTAATGTCAAGAGCAAAACTCTGGCTATTAAAATAACAAAACAATGTCAATGCAACACAGCAATAAGAGAGAAATCAAAACTACAGATGTTAACATTTTTAGCTACTAAATGAAGGAAAGTTTATTTTGCTGCTGGTGTATATTTACTCAGAGTCCTCGGACTTGACTGCACAAGACTTTACAGAAGACTGGCAGCTAACAGATGCTAGCATGAGCAGGAACATGGTTGAAGAAGTAGCTTCCACTTCTTGCTTTTCTCCTTATCAGCTGGGCTTTAGTCATTAACTTCTTCAGATGACCCCATGTTGGCACCTCAATCCCTTGTGTAGCTTTCAGTTTCTTCTTCTGCTGCTTTGCTCTCATTGGGGCAGCACTCAGTCCTTTTCAGTGAAGGGACAAGGAGCTTCTCTGGGTTCATTGTGGTGAGGTACTAACGCTCTGGCACCCAAATTGGCTGCACTGCTCCTTCTGGAAAGATAAAAAACACAACATCTTCCCCACATTATTACTGAATCTGATAAAACTCTTGTCTGGTTTGTGCTTCCTTCCACCTAGCTAACTAGGTGGAGACTGTTGTACAGGAGGCCTGATGGCTTTCGGCTGCTGTACAACCTTGTGCATCTCAATTCAAAAAATTTATAAAGAGCATGACTGAGTTTGTTTTGAGGTGACACATAATATCTGTCTCCCCCTTTTTGTTTTAGTAGTTCATTTTAAGAGTATGATTGGCTCTTTCCACTATTGAGTGACATCCATTTTGCCAGATTTGATTAGATTTAAGTCCTTGGGAATTTACCCCCAAAGTTGGCACAGGGAGGTGGATAACACACTGAGGACATTGCTTCCAATAAAACATGGAAATTGTCATTCTTAAATAACATTTTGAAGGCTGAAAAATAAATGGAAAAGTTCCTCTGAATTAGTGTGCCCTATAGTAGCTGTTTCAATAACTTTGGCCATACTTACCACATAAGCACTATCACTATAGGTTGATGGGCTCTGTAGCAAAATCTATTAAGGCATAAATAAGAGCTTTATATCTACTGAAATAGAAGGAGTTTGAAGAACCTTTGCTCCCCTGCTGAAGTAGATCCAGCTTTTCCAGAACTGGATCCATATGTAAAAATGGTTAATGCCATTTATTTTAATATGGCAGCTAATACCATTCCCTGTGTTAGAAATAAGGCAAGGCCTCCAAGTCAAGGGTCCTGGTAGAACACAAAACATCAAACATTTTGACTTCTATGCATCAGGGTGCGCACACATGGTCTGGAAGCGAGTGCACACTGACCTTCTTTGCCCTTGGTCCTGGGCAACCTGCAGCAATGCACAGCTGCTGACTGCTAGCATGGCAAGGCGTCTTCACCATCTTTATTTCTGGACTGTTTCTGCTCTGTTCTCGGGGGTCACTGCTTTTTCTGTGGCTGGAGTAGTCCTAGTAGTTCCTTTCTGGGATCCATTGTTGCAGGAATCCACAGGGGTTTGGAGTTTTCTGAAAATATACAAACATATTCTCGACCAAAGATTAATAAGGAATCTTTTCTATAAATTAGACTTGGGATCCTTTCGATTTTTGTCCAATGATTTTTCTTTGGCTTATTTTGACACCATAAAATTTTATGGGTGTCTCATTATCAGCATTATAAATGAGAGGTAACTTTTAAAGTAAAAAATTTTAAAGCAATTAAGGCTTGATGTAATTTATTTACAGAATGTTTCTTACTAAGCCTCTTGTATTTTATTATTATGAGGCTTTTGTAAAAATTTTTAATGCAGTCTTGGTAACCTTTTATTTTTAATTTTTGCACAGAAATATGACTGCTTTGGATTCATAGCATGTTTAGCAATTTTACTGTGAGATGAACCATCAATAAAAATTTTAGTTAATACTTCAGAAACAGGTTTTTTATCCAGTACAATTAAATTTTCTTGAATATACACTTATTTCAAGTAGCCAATTTTAAATAATTTATATTTTACCTTCACTTGTAAATTAGTCTTTAAATAACTTTAACATAAACTATATCAGAGAGGCAAAAACACAAATTACTTACTTCAGTTTATGAGGTCAAATATATTGACTTTCAATTACAATCTTTAAGACATTGAAGGATATCTCTTTATTTCCTTCCAGAATAATCTTCAGGCTATAGTTTCACTTAAGAATCTTTCTCTTAAGTATGGGGTCATACATCTGAATAGCCATATCACAAGCACTTTTACATTGAAGTTGACTACTAATTTACTTTTAGATTTAGTTCTTTAACAACAATCTTAGTTTACACTGTAAATATTAGTGGAAGAGATTTCAAAAATTTTAAGTTTCTCCTTTTTATTAAGCTAGAATTTTATTTTTAAAGAGTATCCCCTTTGGCGTATTTGCATATACAGAGGGACTAAGGGAGGTCTCAGTAACTTTCTTAGAAGACTTAATCAAATTGTTTACAAACACATTGGCTTATTCAAAGGAAGGGAGTTGGCCTTTGCTGTTTTAAGATGGCTGCCCTCATAGGAGTGCCAGCCATGAGGCCTACATGGTGGCTGCCAAGCCAGACAGTCCTCACGGTGGCTTCTAATATGTTCTTAGATTTTACTTGGATTCATTTACTTATAAACACATTGGCTTCTCATGTAACTTAATTTATATGAGGCCTTGATTATATTTGGAAAAGCTAATTTATAAAGTAATTTAAGTAGGTATGTTTATTTAAAAAGCAAAGCAAGCAAATTTAGTAAACTTATAGGTCGGATTCACAAAGCACAAATGCTGCCCCACAACCAACCTATTTAAAATGCAGGCGGCTATGGGCTTTCTGTTACTTTAAATTCCATCTTAAAATTTTGCTATTGGATTGTAAGAATATTTTGCCTTCCTTAGAGGCTAAAACCTTCATAACATTTAATATATGTTTATAAGTAAAATATGTTGATTAAGTTTTATTTGATAAAGCTTTCCATGCTATTCCAAGTATCAATCGGTTTAATTAAAAAATACTTCTGCTTGAGAATCCAAGATGGCGGCATAGGTAAACACCTACACTGCTGCCTTGCACAACAATTTCAAAACTACAACTAAAAGACAGAACGGACATCATCCAGAACCACAGGAAGCTAGCTGAGTGAAAATTCTACAACTAGAAGGAAAGAGAGGGGCACACAGAGACACAGAGGAGCTGCAAAAAGCTGAGGCGTGCGTGGAGAGAGCGGGTGCCTGAGAACCTGGCTGGCTTTCTCTGGTGGGGAGGGAGAAGAAGACTCTCAAAGGCATTGAACCCCTTATCCTATGACTCTAAACCCCAGATCCAGCCGAAACTCATATGGGGGGAGCTTGGACTGTGAAAAGGGAGAAGTGCACAGAAATTTAGGGGAGTTGCAAAAAATTGTGCCGCTGGCTTTCACGACTGGGCGGGAGACAGACCCTCCTAACTGCGCCACTTCTAACTTCACTAAACCCCAGTTTGGGGAAAAACCCTGGGGACCCAGACTCATATGGTCCTGGAGCACAGGGGAGCTGACTGCAGAGGCAACAGTCTAGAAGCACCGCAAGAGAGCACGAGCACAGGGACCGCTCCAGTGATTACTCAGTCACGTGAGACTCAGGCTGTGGAGGGCGGGCCAACTAGAAGGCAAGGCAGTCCCTTAACCCCTGAGACTCCACTTATCCCAAGCTCAACAGAGAGGCTTCTGCAGTTTTGCAAGTCTGGTATCATAAGGCTGAATCCAACACAGAAGTTCTCCTGGCATAGTGAAAATGCCCACAAGGGAAGGGGTCACAAACAAAAGAAATGGAGGAAAATAAATGACTGGATATAGAGTTCAAAACCACGCTTATAAGGTTTTTCAAGAATATCCTAGAAAAGTTGGATAAAGTTAGCGAAACCCAAGAGGATATGAAAAAGAACCAACTGGAGATGAAAAAGAACCAACTAGAGATGAAAAAGAACCAACTAGAGATGGAAAAGGACCAGCTGGAAATTAAACATACACTGAATGAATTAAAAAATATTATACAGAGACCTAACAGCAGACTAGAAGAAGGCAAGAATCAAGTCAAAAATTTGAAATATAAAAAATCAGAAAACAATCAGCTAGAAAAGCAAGAAGAGAAAAGAATCCAAAAATGTGAAAGTAATGTAAGGAGCCTCTGGGACAGCTTCAAGCATCCCAACATCAGAATTGTGGGGGTGCCAGAAGAAGAGAGAGAGCAAGATACTGAAAACCTATTTAAAGAAATAATGACTGAAAACTTTAAGAAATATTCAACGTGATGAATAGCAAGAACCTACAACCAAGAATACTCTATCCAGCAAAGCTATCATTCAGAATTGAAGGGCAGATAAAGAGCTTCACAGAGAAGAAAAAGCTAAAGGAGTTCATCAACTCCAAACCAGTATTATATGAAATGCTGAAAGGTACTCTTTTAGAAGAGGAAGAAGAAAAAGGTAAAAGGTAAAAAATTGTGAACAATAAATACGTATCTATCAACAAGTGAATCTAAAAATTAAGGGAATTAAAAATTTGATCAACAGAATAAACTGGTGAATATAATAGAATCAGGAGCACAGAAAGGGAGTGAACTGATAATTCTCAGGGGGAAAGGGGTGAGGGGTGTACAGGAAGAGACTGGACATAAATCATACATCTATGGATGAGGTCAACAGGAGGGAGGTAAGGGTAGAGGGAAGGGTGGGAGTTGGGTGGAGGGGAGCTATGGAGGGGGAAAAATAGAAACAAATGTAATAATCTGAATAATAAAGATTTCATTTTAAAAAAAAAGAAAAAATACTTATTTTAATAGAGAAGAAACTTTTGAAAACATTTCAGGGCCAAAAGTTATTCTCGGTCAAAGTCTTTAAATAAACTTGGAAAGATCAAATATATATGATTTATATATATGATTTAAAGAGCACATATTTCAGTATCTTAAAGAATATCAATTAAATTTAAACTGGATCACAGAATTAATCCTCTTTTTTAATTAGACCAATAAGTAACATATTTTGAATTTCTAATTATCAGAGAAAACACAAAACTATTTTCTCAAAAATAAATTGCTATACTCTAAGCATTTAGTTACCACAATTACATAATTTCTCCCAATTCAATCTGAACCTTAAAGTTTCAGAGCTTCAAATTTTAGGTAGCAAATTAAATACTTAGCATTTCTCAAATCAATAATACTTCTACATTTTTAAGGAGATTAAATTCTATCCTCTAGACTTCATATAAGACATACTCAGATCAACATTTCACTATTATGTCATTTCAGTATATTTAGATATGTTTTTATTATTTGACTTAATAAACTTCAAAGTTTTTAAGTTTTCAGCTGACAGGCCTGGCTCAGAAGCTTGACTTTTTTATTTTTTCCCAGGTCAGATCTGCCATTTTAAGCATGGTGAAGATGAGATCTTTTAAAATGGCTTTCTAGGGGAGTGGGTGTCTGTATCGGATCACCATGTGTCTCCCTTCCCCCACCTCCTTTTTGCTTTGGGGGGAAAATTCAGTGATGGTCTGGCATCTACTGTTTTTATTTTTATTATTTCAATTTTATTTATTTTTGTTTTTATTTTTTAAGGCAAAAAAAGATTTTTTAAGATAAAGTATCATTGGCAGTTTCTGAGAAATTTCTGTAATCTTTTTTACTTGGTTCAGCCTAATACAAGTAGTTTGAGCCTCCAACAAAATGAAATAGGAAGTCACTTTCAGCCAAGTGCCAGCATCTAGCCATGAAGGCTGGGCAGCTGCAAGCAAAACCTTTCTTATCCCGCTCACAGTGATGCTTGTCCCGCTCTGCCTCAAATTCTAGCTCATAATTACGAGATAAATCTTTATCAGGTGGGCTTTTGACTGCGGTCGAAGGAGCCATACATGGAGGTGGAGGAGACACAGGGGAGGGAGATGGTATTCTTAGAGATTTGGATCTCTCCACTGTAGGCTGTAAGGCTGTGGCCTCATCCCACTTAGACATTCTTAAACTCTCCTGTGCTGGATCAAGGCCATTATGAATTAAAGTAGGAATAGGAATCTTCTCTGGACCTTCTGCTGTGTATTGGTCACGCAACTGCTTTCTGACCTTTTCCCACGTTTCATCAACAAAACTTAAGAAATCAAGAATCTGACTATGCTCAACAGAGCATCCTTGAGCTTTGAGCATAGTTTTAAGCATGCAACAATCTACTCCTTACTTTACTTATTTAATCTGTGGTGCACACACTTCTTGGAGTGACCCCCTCACTTTTTGGCTCTGTACTCAGTGGGACCACATTAGGCGCCAGATGATGTAGAAATATTTCTCTCTTTCCCAGTGCAGCTAGAGAGTGGGTCCCAGTTCCTGAGTAGAGAAGCTCGGAATTGAGAAAGAAAGAAAGAAAGAAAGAAAGAAAGAAAGAAAGAAAGAAAGAAAGAAAGAAAGAGAGAGAGAGAGAGAGAGAGAGAGAGAGAGAGAGAGAGAGAGAGGGAGGGAGGGAGGGAGGGAGGGAGGAAGACACAAAATGGAAGGAAAAAGCTGGGAACTTGGTGGGACCGCTGCCCTTTTCTGATGGAGAGACAGTGACCCAGCGTCCATACAGTGTGTTTATTTTATACGCCCCAAATACCAGGAAGTTTCACCAAAAGTCAAAACAAAAGAAATTATTTGCATTCTTGAGTAGACCTGAGCATTCCTAGTGCTAGACTGGATTTATATATCAAAACACACTCTCAGACACCTGGGCTGAAATGAAGTCCAGCTGATAACACTCTTGCCTTTTTGGCAAAGCGTATTCGCAGGGCATGACTTTGTCAACACCACTGCATTCAGCTGACAATAATTAAAGAATGCCCGTGTGCCTTCCTAGGCGCTCTCTACGCTTTGTAACTGGTCAGATTCTCAGGATGAGGATAACATTCAGGCAGGATTATCTGCCTTAAGTAGCCAAGAGGGCACATGACAGAGACAGAAATGACCTACAGGCCCAGGGACATTGTTCATCTGTGTTTTCTATACTCATGCAATATAAGAAAATGCTGCTAACTGCGAATTTTTGTTGGGTATGATTATATCTGAAACCAGAGACCAAAAGTGTTAGGAATGTTTACATAATTGAGGGGCTTAGCATCCTTCCATAAGGTCTTAAATGGTCAGTACATACTACTCCTCCCCAAGGAACCCCTGGGAATAAACCAAGGGCCATTATTGTCTTCTAGACTTGTGGATGGATAAGCGGACTCCAAATGGTTGCTAGGGACTGACCGGGGCAATTGTTTATTTCAGAGGTCTGAGAACAGCACAAGAACCATTCTCTCCCCAAAGGCCCGGCCTGTCATCCTGGCTGCTGGAGAGAGAGAGATGAGGAAAAGAGCGGGGTTGCAGTTTTCTTTGGGGCCCAGGCCTCTCCTCCCGTGTCCCCCTGTACCAAGAGGCTTCCCATTCCTGTGGGACAGAGCTTCCCAAGAGATGGTGGGTGGACAAGCCGTGAGTAGCGTGAGCCTAAGAGCCCCAGTCTCTCCGTGGCTGGGCTGGCTGAGCTTCTCAAGGTCACTCAGTGATTTGCTGCCAGAGTGGAAATCAGTGGCAAGGTCCCCTGACTCTGCCGCCTGGTCTCCATCCATTAGACCGTGCAGCTTCTCAGCGCCAGCGGGACACACTCAGGACACTTTAATTTCAGAGTGTGATTCCATGTCTATTTTTCAGCGATTTGCTACAACATTCTGGGAAAGTAAGCTTTAAATTTCCTACAATCCAAATCATTTTCTAGTTTACTTATAAGTGATTCTGAAACAGTTGGCCCTGGAAAGCTGACAACTTGATAAAATGTATCTTTCAAATCAACCTAGTGCTGCCTTTATATATAGTTAAATCATCCAAATCCAGGGTGCGGAGTTCAGACACGGAGATCTGTTCTCGGGCTGCCTGTCACTTTAGGCAAGAAAACTCTCAGAGTTATGCTCGCCTACACTTAGTCAAGTGTGGTCTCTTGGGAAAGGAGTAAGCACTGGTTTTTGTCAAGTTTATCTGCTTTTAGCCAATAAGAAATTGTTTCTGCAGTTATGTGAAAAGGACAAAGGTGGTTTAGAGAGACTTAGTGTCAAATCATTATTATTGTTGTTGTTAGTAGTAGTATTGTTAGAAGGTTGAAGAGCAATCCTAAGCATTCAACACCGATGATAACAGTTTCCATTGCTTAATAAAAATAGACTGATCTGTATTTGAACCGATATGGCATCAATTTATGAATCAAGGTGAGATGATGTAACACTGGTACCTCCCCTGCACCTGCCAAGGTTCCCAGATACAATGGCTTCCCTTATTTTGCTACAGTAAGGCTGAAGTCCATCTTTTAGGAAATAAAGGGCCAAGAGTTTGAAAAAGTTAAGAATCATTTCAAAACATCTACATTTATATCCAGAGATTTTGGATTTCAACAAAAGGATTTTGATGCATTCCTATTTCAGGGTAAATCAGTCAGTCAGTGTTGATACCACCATTGAACTTGACAATTAATTAAAAAATTAATTGAAAGAAGAAAACAAGCACAGTGGTTAAGCTGATGCTCTTTCAGTTTCCACAGGCCAGCTAAAACTGTGGTGCTACCTGCCCAGTTCTTTCTAAAAAATAAGAATGTAAAAATCAGTAGTTGAGTGCCTGAACATCCTGGCAAGAGACCGTAGTACTGCAGTTGGCCTTTGATAAATGTATTCAGCCAGGTTGCTGGGAGGGCAAGTGACCAGATGGATACCCTTGCCACTGGCGTAAGGATAAGTGACAGCTAACTTAATATTACCTGCTGCACATAACATTCACAACTAAATGACAGATACAAATAAACATGTATGGGAATCTGGCTATTCTGTGGTAAGAATTAACTTTAAAACATGAAGGCAGGTTCTCTAAGCGAAAGATTCCCAAGTACAAACATTACCTCAATGAAGTTGTTTAAAATTAACTTACAAAGCTTATGTTTCCTGTTTGCCCCATTACTCTACTCTCTGACCCAGTGGCTAAGCAAGGCCTATAAGAGAGTCATTAGGCTTTGGAGAAAGGTTGAGCTGAGTTTGTATCCTATTTCTATAGTGCTTTATGGCCTTGGCATACAAGCTCTCTTGGCCAAGGACTAATGTCCACACAGAGTTTCTGTATAATTAAATGGGGTAAGTTATGCCGAGTAGGGCAAAATTAGGTTATCAGGTGTTCGTATGGAAAATAACACAATACTTAATAAATAATAAGAGAAGAATAAACTGTGTTTCATGTAATCACAATTGTAAACTTACTTTTGCCACATCCTGTTACTACAGTGACTGGGTTATGGTATGGTAGGTAAACATGCATTTTGCACAAGGCCATCTAAACCGCAGACCCTTATCATATCACTTAGTTAGAATGATCCTGAAAGAATTGGCTAGAGTTCATTTACTTTTGAGACTTTTCCATTATTCAGTAGTTACTTTGCACCTTCCTGTGGTTTTGCCCTTTTAGTCTTTTCTTTAGTCTTCATCCAGCCATACCATGTATGTCCTATATATGCTTTCGATTGACTGGGATAATATATAAAACACAGTTTGGGGAACTGTGCAACATGAGACAAGTGTTATAATTGCTTTGTTACTGAGAAAGGAGCTGGAAATTTCAGAGGTACTAGTTACAGGTTAATGGGAAAATGTCCGAGTAGGCTTTGCCTGGAGTTTTAGAGAAGGAAGGAATTTTCAAGACAGTCTAGTTCTACCCATTTACTTAATGAGGAGTTAAGTAACTTGCTCAAAATCATTCAGGACCTTTCTGAGGACTCAGGGCTGAAACCAGCTCTGCCTGCTGCTCATCCACTTCTGGCCCTTTCACTTCTGTGCCGACCTCTTCAAGGAAGGGCAGCTGGGAGAGAGGGATATCTATATTTTGACCATGGACCACACCGGTGTAAAGACCACCTGATGTCAGCGGAATGCTTCTGTGTTGCTTGGCCAAACAGAACAGCTCTCTTCATCATCAGACCTTTTTAAGGACCTTACCATTTCCAAGCAGAGGCTTCTTTTGTTTTCACTTTAAAAAAAAAAAAACTAGCCCCTCTCATCCTAGCCACCACCAAGCATGTCTTCAGAACTTCTTAGTATTTATTGTAATCTGTGAATATTGTGTTTTACAGCTTGTAAATTAGATATAGAATTGAATACCGAGGCAGAGCACAGAGTGTTAAAAATGTTCAATTCCAGTGGGAGAGCCAGTGAGCGGTTAAGGCCTGGTGCATAAAATACTAATATTACATTAAGTACTGTGTTATTGCATGAGATGCTTATTGTTAATGTCTGTGGGGAGGATCCCTTCCAAAGATTTCAATTTCAATAAAGAGATTACACAGTTCCACCATATACAGTTAGGGAGGTGGTAATGAAATGGTTATCAAGTCCCTTGTGGGTCTGTCATCTTTTTTTTAATTTTGTAAATAACATCAGAAGCACCTGGAGGAAAGTGCTTATGCATTTATTTATTATTGATTTTTTTTAAAAAAATGCATTTAACATTACTAGTTATTGCAAATCCAGTCTCAGTGAGTTGAAGAAGATAAGCTGTTTCTACATTATTAAATGCTTGAATGTATAGGGAATTGTGAAGTGGTATCCTTCATATAAATATATTAAATATTAATGAACGATGATTGCAATAAAGCATTTACAGCTACCTTTAGTTGGCAAATAAAACCTTTTCAAGGTTTTACCCTTTTGTTGCACATAATGCATGTTTTAAATGTCCGTGGTCGGCAAACTGCGGCATGTGAGTCACATGCGGCTCTTTGGCCCTTTGAATGTGGCTCTTCCACAAAATACCACAGCCTGGGTGAGTCTATTTTGAAGAAGTGGCATTAGAAGAAGTTTAAGTTTAAAAAATTTGGCTCTCAAAAGAAATTTCAATCATTGTACTGTTGCTATTTGGCTCTGTTGAATATTGAGTTTGCCGACCACTGCCCTAGGTGAATGGTTTGGATGACTGACTACAAGGGATTCTGTCCTACAGCTGGATCATGCACCACTGCAGGGAATCCAGATGTTAAATTGAGTCCATGGCAATCACCAATATCTTTCATTTACCCCTAAGTCTTCACACTTCATGCACAAAGTAGGGATTAATTCTGATGAAAATTCTGTGTTAGACTGTCAGAACTGCTTAAAGCTTGGGAGAAGCAAATGCTAAAGAATAAGTACTACAGAGAAGATTCACCACATCTTAGTTATCTAGTCTAGTTTTAACCTATTCTAGTCACCATTTGTTCTAACTAAAATCTCTCAGACTATCCCTTTTCCCTTTATTTTCTTTCTTTTCTCTGCTAAGATTTATCATCACAGACCTTTTGATAGAACATTCACCTGCATCTCATTGAAACTAATTTGCTACTTGAGTCATCTCAATCGGCCTTGAGTGTATTTCTTGGTGTGAACTTATTCTCATTCCTGCAAAGGTCAGTAGAACAGTAGTACTAAAATTTAGTGTTTCCCTAGTTTTCAATCTGCCAAAGACAGCTGTATGACAGATAAGTTGGTATAGGATTGACCCTGCCAGAGAGATCCATATTGGTGTCTTTGTTTTATAGATGAGAAAATAGGAACCCAGAGAGCACAAGTGATTTGCTCGAGGTAACTGGCTTCAGAATGGCCTGTGTAGACAGATGAGGTATCTTTCAAGCCTGAAAGCAGAGCCATGAGGGTGTTGGTTGATTCATGGTCTCATTGGTCAATGACAGATCCCTTAACTCCCCACAGTTTCATGATTAACAATAACATTTCCACAGCAGTACTATGGAAATCAGGGAATATCAGGAAAAAAAGTGATGAAGGTTAGGGGAAAGGATAAGTTGATCATGTATGACAGAAGATAGGCTGCCCTTTCCCTACTTACATCCATTTTGCTATAATATTTAGGACCAAGAATTTGGTGTTTTCTTATGTTTCATCATCCCATGTGGTGTACAGGTCATCTTCTTCAACATTCATTGAACCTGCATGGTATAGTAATGCTGTCTTTCAATCAGAAAAAAATGACCTGCCCCACCTGTTTTTCATGTTTATGAGGATGCCTTTCTGCTGATACATTTGTACCCTCTCATCAACTTTCCATGGTGAGCAGATGCATTTTTATAAGACACCTAGTTAGGGGCTGTGGATACAGTCTGTGGCTATAGAACACGAGGAAGCTAAGTGCGTGTAGCAATAGAGCCCATTAAATGCAGCCATGTAATATTATGGCAAGAGCATAAGGTGAGGATACAAGAGTGTGAAAATAAGACTTGTGTGAGAAGAATTTAAAGTACTTAGGACCTTTTTTTTTAGCATTTTGCTTTTTAACAATAGAAGTTCTCTAGAAGTATAGTACATGTTTACTGAGCATGCCTGGTTTCATGCCAATTTGAAAATGTTTTATAACTGGTAGTCCTATTTTTCCCCAAGGTCAGATGGTCTCCATTTTACCAAGTCAGATAAATCTTCACAATGCAAGCTACTGTCATTCTATGGCATGGTGTTCTCTAAAGTGTGGAGTACCACTTCAGCAAGATGATTGTAGGTATGATGCACAACTTCAGTTCTGTAGTCAGATAAATTTGGTATAAACAGTTTACAGTCTGAGCTGTAATGACATTCTGCTGATACATTCCAAAGGGGAAAGGGTGTTCAGTTTCCCAGATGTTTTAATTAATAAAACGCTTCTCTTGGAAAACAAAGACATTGGATAAAGGCTTTTACAGTGCCTGGGTTTTCCAGCATCGGTGACATTGTTCACTGTCTCACTAGAAGGAAAGTTGGAGTAGGAACAAAGTAGATCCTAGGAACTGCGGGTTGTTACTACTGTTTTTCCGCACCCTCTGGAGGATCCATATACCACTGTGTCAGCACCCTGCTTAGCTTTTAAATAACTGGCTTGTGACCCTTTGTCAGCATGAGTTTAACTCTTATCTCCTTATCACATACCATTATAAATATTTGTCAGATAGGGTGTGTTCAACTAGAATCAGCCTGAGGTGAAATGACCTTCAAGCCATGGTCTAACTCAGGAAGTGGACTGGGCAATTAATTGGATGATTTCTAAAAAACTATCGAGCCATTTCTAAACCAATAATATTGACTGAAAGAAGCTGCTTTGATTTCTGTTTGAATCTCTAGTGAGATAGGAAGCTGCCCATTGGAATTGACTAAAGTGGAGTAGAAGTTTCTAGAAGCATGTGGTGATGGTGGCATCATGAACGAGGCAGTGTCTGTAGTGGGAGGAATTCTCCATGGAGATTCATGGCCTCATCCCTACTTTGACACTTTACTTATGAGGTGACTTTGAACAAGTCCCTGAAACCTCTCTTGGTCTCAGTTTCATCTTTAACATGTAATAGTTAAACCAATGATATTTTTCACCATCTTTTCCTTCTCATACCCATGCTTTTTTCAAATGAAATCACTTCTCTAAAATGGATAACAGAATACTTGTTAAGATGGAAATGGAAATCAGAGTTTCACTACTCTGCCTCCCTGTCACTCTCCAAGGGAAACCTTAAGGTACCCCCTGGAAGCACCAGGCAAGACTCTGTGGGCCAGGCTATGGGCACCATGGCTGCCTAAAGTCTCCATCACCAACCAGGCTCTGAGCTCACTCAATCTAAATCAGTGCTGGGAATGGTATAGACTGGGAGGGGAGCTTTGGATGCGGCCACTGTCCAGAACTGTGGGTGGTCATTAAGGTTTGCATGGATGTAGATCCAGAGTTCATAGAGAGGGCTGTGTGGAGGCACAGTCCAGTGTAGAGGAGGGAGGGAGGGACAAGGCATGTTGGTTTTACGTGTTTATACAAAGGAGGGGAATAAAGATGAGAAGGGAAAGCTTAAGTCTACCACTGATGTTAAAGTAGGTTTCTATCAAGGATTTGTGTCTGCTCTTATTAGTTATGGGAGGCTTTACAAAGTGTTGTTAGTTCTATCATGAGCCAGGGAAGGCTTTCCATCATTGATTTGCTAAATTTTCAACTCTGCGTTCAGTATGATTCCACTCCTCCTCCTCATTAATATTCTCCACCATCCCATCAATTATTTCCATTTCTTTGAAGTCATCCTTGGCCTGTTTATTTAAATTATGCAAGGAGTTTATATTTTTCTAATGTTACAGCTTTAATAAGATCAATTATTATGTCATTAAATTAAGATTTAATTATTATGTCTCAGGGGATTATAGCCCACTCTAACTGGCAGGCCCACTTAGAGGGTGCTCAGGGCTTTTCCAGGCCAACTATAATCTAACGTATGTCATGAAAAGGCAGCCACGCTCTCTGCAGCCCCTCATAAAGTGGCGAACCAGATGGGACTACACATTTCATATGGTAACCTTTTTAAGTCAAGCTTTGGCTATGTGTTTAAGTTTGATGGGATGAAAACTATTTGAACTTGAAGGCCCAAGGAAATCTTAAGAGACTATATAATCTACCCCATTTCATATGAGAGAATGGAAAGAAGTGGCTTTCCAAAATTGAAGTGAGAATAATGATAATGCCAACGTTTATACACCTTTGCAATATGCTGATAACAGTCTAAGCATTTTCTATATTATCATGTTTAATTTTTCTATAGTACTACCAGGAGGGAATGAATGGCCTTATTTTGCCAACGAGAAAGTTGAAGGCCACAGAGCTTAGATAACGTTATCCAAGTTTACAGGTGTGCCTAGTCAGTTTGAGAGAGTGGATTTGACTGAACACCTTTGGTTTGGCTCAGTGTTTATTCTTTCTCCACTTTCTCACCTCCCTGACCCCATTCCATCATCTCTGGCTGTGGTACTTTAACCTTTTTGTTTTTTATATTCTTGCCACATTTTAGTATACTAGATGGTTTGCTAATTTTAAAAATGTAATTTCCATTAAAAAAAAAAAAAGAACAAGAAATCCCCAAAACAAAATAAAACAATCTTTCTACAGTTATCACTCTGTTCCCCTGGCAAACTAGTACTGTCTAATTAGAGCTGCCCTGTGTGCAAATGACTGTCTTCTAGATGCACATTGTTCTCACACATGCAATTTGGGTTTGCATTTTATCTGCTATCCCATTTTCCTTTAATTGTCTGAACTTCCTTGTCCTGATTTCTGTCCAAAAGACATCATAGTAAATATCTCTTCAGTTGTAGGACAAATAAATAATATACATTCATCAAAATCTGGCAGCCCAACTTACAGGACTTTGCAGTTTACCCATAGGCCACAGTACATCTGTTGAGATAGAGTAAAGGCCAAATCCCTGAAGCCAGTTGAGCATTCTTTGTATTATACCTGAACTGGATTCCACATGCTTTAGTAGTGGCATTTGAGGCCTTCAGAGGTTTTCCTTTATCCTGGGATCCTTGTTTACCTCTAATTGGTCCTTGTTTATGACCGGTAAACAGTCAAACCTACCTAGGAAATGTTCCACCCTCCCTAGAAAGGCAGAAAGCCTCTTTCCAAGTAGGCTCACTTCTTGGGGGCTAAAAGGGCCATTTTGGTGACGAATTCTGTCCCAAAATGGGATGAGGTTTCCTAATGTTAGCTTAGTTATCTTATTTTTCTATTAGATAGTTTATCTTTTTTATTATTGATTTATAGGCAAATTGTTTATTCCTATACTTTGCTTATTTTTCTATTAGGTAGTTTATCTTTTTCATTATTGATTTATAGGGTTAGAGAAACTTAAGGTCTTGGGAAATTTTTGTATCTTTTTGCTGTTAACTTACTGTAAAATAGCATATTCAAATAATACAGACATTTCAGCACATTTCCTCACATTACATTCTCCAGTAAACATTTTAAACAGTTGGGTTTACATTCTTCAAGACATTGCGCATATTCAAACAAATTTTAGACATATACATATATCTATACATGAAGGTAGATTAGATAAATACATATGCATATAAATATAGTTTTGTTTTGTTATAAATTAGGCTCAACCTACTTATATTATTGAAAGCTTTTTTTTATCATAACAGAAAACATTATTAACATATTTCTATGGCAGAGCTCACTTTTTAATGGCTGCAGAGTATCCTAGTTTCCCATGTTATGGATGACTCATAATTAATTAGAGTCTCTTGTTGATTGATTAACCTTTGAGTCATTTGTAAAATACTCACCTATACTCAGAATATCTCCCTGAATATCCTATAAACACCTTAGTATTAGTGTGACTCTCAGTATAAGAAGGACATCTGAAAATAGAATTTCTGGATCCCCTGTATGAACATCTTTCACTTTAATAGATGCTACCAAGTTTCCCTTCAAAATGACTGTACCACTGCAAACACTTCTCCAATTACTAGTGATGCTAAGCAACTTTTCCTTTGTTTGTGAGCTATTTGTATTTCCTTTTTAAATTGTTTACTCCTGTACTTCGCTTATTTTTCTATTAGGTAGTTTATCTTTTTTATTATTGATTTATAGGCAATGTTATTTTTATGGATATTAATGTTCTATTATATATGTGAAAATATTTTATAATAATTCTTCATTGTCCCCAAAATTCATTTGTGCTTCAGAGAAGTTATATATTTTCACATAGTCAATATGTTGTACTTTTTCTTTATGGCTTTTAAGTTTTGTCCATGTTAGTAATGCTTCTTATAACTCAGACCTACAAAATTATTCCCTGTATTTTCATTAAGTACTTTCTCAAGTTTATTATTGTTTCTTACAAGTAGCAATTTAACCTATCTATAATTTATTTTTGTGGATAGTATGTGACAGGAATTTTCAAAAGGAGGATACCACAGAAAACATATTGACAATTGTAACACTATTTGTCTTATAAATTATTTTTTAAAGTCTTAGAAAAAATAAATTTAATTATTTGGTCAAGCATCAGTTATAGACTATGTTTATTTGCTTAAGAGTCATAGCATGACAAAAATGCTTCATATTTGATTGCACCTTAAAATTGGCCAAATATTTATCAGCATCATAATGACATTATGAGGTAGATAGAGCAGATATTATCTGTTTTAAGTGGCTTATCTAGGGTCTCTAAGATAACTAAGAAACCAACTCTCTATACTTTCCTCTTAATCTTTCTACTACCCATATGTTTTTTTTTCTACTATAATAATAACAGTAACATATGCACCAGGTATTATTCTGCATCAGAAAAACAAATCCCAAGGCAGAAAATCTTAACTATAATAAAAGTGAAAGCCTTAAGTTAAGCAATAGAGATTTATTAAGACCATTGGCCATGAGCCCTTTCTCCCCATCTCTGCCCTCACAGAAATGGTTGTGGCTGAGTTACAAACCTGCTGGAAATGGGCCGGGTGTGGGTGTCCATCTGGGCTTAAGTGGAAAGGTGCAAATTGTGCCAGTGTAATTCCTAATACCAGACAGTGGGAAATTGCTAGCACAATTGAGAGTTGTTAACACAATAGAAAGGACTCTGAAGGAAAACCTGATGTGTCTCTCCTGCTTCTTTTTTGTCTCCACTGCCATTTTCTGAGGGGATAAAATGAGATGACATTGGGAAGAAAAGTACCACACCAGAGCCGCGGTGATTGCTATTTTGAATGCTGCGCTGCTGTGCCGGTGGGGCCAGATTGATCCATTTCAAAGCAATGGTCATTATATTGCGTTTTACTCCGAAGATGCAGTGCTTTTCTCTTTCCCGACTTGCCTGTGGTGATGGATGAAATGATGTTCTACCTCAGTACATTATTTTATGTTTAACAATCTTGCATCGTGGAATTAAGTGCAGTGCACATTTCAATAGTGTCCCCAAAGAAAGTCTGGGCTATATAAAGAATGCAAATTAGACCAGAGGAAGTGTGAACAGTTCACAAGAGTGTTATTTTGTTCAAAGATCTGTTTTTTAGATCTGATTAGATCCCACATCTATTTTTTTTACCACGTTATCTTTTTTTAAAATATACTTTATTGATTTTTTACAGAGAGGAAGGGAGAGGGATAGAAAGTCAGAAACATCGATAAGAGAGAGAGATCGATCAGCTGTCTCCTGCACATGCCACACTGGAGATGTGCCCGCAAGCAAGGTACATGTCCCCTACCGGAATCGAACCTGGGACCTTTCAGTCTGAAGGCCAACGCTCTATCCACTGAGACAAACTGGTCTCGGCTAACAACGTTATCTTACTACCTACTGATTTTTATTCTCAGAGGAAATTCCTATTCTTAAAAGAATTGACTTGAAACCCCCTTTAATTTCTCTTCTTTATTTAATTTCTCAAATCATGCTTTGCGAATGAAAGTTTTTGGGCAACCTGTTGTGCTTTCTAAGTCTATATATGACCTGAGGCATGGTCTGAAAGCGTCAGGGATCCTCCAAAACAAACAAATGAGCAAACAGCAACAACCTGTTTGAGAGAAATAGAGAATTAGTACATAGCAGGCACGCATGCATCGCAATAAATAAAGTGTGATCAGTCATTCCTGATTGAAAATGTAACTTACATGTTCTTCGTGAGTTTACTAGAGACACTGGGCAGATTATGACTAAATATTATGTAACTTCCAGCCCTCCTATGTGATTGCTATCTTACCTGGAAGAGCACACAAATCAGGGTCCAGCATGGTGCCACAATTATTTGTTGGATGGCTGGATAAATTAATGAAATAATTTATCAGAATAAAATATTTATGTTTCATAATAGAATTATTTTTAATAACATGTTATGTCGCATTTTGTGAATAAAAACTGAATTAAAAGATAAAATAGCCTATTGCTTTGTTATGAAGGATTTTTTGGGTTTTTTTTAGGCTTTCCATCTTTTTGTCCCTTACTATACTTTTAAATAGGAAAAGTGTATATTCTTATATTTTGCCTATCTTCTTCAAAGGGAAGAATGAAGTAAAAGTTAGAAAATACCCCAAAGCCTTTACAAACCATGTCCTTAAGTAGACTTTGATAATAATTTTATTAAAACAATTAGGTGGGTGATTTCATGTAGCCAGGAAAACTACAAATTTCCATTGGTTATGCTGGCTTTGAACAGCATAATGGTGCAATTTTAATGTTACAGTGTCTTTATGTATATTTAATCATAAAGTAGGAACAATAGAGACAGAAGGAATACCTAATTTTCATTTAACCCAAATCCTTCATATTTCCATAAAAGTATTAATTATTTTAAGTAAATTTTTGGCAAAAATGGAAGAAAAATTAAAATTGAGGTAGCGTTCACATATATCTTAGATTTATTTTAAATATATATCTATATAGTTCTGCTCTAAAATACTGCTGTGAATTTTTTCATGTTTTTAATTGGAAGTTAAACACTTTTCCATAATCAAAATATATTAGTAGTTATATATAGAGATAGAATAGTAGACTTTAAAGTATCAGAGCACATTCTAATTTGCAAACAACTAATCTGTAAGTTACAAGATGTCTATTATTTATATTTTGATTAGACATTGTTAGCAAGCAAGCATTTCTCAGCATTGTCTAGATTTAAAAAATTGAATCAAAAAGAGGGAACAAAAAGAGACTCTTGGATTTTTAAAAAAATAAGTTCAACCCTAAAGCAAAAATAATCCTTCAATTGGTTAACAGCTGTCCTTAATAGACTCCAGTAAGAAATCCAAATTTCAGAATAGTTAGCCCTAGGATACCATCATTGTTTCTTTTCATGCAGTCTTAGGCAGGCAGGGATGGGACCCTGTCCTTGGCCCTGTCTTAGGCAGCAGCGGCATCTACTCTGTCTTCTCTTTGAAAATCACTTTGGTCTTTTAACATGTTCAAGTGTTAGAAACTTAAAAGTCAGGAGAGACTTTCTTATATTTAATTCACTTCCTTAGAGCTCAACAGTTTTATGATTGTTAACAAGTATGGCCATCAGACATTTGGCAATTGCTTTTTTGTTTTCTTGTTTATTTGCTGTTTGGGGAGTAAGGAAGGAATGCAGAGAGAGTCTGGAAAAGGAAAGGTGATCAGCTTTTTAAAGTATCATTTTTATAAAAGAAATACTTGCTCACTTAGAGAAATCAGAAAAATCAGGTGTAAAGAGATTAGTTTTATAAAAAAAATTACCCCAAAGCTCATCTCCTCCAAGAGAGGGTCATTGTTAACTTTTTGGTGTACTATCTTCTGCTTTTCCTTTGTACACATTGTTCACATTTTTAAGGTCATACTGCACAGCTGACATTAGATCACAAGCATGTTTCAGAATCACTGGAAACATTTTAGAAGCATCATTTTTAATATTTTATTTAACATTGCATCTCATGTATATTCCATAGTTTCCATAGTAATTCTGTACTGTTAGACATATAGACCACTACCAGTTATTCATGAAACATTATTTTATACCTGAATTTTTATAGTAGTTTAATTTCTTGCTCACACAGAATAGGCCACAATAGCTGACTCTATAGAATTTAATGGATTACTCTATAGAAAAAATACTGAATGTGATTCCTAACTAGGATATTATTATTTTCAAGACATCTGTAACCCAGGAAGCCTAAGAAAATAATGCTACACACCTCCCCCTCTTATTTCAGAAAATTGAAGGTGAGAATTACCAAAGACCTGTCATCTGGAGTACCTTTTCAAAATGACAGAGAACTGCTGTCCAGTGTGATATGAGCCACAAAGGCAAGCCACTGATAGAACTTTAAATTTTCTAGTAGCCACATTAAAAAATAAAAAGAAACAGAAGGAATTAATTTTAACAATATACTAACATGGGAATAATAATAATAGCTACTGTATTTGGTTGATCTAGATTGATGATATGTTCATGAAATAAATATTCAATAAATGTCCTGTTTAGGAGTCATGAAAAAGTATAGCTGGTGATTTTACTCTCACTTAACCAGTTTCAGTAGTTTTGATTTTCCTCATTAATTTTGTCACTATTTTCCCTAAAAAGGAATTATTTAGATTAGAAGATGATCTCTTTCATGCTCTGGAGAAAGGGTCTAGCACTTCACCTATAGCCTACATCAGTGACTGTTAGCCAGTTGATGCAAAGATTTTTAAAGCATGCAAAACTTATTTAATCAGAAGCACTGATGCTTTTCCCTTAGATTGTAAAAAAATGACAACAGTCAACAATAGCCATCTGGTTAATGTGAGTGAATCAAAATTATACTATTTTTCGGTCAGTTCTGCAAAAACACACACACAACATTTTGGTATGCAGCAGAATTTTAGTAAATTAGTGTATGTGCGCCCCGAGGTGAAAAAGGTTGAAAATCACTAGCCTCGGTGACTAAAGCAACATGGAATCATGTGCCTTTTCATTATTTTTAAGCAAGATTAATGATGGGCCTTCCCCACGACTCCTGTCGGTCCCCTTGTATCAGAGGGATGTACTCTGTTGTCATAGCCTGTTGGATAATATGTTCCAAACACAGTTCCTCCAAATGATGGATGGGAATGTAGAGAGAACCACAGGTACTTAGCATGACTACCTACTCTGTCCGGTGGCTGCCATGCAGTTTGCATGGGTTATTTAGCAAAGATTTAATTCTACCTTGTCCCTCTTCTCAACTTCTAATATCCCAGCCCCAGGAAGGAGCTAACAGAGACAACTGAAAAGTTTAGCAGAGACTTCTGAGCCAGACTGCTTATTTCTCGTGCTGGTTCAAGTGTATGTACGTCAGTGCTTCTTCAAAATGAAAGGAGACACCTATTAGGAGAGCTTGTGTTGGGAGATGTGCATGGAGAAGGCTCCCTTCAGTTAGCCCTAGAGGTGGGTTCGGTTCCTTAAAGCAGAAGAACCCTGCCTGCTATTGCATAGCCTTTCCACTTTGAGGATGCCAGGAAGGTGATGGACAATGCTAAGTGAAAGGCAAACATTCCTGCTGATCAACTAACAGGCCCTCCCAAGGCTGAATGTACTTAAAACAAAACTGAGAGCTCCTTGTTGAATGCAGAGGTCACACTAAAGTGTGACTTCTGATGGTTACCACTTTTCTGCAGTGGCTTTGGAATATTGTAAATTGAAACTGAATAATGGAATATTGAAAAATAACCCACTACTGTATATTTTTACATTTTGATTATCATCAGGATTGTTTTTAAGAATGAGTATAGTTAGAAAACCATGACCAGCTATATCTGATTTTCATAGCATTCAAATATTTTCTGATCTCTTCATTTTCATTGTTTTTAGTGCTCAAAACACCGATAAATGTACCTGCAGTCATGCCTATCCTTTCTTCTTATTGAAGTAGATGATGTGTTCCCAATATGATCAACACCCCCAAATGATTGCCCCTCTCTTCTCAAGCTTCAGCCTCAATCACTCTTGACTGGCTCCTTCATAACTGTTCTTACATCTACTTAAGCCCTTCCCACCTTTATTTAAAAAGAAGAAGAAGCTTTCCTGAACCTTTATCTCTCTCTGCCCTACTATAGTTCCAACACTTGGAAGAACTGGCCTTACTTGCTGCATTTATTCCCCTAGCCTTCCGTACTCCTCAAATCATATCATCTGGATCTCGACTGACCTTTGAAATCATGTTTTCCATGCCTAAGTCAGCAATGTGCTCCTTGTAGCTAAATATAGCAAGCACTTTTTATTTCTCTTTTCATGTGACCTCTCTTCAATGTTTGATACTGTTGTCTATTCCCTTCATCATCATTATTTTTCCTTTGGTTTGTGATACCACAAAATCCTATTTGATTTACAAGGCCCTTCTCCTCTGTCCCTCCCTGGAGTGGCATTTCCTGGGGGGCCCTCTTCTAGCTTCTGTTTTTCTCATGCCTTCACTCCCATGGCTTTAATGGAATTTAAATACCCATCACTCTACACCTTATATTTTGACTACATGTCTTTCTTTAGTACTTCCAAAACGTGTAGCTCTAATTTTCTCCTGAACACTTTCACTCACATGTCCCAAAGGGCACCTCAAACTAATCATATCCAAAACTAATGCATCGTTGTTTATTTCATTGTCCAAATTAGGTCACTTGTGAATGTGACAAGGTATACTACTGATAATTAAGCCACAATAACTGGCATAAACAGAAATTCCCCCAGGCAAGTCAGGTCACATGCCTTGCTCTGGCTGTTTGTAAAATGTGGATCTTAGTGTAACCTCTCCTGACCCCCCGCCCCGTGTTGGGTAACTAGGGTTGTTGTGGAAATTATTCATATATGTCATATCTTTAGTCTGACACCTGATAACCCCAAATGGGACTCTTTACTATTGTTATTATTCATGGTACTAAGAAAGACAATACACATTCATATACACACAAACACACATGATCCTTAGCAATGACTCTCAATCTTTCATACATAATACACATAGAAACCAACTGGGGATATCCTCCTTAGTTTTATTGAGATATAATTGACATGCATACAGTACTGTGTAAGTGTAGGTATATAAATAGTGTAATAATTTTACTTTCCTATATCATGAAATGATTACCATAATAAATTTAATTAATAGACCTCATTTCATTGTGATGATAAGTCTTAGGATCTGCTCTCTTAACAACTTTCAACTATATGGCAGTGTTAACTGTAGTCATTGTCTATTAGATCCCCAGTACTTATTTATTTTAAAACTGGAAGTTTGTATCTTTTGACTATCTTCATCCAATTCCTTCTCCACTCACCCTCCACCTCTGATAACCACAAATCTAATTACTTTTTCTCTGAGTTGGGTTTTTGTTCTTTTGTTTTAGATTCTACATATAAGTGGAATTCCACATGTAAGTGAAATCCTATTTGTCTTTCTCTGCCTGACTTATTTCACTTAGCATAATACCCTTTCGGTCCCTCCATGTTGTCACAAACACCTGGGGATCTTAAACCCCAGGTTAGAGCAGGGTGACCTGAGAAGCTGCAGTTGCTGCTGGCTCACAGACGACACTTTGAATGGTAGAAGTATAGAGGAGATGAAGGACAGGGTTTACAGAAAATATTCTTAAGAGTAGAAAATTAACGTGGCCCCAATTACAGTCACTCCTTGTCTACTGAAAAGTTCCCTGAGCTAGCAGGGAGTGAAGAACACTCAGTTCCGGCCCCCACTCTGCCATTGACCAGCTGCATGTCATATCACTTAGGGCCCACTACTTAAGTGCATTGTATTTCATTTTCCCCATCTTCCAAATGGGGATAATAATACTTGCTCTACCTACTTCACAGGATTGTTGTAAGGGTCAAATGAGAAAATGTATGTGAAAGCTCTTTGAAAAATTAAAAGTGCTGCCCAATTGTGAAAGGATCAATATAAGAGGAGGAGGGGTGAGCAGAATGATGTTTGACTGGTAATGGAGAGCTCCTCAGAAGAGTAAATTCTAATCCTGAGTTTGAAGGCGGTATCTAGGGAGGCCAATTCGCTGTTATTCCAATTGAGAAGTAACTGCTATTGGAAAAAAATATCACAAAGACAGAAGAAAGTATGTTGGGGTGTGCGTGTCCATGCATGCATGAGTCACAGTAAACCAACAATGCTTCCTCAGTGAGAGGTACACCTCAAAAATTGATGAGCTATGACACTTTTTTAAAACTCAGAGTAAAAGAGCATAAAAGAGAAGATAGAATACTGTGTCTAAAATCCTGATCAAAGCCTTTTGAGTTGATGCAAAGACAAGAGAGGAATTATTTTATGAAGCACTTTTAGATCGCTCATTTGGCAGACAGGCCCCTCCATTTACCAGAAACATTGTGCAGATGAAACTTACACACATGGCCACTAAATACTGTCTCTGGGAAGCCTAGATGCTATTGGACATTAACTATTGTCTGCACCAAAGGCTTGATCCCGGATTTTCATTTTGCACAAAGCCCTAATGCTGGCTTTGGTCTCCCTCCTCTCCTTACCAATTAACTCACTGCTGATCTTCCTGCCAACCTTTCCCCTTTCCCTTCTAGAACAACCTTCAGTTCACCCCACTAATGGTTCTTGATTGTCTCCACATCAGTATCACCTGAGGCATTTTAAATAAGACAACGTATTATCTAAGTTCTACCACAGACAATTAGACCAGAATTGCAGGGTTGGGTCCAGACATGGATATTTATGTTAAGATGGACTTTCTGTTCTAGTATGCATCCATTCTCAGGTGGATAACTGTCTTGTTTGCAGAAAGCATTCTCCCCCTCCTGATTTTAACTGGAACTTGGCTATCCCCGACAGACATGGCTTTCTTTGCAGTTCTGTCAAGTAGAGAATGCTCATTCTTGTCCACTCTATGCACCAAGGCATCGGAAGGTCAGAATGATCACATCCCCCAATGTTGCTAACACTCCATTACTTCTCCATAGTGTTCCTTTGTTATTCTGTAGTATAATATATATTTCATTTCTGTTGTTGAAGACAATGTTCCTTAGCCATCTCAGCTTCAATGGTGTTCACCTTCTCTCCTTGGACATGCACTCTCATACCTAATTCTCTTCCACTTCGAAAATCATAGCTAAGCCCAGCCTCACTCTGAATCATCTCTCAGCTCTTTGTTCCTACTATCCTATTCTCTCATCCCAAATAATACAACATTCACATGTTCTGGGGAATAGGATGTAACTATATCTTTTTGGGAACCACCACATAAACTCCTGGCACTTTACAGTTTGGAGCCACAGAAGTCTCTAGCCTCTTATTCAGTCCTGTTACCTGTTAACAAAGAGGCCATTTTCCTAATCCTTTCAATAACTGTCTAAAACTCCACCAATCACCCCTCTCAAATTAAGCCATTACCTCTTTCACAAAAATTAAACTAATGTCCTCTTCCAATTCGAAACTTGAAGTCATCAGGTTTCTTCTCCATTGGCTTCTTCCCCACACACTCATACTTTCCTTCCTCTTGCTCATACTTCTTTTGGGGAGTACCAAATTTCTTACCAATATTTTTAACCTTACCTTCTTAATTATTTCCTTCTACTCAGATTATAACAGGCTCTAGTCTCAACCTCCTTTAAACAAACAATTAATACCGTCTTTTTTGCTTTTAAATCCAGTGGATGTCAAACTTTTCTATAGTACAAAATGTATTTCATATTGGGACTCAGTGTACACTTACATATAATACATAACTGAAACTAAAATTTCTCGAAATAATATTTGTCCTTAATACGTGCTAAATACTCTGTTATTTTATATTTTACTCTACTCCATTCTACTCCATTCTTTACTCTTTAAATTTTTTGATGTGAGTTGCAGCTTATTAAACTTATCTCGCATCTTACTAATAGCCTACAACCTATAGTCTAAAAATCACTGATCTAACCTATCTTGTCTCTTTAAACACATAGATCGGCCTTTTAACTTGCTGTACATTTCTTTACTCACTAAAATGTGGCCTCAGTCTCCATTATCCCAACAAAACTGCCCATGCTAATGTTTATTCATCCAAATGTAGCTAGTATGTATTAGCATATTAGCAAGTATACTGGATATGTTTTTCTTCTTTTACTTGATCCCTCTAATGGACTTGGCATGACCAATCATACTGTCTTTCTGCAAAATCTCTCCTTCCTTAGCCACTGAATGCTTGTTAACTCTGTTCTTTTCTCAATTCATTGAGTCTTTCTCCTCAGTTATTCCCTGTGCTCCTCTTTTCTGCTGCAACCGGAAACTGTTGGTGTTCCTCAGGATTGCATCCCAAGTCATTGTCCTTCTAACACACTTTTCCTGAGAATTCATCAACTCTGTGGGTTAAAATACCATCTGTTAATTGATTGTTCCAAAGTCTGTGTCTTCACTTATCCTCTTTTCCATGAGCATCTGGCAGTATCAACATCTCTACTGGAATCCCACAGGCAATTTCTGTGCATTACATCCAAATTTGAATGTTTTATTCCAGCAGAAACATGGTGAGAAAAGCCATGGGCTCTGTAACCTGGGTTGACAGCAGTTGAGACTAATAATTCTCACATTTTCTTAGCCCTGATGATGTCAAGAGTTCTTGTAGAGTAGTTTCTTCTAGAACCTTCATTTGCCAAAGAGTGAGTTTAAAAATTTGTGTTACTGTTTATGATCCACAATGATGAATACAATTTCTTCTTATTATAAAACAGAATATGCTATGCAAATATGAATTACTATTTAATGCTCTAAGCAATATACGAATATACCGTATTCTCAGTATAAAACCACTAAAAATCCAGTATTCTGCCCATCCAATTAAGGTCCACGAGTCCAGGCTGACACCTGCATTCCCCATCAAGTCTTGTAAATGCCAGGGACCTCATTTCCCAAAAGTCCCAGTCCTATTCTGGTAGGTAATGAAGAGGGACAATTCCATGTACCTATTTGGTCTATGGGAGAAGACAGGTTGGCCATGTGAATGGGCCATTAAGTCATGGACCTACTTGCACAGCAATAGAATCATCATGAAGATTGGAGTGACCCATTTTATTAGTTTTTCTTTTTCTCTATTTCAGTTATGCTTCCCCTTTCAGGTGCAGAAAGCTTGAAACAATGCCAATTTTGTTTAATTAGATTTTTACAAAATAAATGCAAACAAATATTTAATAGCCCTTCTAAGCTCTTTTGGTGAGCTCAATAAGAGCCAACTCAATTAAGCTTTAAAAAATAACTTACCAATTCCAAATAAACTTTTTTCCTACTTCAGAGATAGTAATGCCAAGGTTTATGCAGAGCACATTTTTCCAGCTGAATTACCAACTTCTCAAAAGGGAGATGCTGGCATGACCTCAGCCTCTGGTAAAAGGGTGCAACTCTAGCCCTAATGCAGCAGGGGTTTTATGATTTATTTTGTTTTTAAATGGTCAACAGTAAAGCTGTTAATATAAAGTTCCTTTGTTTACTTTTTATTGTTGAAAGTATTACAGATTCCCCCATTTCTCCCTGCTTTGCACCCCTCCATGTAACCCCCATCTCACTATGGGCCTTCACCATACTATTGTCTGTATCCATGGTCTATGCATATAGGGTGTTTCCCCCCATCCCCCAAATCCAAAAATGTATACCATACAGCTGATAGCAAAATTTTGAAAATGAAATATATTTTAATAAACACTGCCTTTATGTGCATATATGTTCTTTGATTAATCTCTTCTCATACCCCCATATTCCTCACCTCTGAGGTCTGTTAGTCTGTTCCATGTATACATGCCTCCGGAACTATTTTGTTCATAAATTTATTTTGTTCATTAGATTCCACATATAAGCAAGATCATGTGATCTTTCTCTACCTGGCTATTTTACTTAACATAATCATCTCCTGGTTTATCCATGTTGTCTCAAAGGGTACGAAAGTCATCATTTTTATAGCCACATAGTATTCCATTGTGTAAATGTACCACAACTTTTTTATCCACTCATCTGCTGATGGGCACTTGGGCTGTTTCCAGATCTTATCTATTATATATAATTGCTATGAACATAGAGGTGCATATATTCTTTTTGGTTGGTGTTTTGGATTCTTAGAATATATTCCTAGAAATTGGATCACTAGGCCAAAGGGCAGTACCATTTTTAATTTTTTGAGGAACCTCCATACTGTTTTCCACAGTGGCTGCACCAACCCTGCATTCCCACCAACAGTGCACTAGGGTTTCCTTTTCTGCACATCATTGATTTATTGATGGTAGCCATTCTGGCAGGTGTGAGGAGATACCTCATTGGGCTTTTGATTTGCATCTCTCCAGCAGGGTAGTTTTGACAGCAGTGAGGAGACAATGTAGCATGGGTCTGGGGAAACCAAGCCCATAGTTTGTGATCTAATTTACTGGTGCCTTCGTTGGGGCACTCGTATTAAAAATATCTGCAATCTGACATATACAACAAATCATTTTTCTCTCTTCTCTAGTTTCCTCAAATAAAAATAGTAAAATTTGAAACCTCACCAGGGTGGACATTTTCTTGGGTTTCTTTTTCCCTTTGTTTGCCACAGCCGCTCTCACCTACCATTTATTAACAGTAGCACAAGATCTGAGCTTTCTTTTCATTGGTAATATGTAACCAGAACAAACAGAGGACATAAGAGAGGTGGGGGAAAGTTGGATATATAAGCAAGAAAAAGTGAGTTATTGATTTTATTGACTGGTCTATTAACTTCTGACATTGCAATAAAGCCTTATTTATTTGTATACAGAAGACTCAATTACATAGATACATATCATTTTAACAACTGGGTTATTTACAGGAGAATTGCAGCTTCATAAATAATACAGACTGGGATTCCTCGAGCTGCTGTTTATCCATTGTTACCTACGGAAGTGGTGAAGTCATTAGAACAGCATTACACCAGGAGAGGAGAAAAGAAGGGGGCAAGGAACAGGAGTCCCAGTCGTGCTGGAAGCATCCTGGGCTGGTGGATCTCAGATGGCTGCTGAGTCCTTCTCTCTCCTGCCAGCACAGGGCACCAGTCATTCAATTAGAGGTCTTTACAGATTTTGTCTTTTCAAAAATGAAGGATATGTCTCAAAGGATGTTTGATAAGAATAAGATCAACTATTCCCCAATATCTTCTTTTAATGGGGCAAATGGTAGAAATGGAGAGGGAGAGCCTGGTGCTGCCCCTAGCTCTCTGGGATTCCCTGGAGCCTTATTCCGGGCACCTTCTGAAATAACTCTTTGTTTAACTATTAGTTCAGTGCATAGTTTCCCTGCTAGGCTATAAATCCCAAAGGCTCAGGAGGCATATCTGGTCATTATTCAGTAAATATTTGTTGCAAATGAGTGAATTAAGTAATTAGGAGAAATGAGACAATGCAGTATTATTTTCATGTGTCCCTGGCACCTTGAAAAACACCTACTACCTAGGAGAAACTTAACAATATCGTGAAGAATGAAAGATCAGAGAATAGTGTTAGCATACCAATTTTCGGGTGAGGTGGGTAGAGCTCACAATCAGGTCTTAGGACTCAGATCTCAAGTTAAGTGTTCTTACTAAAAAATAAAAATAAAATAAAATACAAACAGAATCCAAGCTGGGCTCTAAGCAATCATTTGTCACTTGCTTTCCCGTGAGAACTGTCACCACCTCCTTTGTAGCTGTTGTCTACCTCACCCTTATTTCTCAAGTCCACTTACATACATATCTGTGCTGATGATCCACTTAGGAGCCCAGTTCTCTTCTGGACACACACTCAGATGTCACTCCAGTCCATGTGTACATTTCTAGGCACCAAGTGAGTCATTTTGGTCAAAGCCATCACTGCCAGACATTGTCCTGAAAAATGATATCCTCTGTTCTATATAATGGCTTTCATTCTTTTCCACTGCAGCTCACACATGATGGCATGTACTTCAGTCCTGAGTTGCGTCTCCCCTGTGTCTGAGCTGTGAACAGTGCCTGTCAGCCCCCTGTCACAGAGTCTTTGCAGACCACTGGGGGAGGTGGCTGTCAAGTTCTGCACCTTTCTGTCCCTGTGTCCCTCTCCCAACACACTTGTGGATTCTACCCTGCCCTCAAGGTATTGCAGATACAGGTGTGACCACGTTTCGCAGGCTGCTACCTGGAGTGCCCCCCAATCCACCTCTAAACCCTTCTACCCCATCTCTAGACCCAGCGTTCTGTCTAAGAGATAGGGACCAAAGCGAGAGGCATTTGTTGGGCTTCACTCTGGGGCAGTACTTACAGGTCTCACTGCCATTAGTGTGTAGGATGAGAAAGAGACAGGGTAGACCAGAGGCATGGTGACTATGCCCATGGGTAAGTGATAGCAAGGGAGCTGAAGGAGAGAAGGGGACAGTTGTCAGCAATACTGGAGGACAATATTTGGGATTTGGCAGTTGACTATCCCTGGGGTGAGGCAGAGAGACCGAGCAAAGGTAATTTATAGAGATTTGTGTTTTGAACATGTGTGATTAGGATGATGAACATGGATGGAAATTGCATTTAGAAGGGATTAGACCTTTTTTTAGCCTGTGGGAGATGTGCTGTTTAAAGATACTGGACAGGAACTTAGAGGAGTTTTTAGATGTAGCTAGAAAGTTTCATTCTTCAGTATTCCTGCATTTTCTCCTATACTTCAATTTATTCTAGAATATTGGCTGCATGTGTCTGATTTTACAGGCTTCTCTAGAGTGTCCTCTTACTTAAGGATGTCCTCTTGTGGCCACATGCTCTCCTCTTCCCTTTTTAGCTAGATCATTTGTGATTGGATAATCATGTCCATGTCTCTTGTAACAATATTCCAGTAATAACTGAAAATACAGCCAACATTGTTTCAACATTTGTTATGTGCCAGATACAATGCTAAACTCTTTTCACTTAGTAATATTCTGTTTCACTCACAACTATAATGCAGGTGCTGTTTCTACCTGCATTTTGCACCTGAGGAATCTTAAGATCAGAGGGGTTAAGAAACTTATCCTAAGTCACATAGATAGCACATGTGAGGCAAAGAGGAAAATACAAGTCATTCTGACTCCAAAATGTATTGTGGATAATATTATTTTTAAAGACTCCTGTTTCCTTTTTATCAGTTCTAGTTATGGCAACATGTGAATAATGTTTCTGAATTTTTAGTAATCTGATTTTCTAGACACACCTGAGTCTACCCACATTCCCTTTCTTGATAAATAAACTTTCTAGTAACACATGGTCACACTATCCTGTAGGTTCTGTTTCTTCAATGTGGCCCTGTTGATCAGAATTAAGGCTAGACTAAGAATACCGCTCTTCCAAACTCTCCCAAGAGATGAGACTGTCAGGCAAGCCCACTGGGCACCTATCAGATATCCTGCTTTTAGCAAACACTTGCAGGAGAAGCTAGCTCTTCATCACTGAGTGCTTCCTCTTTAAAAAAATTACAATAGCTTAGATAGCATCATCTGCATCTTCCTCTTGATTTGGGGTCATATTATATACCCTCAAACTAAAACTTGTACTTTTTTAAACTAAAAAAACAAACAAACAAAAAACAAAAGGACTGGCCTGGTACTTGTAGTTGGACGTTACTGTCCTCCTGCTGAGCAGAAACAGTTTCATAGAGCACCAACATCAGACAAGGCCACTCTGACCATGATGGACTAGGACAAAACCAAGCTCCCTCAATCATGTCTGAAGACAGATACCAAGAACACTATCCAAGCCACAGAAAGACCAAATAGTCACCCATCCTGGCTGATATGTATGAATACTGTTCTATATTTAAATCCCTGTCTGAGGACATGTTTTCATCGATGAGAGACAGAGAGAGAGAGAGAGAAGGAGAGAAGGAGAGAAGGACAAAAAACATGGATGTGAAAGAGAAACATCAATCAGTTGTCTCCCACCCTGATCCAGCCCTGACCCAGGATCAAACCCACAGCTTTTCGGTGCATGGAACAACACTCCAGTCAACTGAGCCACTGGGCCAGGGGTGAATACTGTTTGTTTACCAATCACAGTTTTAACCTTGCTTAATAATTCTACATAAGAATTATTAAAATAGTCAATCATAAAATTGCCTTCACTTCCAGAGAGCATCCAAATCTTGAGGGTATTGTAGAGTTTGTATGTAAAATGTCCAATTTATTCTATTCCTAGTCTTGTTGCCAAAATGTATCTATAATAATAGAAGGGTCCTGAGTGCTTGTGTGCGGCCGGAGGAGGGAAGCAACCCAGGTCCCAGGAGCCTGTGGGTGGCTGGAGGAGGGAAGCCCAGGTCTTGGGTGCCGGAGGGAAGCCGGTGCTGGCAGCCGGGGGAAGGAAGGCCTACTGTTGCACAAATTTTCGTGCATCTGGCCTCTAGTAGACATATAAAGAAGTACTAATATATTTTAGTAATTCCAAGATACACTGATTTTCCCTTCATATTATAATGTGACATCTTAAAGAGAAGATTTGAGGCTAAAAACTGGGACGTTTTTTATAATCATGGTTTAATTGGCAGATAAGTTATTTCTTAGTGGAAATATTCATGAGTTTTACATCAATAGCATCCTGGATTTGATGAAATATGACATATATTTTGAAATGATTGGACAACTGTTCTTTCACTTTTTACCCTTGTAGTTAGCAGCTTTCTCTGTTTCTTATTTTATATTAGAACCTACAGTTCTAAAGTCAAATGTAACTCAAGAAGTAGATTTAAAAAGTATTTGGACTCAAAACCATACAATTATAATCTGAGTCCAAGTCATGCTTAGTAGACATATTTTTATAATATGAGCTCTGAAATATATCCCAAAATAAGTTAATATAACAAAGAGAAATTGTTATGCATTTGACGTTGTCAGGTAATGGAGTTAATATAATAATTAAAAAATAACCTAAACAAGTCCTGTGAAGCTTTTGTTCTATTTGACAAAAGTGGAACAAAATTTTCAGGACAAGAGGATGACAAAATGATGTTTTGCTAAAAGGACACAAGAATCTGACCTAAATCTATTGGTGATGAAAACTCTTATGAATGTACTCAAGTTACTAGCATCTTTAGCAAGAGATACTTTTTCAATTACCATAATGCTGAGAAGTAAATAGAAAAAGTAAGAGCAAAATGGTCAGCGGCACAGGAATTGAAATAGTTGTTTGGTTGCTTGTTCTTTATAGCCAATTCTCAAGGAGCAGAGTTGGTGGAGGGTTGAATCTAACCAATAATCTATTGATGGACCATTAATTTGAGTTTTCAGTGTTCTAGATCTACTTAAACTTACTACAGATGCAATGTTTCTTTGCTGTATCTCTAAAGAAGGTTTTGTGGCACTTGGTAATTTGTTCATACTGAGTTGTGCGACATCCTTCTCTTCCTGCACAATTTTGTGTTGTCATGCTGTCAGAGAAGCTCCATTACCATAAGGGGTTGCTAACTGTGTGTGATGCTACAATTTCATGCGATGTAATTCCTCTAGGGGCTCTTCCCACGCCTGCCCTTTGCTGAGTTCTAAATGGTCCCACTTTCACCAATCTCTAGTTGCACACAAGAGTGACTGCAAATGCTACCCTTTTGCAGTATCAGTATAGAACTGCCGTTTTATTTTAGCTTTAAGGGACTCAAAAATTTTATTCCTTCTTTTTAAATTGGTGCTCTGGCTACTTTTGCACACACACACACACAAAAAAAAAAATATGTAGTGTTCGGAGAGCAAATAATTGAAATGGTTAGGCCAGACTTTTATCAGTATGGGCTCTCTCAAAAAAGCAAAGATATGGATATGGAAGAAGATGGTGTCAGGAAAATTTCCGTAAATCACAGAGCAAGGATATTGGGCTACATTTTACTTCAGTTTGGTTGTTTTAAAAAGGATAAATATGCTTCCCTTTAAGAATGTGAGACCGGTTCTTACTGTGAACTTTCTGACTGGGAGTCCTTACCCACTGCAGGAGTAAGAGTGGCCGAGGGTTATTGCTGTGATGGAGCATATTCCTCATGAACAATTGAGTTCCCTACATTCTCATGCAGTCTGCTCTGACTTTTGTGAGATAGGATATGACAATCTATTGAAAAGTTAGACATTTTCAATATATTTATTCTTAAGTGCCACTGAAGCAAATGAAGGAAGAAAAGAAGGAGAGAGAAAAGAAACAAGAAAGGGATGAAGGAGGGAAAGAGGGATGCAGAAAGGAAAGAAGTAAGGGAGAGAGAGAGGAAGGAAAATCTGAAAGGAAGGAGGAAGAGAGTGGAGTTATAAAACCAGAGCATTGCCTCCGACTGGTGTGATTCAGTTGAATGTCATCCCCTGCACTGAAAGGTTGTCAGTTTGATTCCTGATCAGGGCATATTCAACCAGGGTATTAATTCTGTCCCCGGTTGAGGAGCATATGGGAGGCAATCAATTGATGTTTATCTCTCACATTGATGTTTTTCTCTCGCTCACTCTCTCCCTCTTTCTTCCTCTATCTAAAAAAATCAATAAAAACAAAAAGATAGATACAGAGACAGTAAAGCATCAAACAGGAAGGTTAAGGAGAGGTGGGATAGATAAGAGATCAACCAAAGGACTTGTATGCATGCATATAAGCATAACCAATGAACACAAGATACTGGGGGTTAGGGTATTCTTGGGAGGGGGGGGGTCAATGGGAAGATATATATACATGTAACACATTAATAAAAAAATAACTATTTAAAAAAAACATATTTTAAAGCAAACAAAGAACAACAACTACAACAACAAAACTGTATTCTCACACTTAAGATAGGTGTTAATCACCTTGGGATCTTGTTCCATTGCAGATTCAGATCCAGTGGGTCTGAGACTTGGGTGTGCTGGGACCTGCCGTCCCAGCTTTCTGACAAGGTCCCAGGTGGTGGTGCTGATGTTGCTGGTCCAGAGATCATGCTTTGAGTGAAGAGACCCTAAATTAAGAATGCAGCCATCATTTGTGCCATCCCCTCTCCTCCATCACCCACTTTCCCAGATCTAGACCGAAAGGGCCCTGGAGTCATGCTCCACTAGGAAAATACCTGGAAAACACAGTTTCTGTCATGGCATTGGGAATTCGTTGTGTTCTGTCTCCCCGATACATTGGCATTTGATGCACAGGGTAGTCATGAAGTCTAAGGAACTGGGTGCAAAATCTAATACTGTCACTCACTGTAGTTGACTTATTTAACCTATCTAAACCTTAGTTTCCACATCTGTAAAATGGAAATGATAACACTGACAACACAAGGCTTCTGTGGAGATAAGATGTGAAAAATACTTATAAAATACTGAGCAACGTATCTGGCCCATAAAAAGTATTCACTAAATGGTAGCCGTTACAGAATATTTGAGTGGTAGACGGCCTAGGTCAGTGGTCGGAAAACTCATTAGTCAACAGAGCCAAATATCAACAGTACAACGATTGAAATTTCTTTTGAGAGCCAAATTTTTTTAAATTTAAACTTCTTCTAATGCCACTTCTTCAAAATAGACTCGAGCAGGCTGTGGTATTTTGTGGAAGAGCCACACTCAAGGGGCCAAAGAGCCGCATGTGGCTCGGGAGCCGTAGTTTGCTGACCATGGGCCTAGGTGATAGAGATGTGCACTTTCCTTGATCAGACAGAATGGGGTATAGCTGCTTCTCTGTGACTTCCTTGTTATGTAATAGAAAAGTGAGTTAACCTCTATAAAGTTTAGTTTCCTGTATAAATGGACATAATACTCATAAATTTTTTATAAGGTTATTGTAAGGATTGAGAAAATTATATACAATGTATTGCCTGGCACAAAAAAAAAAAACACACAACAACACGTAAAATTACTGTATATGATGTCTCTCAAAAAGAATGGAGGGAAAAGAGGAATTATTTATTCGAAAGAAGAAACAGTTTAGGAGCGAGTGTTTGGTCAGACATTTCCTATGCCTGAAGGAGCACAGACGGGGCTGTTATGCTGATTCCCCAAATCTAACCACTTCCACAGAAGCCCCCAGTGCTCTGTGACAGAGCAGTGCCCTCCACAGCAAGACAGACACGCGTCGAAGGGGGAACTAGAGTCCAGTGCAGTGAGTTTTTCATTAGGGTAAACTTTTTCAGCTTAAAGGAGTGTCCTTCAACTGGAGAACACTTCCTTTGGGGTGGGGTAAGGACATGGAGATGTCGTCATCATATGATAATACCATGGCAGTGCATGGCAGATTTTAACAATGGTGTCACTGACAAAACTAGATGTCAATATCTTTCTAGCCACACAGTTCCTTATGCGCTCCTTTAATGTAACTGCCCAGGAAATCTCAGTCTGGAAAGTCAGCATTCATGTTCTCTGGTTATCTGATCACCTGCTCTTTGTAGTCACAGAGTAGCCATGGCAGATGGAGGGCCACTTGTTTCTGTGTTAGGGGGGAGGAGGGGACAGGAGGGCTCTCTGAGATGTTGTACTATGGGTATTATTAGAAGTGACTCACACAGAAGCCATCATTTCCAATGGAAATAATGTGGGGTTTTTTTCTTTTGAAGCTCATGGTTAAGTCATATTCTGAATGTCAGATCAGCAGCCTTCTGGCTGCTGAAATGTTGTGCAGAGTTTAGACCTCTGGAAGGCATCTAGGTCTGTGAGAACAGGGATGATACATCGCTGTGATTAGCATCTAACTTTGGTCTGAGCCTAGAGTTTGGGCTCGCGTTACCATCTAGCTATCCCTGTTTCATCCCCACTCTTGGGTTTCCAGGTATCCATGTGGAATGGCTAAGCTAAGAGTCTCAATAAATTGAAAACAGTTTAAAAATGTATAAGACTTTTGAGGGAGCAGCCCCATACGTCTAAAGGGCTGCAAAGAGAGCCTCAAAGATATAAAAAAACAAACCCAAATGTTGCTGGGAGACTGGAAGATGAGATTCTGCAAAAAGAAATACAGGGACTTTTGACTCTGTAATTTGAATCCCATATAATTAATAAAACAAGTGGTAAGTAAGACAAAATGGACTAGTTCCCCATCCCTTCCCTTCAGCCTCATTTCTCCACCCAACACACACACACACACACACACACACACACACACACACACACACACGCTTTGCTTAAGCTAGTATAAAAATTTTAAAGGAGGTTACTTAAGAGCTTTGAATATTTTCAAGCACATTTAAAATCAGTACTTAGTAATTATTGCATGTTATAGTAAAGGTAGGCAATAGCTAATTACATTGCCTTGGACTCTCTTGTTGTCAAGTTTGTTGATGATCCAGCAGGCAGTCAGGGGAGAAAAATATTTGTGTTTGTTTTTTGTTTTGTTTTTTGTTAGTGAAAGCATAACACTATTTAGGAAGCTAGGTCTCCAATGGAGAAAAGACATGTGACATCTTCCATATGATTTCTCTTTTGAGGAATTCGTGCCTCATCTCTCCATTATTGGCAAAGGTAACTGAAAATAGATAGGAAATAAAACCATATTACATCTTAATTTTCCACCAATGATATATTTATTCAATCAATGATAATTATTTATAATAGATGCATTGATGATTTATAAGTTCAATTTCTTGTTTGGGAAAAAAGCCATGTCTAAATTCCTCTGTAGACAAAAACATTCTTTTCAAAATATACACCGATTTAGAAAAATAACCCTCCTAAAACAGTTGTAAATGTAGGTGTAGTTTCTCAAAATTTGAGGATCCTTTATAAGGAGGTCCAAAGGATGGAAAAATAGTAACTCAAAATTATATGGAATCTGATCCATGGATGGTGACAGTGAATTGTGGGTAGGTCTTGCTTTCAGGGTCAGTGACCACTGCAGGCATATAGGGCTCCCAACTCAGCAGGATTAGAGCCCTGAGATCACTGTACTGCAATTCTTAGAAATTTATCTTTGAATGTGTGCTTTGTAAGGAAAGTCTGATGGTGCAGCAAGAGCAGGTGGGTGGATGGGTCTTGTAGCATCTAGTGGTCCAGTTGCTACTTCCTCCCTCTGCAAGACAGGGTAAGTTCTGGGCTACTTGCTTCCTGCCTCTGGAGTCCCCAGACCCCTGGAAGCCTCAGTGTGGCTGTCACCTTCTCCCTTCTGCCCTTCTTAAGGGCCTGGCTCAGTGTGTACCTGAGAAGGGGCTTCATACTCACCCCTGGTCCAAGTGTCCCAGAAGAAAGGTTGCCATTCCTTGGCTTGACCCATCTGCCCTGGGGCAGGGAGACTGACTTCCCAGCCTCAGACCAGGAACCTGCATTTTCATTTTGCACTGAGTCCCACAGATTATGTAATTGGTCCTGGTGTAGGAATGAGTATGAGAAAGAAGACTCTGTAGATGAGCATAAAAGCATAAGATATATATAACCTTGGCATCCATGAGGCCACGCCAGAATCCCATCAATCAGTTGAGAGCAAAGACTTTATTACTGGATTGAGTGCAGGTTTGATCATTTCCCCTAGCAATGAACTTGACAGAGGAAGTGTCCATTGCTTGGGAGAAGTGTGCTGAAGTGAGCGAGCCTTCTTAGATTTAAAAAAAAAAGGCGTTTTTAAATTAGAAAAAATTAGGTGCTTTAAAATATGTGTTGAAATGATTTCAGCTTACATTGATACATATCTCCATCACTTTAAGAATACCAACTCACTACAACATACATAAATACCAATATGCATATATACATCTGTATGTATACACACTTGCCGAAGCCAAGAGCTTGCCTGGAGGAGATACAAAGTTGAGTTAGAAAGAGTCTTTGCCTTGAAAGAACTTAAACTCTTGTAGACATAGCAGTACTCAGGAAAAATCTATACCCCAAAGCACCCCATATGCTGCCAACAGTGTGTCATGGAAAATTGCCTGAGTATGTTTGATGACACTTTCTTTTTTATCTTCTTTTTTTTTCCTGAGATGAAGCATTTACAGAAATTGAGACCTATCTTGGCTCAGATATCACAGGACTTCAGCTCTGCTTTTATTAGGTGGATGTGAAAACAATGATTAAAAAATTGTTGTAGGAAGACTGAGGAATATTAAGTAAATTTTAAGAGAACAAAATGTATTTAAAGTCTCCTACACCACATGTAGACTAAGTCTACCTGTAGAACTGAAGTAGATATTGAATAACTTTGGTAAATATTACAAAAATATCTTCAGATAATGAAGTCCACATAAGGGATTTGTAGGGTTTCTTGTTATGCTTTATCTAGATATCCCAAATCTCACTGACTTTTCATGCATCTGTGAAGCATTTTAATAAAGATCAGTAGAACCACTTAGTCACCTGCTAGAAGAAAGGGATCCGTTATGCACATTAATGTCTTCAGACGGTCTCTGTCCTCCAGGCCTCAATAGGTGACGTTGCAAGTACTTGACAACAGAACTTATAAAAACATCCAAACTCTTATGTGAATTCATGAATGTTTGATTTTCAAGTGTGTTTATTACTTTAAAGTCTCCATTTCCATTGGATTCCTGTATAGTGTATGTGGCCAGTATAATAAAGAACTCCTGACTGGCCATGAAAAGGGGCAAACCGTGGCAATGGCTTTGAAAAGACTTTTATAGACACTTTCACTAAATGCCAAGTCCCTTCTTGGCATTTAGTAATCTTGAAGAAATTGAAAGAAAGGGAAGTTTAATTTAGAGGGGATTTCTGCCCTGCGTAGCTGGGGTCACATGCCCAACATAAAATAATAATGCATTCAACTGTCCGTCTTATAATAAGCAACCTTTGTATCACCTGACTCACTGGTGAAAACCACAAGCAGTGGGCAGGAAAGATATGAATACCAGAAAAAATCTGAGGGCTCCCTGTAACTTTCATGTGATTATGTTTGTGCTAATACAGAGAGCACAGAGACCCAAAGCCTCCCTCTGCAGAACCTGGTTCATTAAAAATACATTGGTCGTTAACAAGAGCATATGGTGCCTTGACTGGGAGGCATGGCCACCACATAGGAGAAGGTAGAACTGATTTATTCATGGTGAGCAATTTATATTTTCAATTCTGCTTCCTTCTCAGTGCCATGGCCATTGTAGCCTCTTTGCCAAGGTAATGGGATAAGGCTCCAGAAAGAGGTACAGCCTCTCAGCATTAAAAGTGTTCTATTATTTCTTAAAATGGCTTATTTGGAAGTCAATTCCAAAGTGGGGGATAGGATTTAGAACTCTATACTGGGGTGCACATCTATTTTAATTTTAGACTAGCTGAGGGATGCTGAGCCTAGTTTGCCTTAATGAAAACCCGTTATACCCAATCGACACTAATAAAAGAGAAAGATGCAAATTGACCATTCCTTCGTGATGCCCATCAGCCAATCAGAAGTGAGTATGTAAATTAACCCAACAAAGATGGTGTGTTAATTTGTATATGCAGGTCTCGAGAGGCTCTGGGCCTCTAGGCAGCGTGGGAGGGCGGAAAGGTGGCTCTGGGCCAGAGCAAAGGCAGAAAGGCAGCTCTGGTCTGGAGGGAAGGCAGTGCCAGCAGCCAGGGGAAGGAAGGCCCATTCTTGCATGAATCTTCATGCATCAGGCCTCTAGTAAATAAATAAGTAACTTGCCCTGAGGCACAAGGGATAGTCACTCAGGAACTCTGACCTTGAGTTGGGTGGGGAGATGGAATTTGTGAGGCTCTCTCCTCAGGAAGGCACTGAAGGGAGGAGTCCAGCACTTGGGATACCACCCCTCTTGATTCTGCAGGTAAGTCCAGTCCCTCCAAAGCAGAGTGAGCTGCAGGCAGCCTGCAGGGTTCATATGGGAGGTCAACACTGGAGGGATGGTGTTGAATAAACCAATACTCTGACAAGCAAGTATTTTAACAATTAAAAATAAGTTTTATCTTAGTTTACTAGTCAAATGGTACAGAGTGTGCGTTTGAGGCAGCGTGTGAGGGAATGTGGATTTGCACATAAAGGGATGGGAGTATGTACTGAGTTGACATAGGACAGGTGAATATTATGGGCAAATTAAATAATGATATTAAATACAAAAAGTCGTATCCTATCTAATAAAAGAGTAATATGCAAATTGACCATACCTCTGCCACTCCCACCAGCCATGCCCACCAGTCACGCCCACCAGCTAATCAGAGTGAGTATGCAAATTATCCCAACCAAGATGGCTTTAGCCACAGAGAGAGCAGGAGGAATCTTGGGTTGACCTTGGTGATGGAGGAAGCCAAGCTTTCCCCAAACCTTAGTGGGCACAGGCCTCCCCTTAAGGCAACAAAGTTTCAATGGCTGCCACCATGGAGCGAGGCTTGGGTTGCCCCTGGCAATGGAGGAAGCCAAGCTTTCTACACATCCTGGCCAATGCTTAAGGCAACAAAGTTTCAATGGCTATGTGAGCAGAAGGCTTGGCTCTAGTTCAGGCTACAAAGTTTCATTTGTAGAAGATAAATAAATCCCAGATACTAGGGCTTCTTCTTAGGTCACCGGGAGGTGTGGTCAGTCTGCAAACCACCACAGGCCCATCACCCAGGTCACCCCTCACCCCAAGGGAACACCCACCCTGATCTAGGACACCCTTCAGGACAAACCAGCTGGCCCTCATGCCTCTATCCTATAAATAAAAGAGTAATATACAGATTGACCATCACTCCAACACACAAGATGACTGCCCCTATGTGGTCAAAAGATCTTGCTCCCATGTGAACACAAGATGGCCACCACAAGATGGCCTGCAGGAGAGGGCAGTTGGGAGGGACCAGGCCTGCAAGGACGGGGGACAGTTGGAGGTGATCAAATTTGCAGGGGAGGGCAACTAGGAATGACCAGGCCTGCAGGGGAGGACAGGTAGGGGTGACCAGGCCCACAGGGGAGGACAGTTAAGGGGTAAACAGACTGGCAGAGGAGCAGTTAGGCATCAATCAGGCTGGCAGGAGAGTGGTTAGGGAGTGATCAGGCTGGCAGGCAGAAGTGGTTAGGAGCAATCAGGAAGGTAGGCAGGTGATCAGTTGGGAACCAGCAGTCCTGGATTGTGAGAGGAATTGGGCTAGACTGAGGGATACCCCCTGCTGTGCACAAATTTTTTTTTTTATGCACCGAGTCTCTAGTTAATTAATAATAGTCAAGAGAAATAGCACATATGTGACAAGTATGGATGGTACCAAATTTTACATATTTTCTCATTCAGTCCTCACAACAGTAATCCTATGAGGGAGGTACTGTTATTTTCCCAAGAGGAGATAGATACATCAAGAAGAGGAGAAACAAGCCCAAATTCACATAACTAGTGAAGTAGCAGAGCTAAATTTAGACCCAGGCAGAGCTTAAAATTTAAGAGTCCTTGCTTTTTGCCCTGGTAGGTGTTACGCCAGGTTAGAGCACCTGCCCGTGCACCAAAGGATCTGTGTTCAACTCTCTGTTAAGGGCACCTACTTGGGTTCGATCCTGGCCCCTGTCGGTGCACATGCAGGAGGCAACCAATCAATGTGTCTCTCTCACATTGATATTTCTCTCTCTCCCTTCCTTCCTCCTTCCCTTCTACTCTCCCTTACCCTCTCTCTCAAAAGAAAAAAAAAAGAGTCCTTGCTTTTAAATTGTACAACAAACTGCTTTTAGTCTCTAAAGTGGAATTGAGGTAAAATTTGGCAACAAGCTAATGATTTAAAGGTATTGCCAAGATTTATGCTAAATTGTGGTAAAAAATCAAGTGGGTGCCAGTACCCCTCTTGAAGGAATCATACCACTCCCAAATTAAAGACCAAACCTCCATTTCTATTGAGAGAATACTCAAAGGGAGTGAAATGCCTTCAGTGCACCTGGGTGTAATGGTGAACTGGTGAACACAGTCCCACCCTTTTGGAGTTCACAGTTGCTGCCTGAAAAACACAGACTATTAAGTTCTGAGCAGGCCACCGAGAGCTTTGTGAACGTTCTTGGTCTCTAGAGAGGTAACGTGTTTCCTAGGAACTTGATCAGGAGGAACTTGCTCAACCATTTAGGTCCCTGTTTTTATTTCTGTGCCCATGGGAATGGTTAACCTCAAGTTCTCTGCTAACACAGGCTAAGCACGGCTTCAAATCTCTCTGAAACCCTTCGCCAATGCCATTTATTCATTCTGATTGCTAAATTCCCCCACTGGCTCTGAGAAGACCCCTGAATTGGGAGCTGCCTTACAGCCAGACAGATTGGTTTACGGTCCTACAAAGTTAAGCGTGATATACATGTGTTTGGGGAAAATGGAGATGTGCATTAAGAAGAAACATTACCTTTTGATCCGGGCAGGAAAGCATACATAATCTCTCCTAGAGCTTGTGAAAGACTTCATTTTACACATAAAATTGTGTGGTATTGCCCCATACTGCACTGAACATGGCTTTTGAAAATAACCAGCCTTGAAACAAGCTGCTGTATGCTAGTGAGGGCCTCCAGCCACAGAGAATAAAATGTAAGCAGATGTAATCTGTGTAAAGTTATGGGAACAAACACACACTCTTGTTGACAAAGTCCCTGTATGGGACAAATCCTAAACCCTACAACGGTATGTCACTCGGAACAGAGTAAAAAAATGGGTGTGGTACTCGTGAACGAAATATGAAACTGAAAGGCCTGACGAGGCACAGAAATTTTTAAATTACATATATATTTTTAATTATATAAAGGATTTTTCTCTTTTGTGCAATTTAAAACTCTCTTTCACAGTCTTAATTAAAAACCCATACCTGGTGAGTATGGGGAAGCAACCAAAATTTTAAAACATAAAACTAAACCGAAGTGGGGTTTTAGCCATTTGAGAATTTACCTAATCTGAATATTTGACCAAAAGCATCAATTTGGACCTGGTTAGTTCTATAAAAGTACATAAATCTTGGCTGAAAATTTTAAAACAAAATAATACTTTGGGTTATATAAAAAGAGAAATTGTGAGATTTACGATGCATAACACAGCTCCCAGTTTAAAGTGCCCTGCTAGTCAAGCACAATAAGTAAATCACATATAAAAAATTTAAAGGAAAGATCTCCTGCACATTATGGGGAAATTGTTGGCATCTTATGATGGGTCATCTAACCCTTGTTATTAAATGACAGCAATCATTAAAATGCCAAACATATTTTGACAGAATTCACTTTATAAAATGTCAGCAAATCTGTGTTTGTATTAGTTTGCTCCAAATCAATTTAGAAATTTCAATAGAATGCTTGTAAGTATTCCCAAAGCAATGTCCATTCCTGACTTTCTGCACACACACAAATATTACAAATTAATCAGATTTTCAGATTTCTGCATAATGGCTTTGCACATTTATTGCTTAATCCTGTTATAAAATGCCATTATGATTGACACATCACAGTGGAGATAGAAGTCAATTGAATAATATGTAGCAGTCAATTTTATTTGTAGCTTAATGTGCTGCAGTATTTTTGCCAACACTTCCATTATTTATAAGTCTGCCCCTTTGGAGAATATATAGAAGAATTTGTTTTAAATGAGCCAATAATACCTTCTTTAAAATTTATAAGTGTGACAGAGTCATATCTCTTTTTTTCTTGGTCATCCATGACATGCCAGTAAACAGAGTTGTCTTCCACTGGTATTCATAAGACAAATTTCTGGACAGAGAGTCTTGTTAAGGGTGGCATGGAATTGGATTTCAACCACCAAGAAAATAAAAGCCACCAACTAAAATCCTTCAAAGTTGGATGCTGGCTTTATTTGTTTATTTACTCATGTATTTATTGTACTGCCACTGTCTTACGTGCTATATGGTTTGTCCTGAAAAAAAAAAAGCATGTAAGCCCACACAGAGAAGCCAGTAATGTTTAAGAAGGCTCCAAAGTGCTGCTGTTTTGGTAGCATTTCCTTTTTCATGCTTTCGTGTCCAGCAGGATTTCAGCAAAGGACGTAAGTTGTGTTCTATGCTTGGAGGTTGTGTGGGGTTCTTATTGCTTCAGTTAGCACCCAGGAAGTTTACTTAAAGAGACCCATATTCTTTTGGGGGGACATCATATAAGGTAACATTGAAAGACTTTGTTTCTAGGAAAACACATTTGTGAGATTCATTGTCTGATGGTGTATGGAGAAGGGCGGAAGTGTAGGAAGACCTATTAAGGGACAGTGTAATTGTACTCGGTCATGTCTGAGACCACCCTGTCTCTGGCTTTGGAGAATCAGATTAGCTGTCGCCCTGTATGCATGAGGCATGGAGGCATGGAACACACTGACATACCTTAATGTGGGGTTTGGGGGGATGAGAAGAGATAAACCAAAGACTTATATACTTATATGCAAGAGCCGACGGACACAGGCAATAGGGGGGTGAAGACCTGGGGTGGGTCGGTAGGGGCTGGGAGGAGGGGGGTAAAGGAGAGTAAAGTGGGGGGCATTTGTAATGCTATCAACAATAAAAAAATATTGTAATTTAAATTTTTTAAAAGGGTACAGTTTCCCATACAATCGAAGCCTTGGTGTACCCTATGCAAATGATGTGTAACACAAGCCCATTAGCACCACTGTTGACAGTATTACTCTCCCTGCAGTCATAGCTTGCTACCTCCTGGAATGACTTGGCCATCCTGAATGGTCCTTAGGAAAATGTATGTAGATGAGTGATGTGAGTGCTGGAGCTCTGATAACCCACTTTGGCAAGTCATCGGTGCCTTAATGTTATGGGATGTCTCAGGAAGATGGGGTCTTGTGCAGTTGCCAGGCTGGCTTGTGTATTAAAGGAGCACTTCTCTTTTGGATTCCAGGGGCCAGAGGAAACCCAGCACTATCGGACCCAGGCACTCCTGACCACCCCCAGGCCAGTCAGACCCACCCCCCATTCCCGGTTGGGCCACAGGTCAGTATCTTTCAACTGCTTTCCATTAGGCTGTATATAGAATGATTTAACTATATAAAGAACCAAATAAATAATAATGAGTACAATCCAATGAACTCTCATAGAGAAAAGATGGTGATTAATATTTGTATGGGGAGCTGTATGACTACATTATTTATTAAATGCCATCAAGAAAAAATGAGTTGGCAGAACTTTTTTATTTTTTTTTTACAGGAAATGTTTGTTTTAATCATTTGGAATCCTTCCTCTTCTTCCTCCTCCTCTTCCCTCCTCCTCCTCTTCCTCTGCCTTCTCTTCCTCCTCCTCCTTCTTCTTCTTCAAGACCCACTACAACTGTGCTGTTAAATTACTGTGCAGTTTTCTAGAAAGTAAAACTTTAATGACTGGAATGTGAAGAAAATTAAGTTATTTCACCCTTACTACAGCCATTTTTGCAATATAAGACATAACTTAATATAAAAAAAAGTTAATGCAATTTTAATACAAGTTCAGCTTATTGGGTTTGACAATACTGTACATCACATACAGCCCTGCATTAATAAAGAAATACATTCATTATTTTTTAAAGTCTAATATTTGTGGGGCCTTTTTACAGCTTGTGGTTACATGGAGAACATGGAGATGTAGAACATAATTATAAAAGACTGGGCTTTTTTTTTTCTTCTTACCTCTGTTATTAGTATGAAGCTTTAGAGGTCACCTGAATTTATGGAAAAATAAGCTGATCTTCGAGCCTTTCTCTCTCCTTTTTTCTGTTATTTTTTTGTTTCTAGAAATTTACCACTTTCAGTACTTTGAGGGCTCACCAGTTCAAGGCTTGAAAACCCAAGTTTAGAATATGGGTTGTCTTGACTTTCTTGTTCCAGTGCCACTAAGTTCCTGGATAGCCTCAAATCCCACTGTCCATGTCGGAGCACAAGGGCAGGACAGAAAGGCAAGGAAATGTCTATTCTCTTATGAAAGCCGGAGAAAGTTCGTGGGAATCGTAGAAACCAGCTTTTTCTGCCCATGCCCTTTCTGATTTCATGCTTAGCTTAGGGCAGTGGATGGCAAACTCCTTAGTCAACAGAGCCAAATATCAATAGTACAACGATTAAAATTTCTTTTGAGAGCCAAATTTTTTAAACTTCCAATGCCACTTCTTCAAAATAGACTCGCGCAGGCTGTGATATGTGTATCCTGTATATAGTCTGAGGACCACCAGTCTGCCTCCCCTCTTATCTTGAATTATGATGGTCAGTGATATAACATCAGCAATTTGAGAACCAGCTTATAACTTTGTATTTTTTCTTAAAGAAAATGTTTATTTTCTTAAACATTTAAGATTCATGCAAGAATGGGCCTTCCTTCCCCTGGTACAAAGGTTGCTTAAAAAACCTTTTCTCTTTTTTAAGCAGTTAATCTTTGTGAATGTAATATGTCTAGCAAATATAGTAGGAGGTTGGCCCACAGAGTCTAAAATTAGGCTGCATGGAGTCTCAGGGCTTCTTCAAAGGGCTCCTCAGATGCAGCCTTGAGAGAAGACTATAGCAAATGGCAGAGTGGACTCAACCCTCCTCCCCACCCCCTCATTCTGCAAAAAACGTAGCCCCACTTTTCTAAATCTCCTCTGTTAATTAAGAAGGAGTGATGAGAAAAGGGTGCAATGTGGGCTCGGGAGCAGCCTTCTGGCCTTGAGCTCCTCACCACCCACACTGGGTGTGTGATTTACTAACCGCTCTATATCTCAGTGTTAGGGCAACAGAGATAATAAGCATTCATCAGCCTAGAATAGTGCCTGACTATTACATACTTGGTACTATGCCCATATTGAATTATCCTTTACTTTATAGAATAATGCTACATTAAAAACAAAATTGAAACCCCTCAATACGAGTTTTGCATTGGTTTGTCTAGAGGTAAAAAAGGACATGGGGTTATGTCTCCCCAAGTTTCCAAAGGGGTGCGATGAAAGTCCTGGACTACAGGCTCTAGAATGAATGACCCCTCGAGTCATCTGGCCCAGCCAGGGCAAGAATCCTTCCTACATCATTCTGGGGGAGAGCCCTTGCCCAGTTCAAGTGTGTCTAGTGCCCAAGTATATCCCTATGAGATTGCCTCTCCATGTCCCACAATGGCTATGGACTAAATAGTAGGCATAAACATGTATTTTTAATATTGTCTTAACTGGGCAATGAATGCTAGAGTGATAACAAAGGAAATACTTAAAACATTTAAAAATTTATCACATTAAACATTTTTGTTTTTCTATATCTCTTTTTAGATCTTGTCGAATTTTTCATTTTAACAATGATTTCATTATCATTTGCTTAATTATTTTCCACTTTATTTCATGTATTCTTATAAACGTTCTCTATTTTTAAAAAGGTGTTACAATGATTCATTTTAAAGACTAGGTGATGCCTTACCAAGTTTAGTATTGTAACAAACTATTTTCAGCATTTATGTATTTTAAAATGTAATGCATACTTTCATGCGTTTCTTTTTTCTGTTTGAATTATATCTTCAGCCTATATCCTAGGGGTATATTCTGAGTCAAAAGGGGATGAATATTTTTGTAGCTCTTCATATGGATCTCCAAATTGCTTTCCAAAAGGCTTATGACAGGGTACATGTCCTAAATCTACATACTGGTGTTACTACAGACTTACCAGCACAGACTAAATCTTTTACATTACTTTTGCTAATTTAATAGATGAGAATAGTATTTTGTTGCTATTTTTTGAGCAACAGCAAAAATTCACTGACCCCAATGAATTCTTTCTGGAACAACACAGAATAAATTAACAGAGTTTCAAATATATAAGGGTAGGATCAAATGAAATTTCATTGGAAGAATATTATATAAGTGTAAGGTATTACTTTTAAAGGTGTTTGAACTCTTTCTTAGAGGATGTTAGAACCAAATGGAATTTTCCAAAATATAAATAAAATGTGATTTCCTTTTATCCCCTATCAGTCAACCTTTTTTTTTTTTTTCTGGACCAGAGCATGTTTCTTCACTACTTGTTCAGGAACTTTTTGATCCCACATATATAGAAGAAAAATTTGATCTAAAAGCCCATGCCTTGGTTCCACTGGAAAGTGAGCTAGGATTATGTTTCCTTGCAGCCACTTCTGACAGCACAGCAATTAGCCTCAGCTGTTGCTGGTGTGATGCCAGGAGGCACACCCGCCCTGAACCAGCCTATCCTCATCCCCTTCAACATGGCCGGACAGCTAGGAGGGCAACAAGGACTCGTCCTCACACTGCCTACTGCAAATCTCACCAACATCCAAGGGCTGGTAGCAGCAGCTGCAGCTGGAGGCATAATGACCCTGCCATTGCAAAATCTACAAGGTAACCCATTGTGTCTGTGTGCCACGTAGGGCTCCATCCACGGGCCAGAGTTCTTTGCAGAGGGGAAGTACTCTGAATATTGAATGTGATTCAGAGCTGCTTCTACTATACAGGATATAGAAGGCTTTTGTAGGGAGCAAAATATCAAGTTGTCTTGTGAGTCCTTAGCTTGCTCAAATCCTGGGCTTTATCAGTTCTTATTTCCTATGATTAATTTCAGGTCCACTGGAGGCATTTATGAGCTATCATTGTATGACATAAAAAATTTTCATGTCAAATTATTATGTTGTTATTTGAAGACTTGAATTATGATCTCATGAGTTCTTCAATTTGGTCACCTTCCAAGAAAGGTTAGATATGACTGCTTTGTGTAGGAGGTGGTTGGAACATCTCGACAAGGTATCGTTTGGAATAATTAGTTTAATTATTATTTTGCTTACTAAGTATATTTTAGTTATAATTATTAAACAAAATTATATTACTTGAGTTCGTAGTTTATAATAAGAAAAGTAGACTTTGAATATTGAGTTTGTTGCATATAGCAAAAGTTGAACTCTAACTTTACTCAGAAAGCGGATTATTCTTGTTAGTATGAAGATTTTGACTTTTATTTAAAAGATTTGAAAATACTAACTGATAAACTGACTTACAAATGAATTCTAAAGAGAAAAAACTCAATTAGGATGCTTCACAAAGAGAAAACATTTATTTTGGACTAATCAAATATATTTGTTTTCTCTATTGATATAAATGTTAATGACTAAAATTTTTTCTACAGAGTGAGAGTTTGGTTGGGTAAGTTTTTAGAACAATATGAAGTGCTTTTTAGTTGATTAAATATTAGGGCTCTTCATAACCTATTAAAATGTTCAGAGCATCAGCCCACAGATTAAGAAATAGACCAAGTAAAAACTGGTTAACTCTTGACCCAAATTTCTTTGCACACTATTATGTTTCTTTGCACACATCCACTGTTGCCACTTCTTGATTTTTAGTTTAATGTTTAAAACAAAGTCTTTCTTATACCATTAAATTATGCCAAGAAAGTTGCCATTCATAAATCATGCATGCCCAGGGCACATTAATGCACAAACTTTGCTTGTTTCAAATTTGAGAGTGCCTGGGAAGCTAGGATCTCAAGATTAAGCAAATAAGGCAGGAATAAACAAGGTGAAAGCAAAAGCAGCAAAGTGTAGGGAGAAGCTTTTTAATGTAGGTGGATGATGAAATCTTAATGAAGAAATAGCCATTATCTAAATGCAACCTTCCATTTGGAACATTGGCGCTTATGGGAATATTGGATATTATAAATAAACATAAGCTTGTGGAGATTGTAGGACATGGATTATTCCTGCTTGGTTAAAATGGACACCAAAGTCAGAGTCCAAAAAAAAAAAACAAAAAAACAAAAAACAGGCTTGTTATATCGTTATTACAGTTTAGTATTCTTAAGGCTTTATTACTTCGTTGTTTTAAGGGTTCAGAATTAGCAACTGGTCCAGTATGAACTTCCATCAAGATGTTCCTTTTCTCTCTCTCTCAATATCAAATTTAGTATTAGTTTATAGTTTGGAATTTGGTTCTTTTTGGCATCTTTGGTTTCAAAAAATGATCCCAAGGTCCTCATTAAGTGCTGTAAGTTCAGTAAGAGCACTAGCTCTTTCTATTCCTTGGTGCTGCCCACATAATTCCTCTATGGCCTCATCTTCAGAAGTGTATTGGGTTGGTGGTCAAGCTGGTCTGGGAGCTTTATCAAAATTCATTTGGCAACTCCAACTGTCTCTGAGTTCTGAGCATCTCAGGGTGATGGTGAGCCAGGTGACTGTGAAAAGTGCTCTCATTACTGTTCTTATTGTTCCTTACCACCCCAGGCTTCTAAAAGGGGATAATGAGTGAATAGAACGATTTATTTGGGAATATTCTTCCTTCCGTTAGTACATTCATGTCCCCAAAACTAAGGGGTGTTCTCTTGCATAACTGAAGCATTACTGCAACTATTGCTCCAAGATTTTATGCAGCAAAAGCTTTCCATTGCTGAAAAAGAAAACCCATCTGCATGGCCTGTGACTGGTTTCCCTTCTCTGTTCGTCCCGTTCAAGAATGCGATGCACTCCTGTCTTATCAATGATGGGATCTTCCTGTAAGGAAACAGGAGTAGGGAGTTAAAAATCTTGCCAAATTTTAGGGATAGCCCTGTATCCCTGCCTCAGTGGTCGTGGAGTGAATTTGGAGATTAGACAATCCAGTGAACCAATGGGCTGAAAGCTGTATCATTCTCCCCTCTGAGCAGGTAGAGGCTGATCTCCATGTCCAGAGTGACTAAAACCTATCTTCTCTGCCTGCTTTATCTCTTGCTGGTCTTGTACTGTGTTGGTTGACTTTTGTCTTAACCCATCATTTTGGTCCACTCATGTCTCATTTTGTCTTCTTAGAATATATACATCTTTCCAAATCATGTACCTTTAGGAAATCTCCAGTGATATTCTTATCTCCATGATTATCTAAAATTCCCCAAAACTCAAGTTCCGGTTGGACTGAGTCTTTCCATTCCAGGCTACCTCATTGTAGAACTCATGTAAATGTGTTGGACTTTTTGTGTTATTTTTTTTTATTCGAGAAGAAAATGTAGATAAATACAGCCTCAGTACAAGTGGCCATAAGTAGCAAAGGGGTTAGTGGGACAGCAAAGGTAGGTCTACATTTAGGATAGATGATTCAGGGTAGTGACTTGTTCTCATCTCACAGGCAGGTGGGATAACTCATTAATCACTAAGGGCAACATAAATGGGGAGTATAAATGTGCTACCTAGGAGATTATATCAAACTACGAACATTCCAGTTAACTCCAGCATAACATTTAAATTACCAAAAAGTGTATTAGAGAGTGCTGCTTATCTTAGAACATGGAAAAGCAATTAGATTCAAAGCAAGTTGAAACTCAAGGCCAAGGATGGTTTCTCCTACCCTTAGCACTGGCATGAAACTTGCCCTGAGTCTCCAAATTAAAGGCTGTGCCAAGTAAACTATGTGGGACTAATTTTGAGATTAGGAATTTCATGTACAAGTTACATAATATTTCCTTTTTGTTTGCTTTGTTTGTTTTAACTGAGCTGTTATTTACATACAATAAAATTCATGAATCTTAAGGGCTCAGCTCATTGAGTTTTAAATTGTGTACACCCTTGCAACCTCCATCCACCACAGTCAGAACATAACACATTTCATTTTCTCCAAAAGGTTCCCTTTTGTCTCTTTGCAGCCAATACCTCACTCTAATAAGGCAGCTCTGATCTACTTCCTGTTACTATGCATTAGTTTTGTTTGTTCTAGAACTTCATAAAAATGGATCCATGCAGTATGTATTCTTTCATGTCTGGCTTTTCTTGCTTGGCATAATGTCTTTGAGATTCAGTCATGTTGTTGTGAAGATCTGACATTTCTTTCATTTCTAAGTAGTGTTCCATTGTAAGAATATGCCAGTTTGTTTATCCATAGCCATTTCTATGTCCCAGTAGGCAGACTTCCTGCAGACCCTCTCCCCTGGGGACAGAGAGAGGATCCTCAATTGAGTGTCTCTGGGGAAGACTCTTGGCTGCACTGTTGGAAGACCCTCCCCTGCTCATTATCTTCCTGGGCCACATCTGAAGAAAAAGTTGAGGAATATACCTTTCTTTGGGGGCCAACAGTTGCTTGAAGTTTTCAACAGTTAAAGATTTGTAGCTTTTTTGGGAATCTAGTTCTCCCAGAACCCAAGAGTGCTTCTGATTCTTTTGCTTTTAGTCAGTTCCATGTGCCAAAGGTTTTCCAAGACATACATCTTCAGTCTAATTTATGTTGCTTTCTCACTTCTACACCTCTCTCTTGCAATTCAGTCAACTTGATGTGAGGGTTTCTGGCTTCCCTGGTGCTCTTTGAATATACTCTTATCCAGGAACCTTTGCTCAGGCGATGCCCTCTGCCTGAAGCACCTTCCCCAGAAAGCATCAAACCTATCATCTGCCTTGTAACCCATCCCCAGTAGTTCTGTTCCCTCAAACATGAAACATAAAGGGTGAGTACAAAATGAAATAAAATGAAAGCTAGGAAACTCCTCATGAAAATGAGAAACTCAGGTTGTCCCATTAAAGAAAGTGTTAATGGCTCTGTTTCTCAGAAGCGGATGCTAACACTAAGGTAAAGATTTCAAATGCACACTATTTGATCCCAATTGTTTAAAAGAAGCCCCTTCCTCACACACCACAGAAATATGAAAAGAGAAATAGTAGTATATACAACGACGTGTTACTTGTAGACTCTAGAGATGTTATGGGTGATTGCTTTCCTTCTTAAAGATTCTACACTGATAAGTATTATTTCAAAATCAAAACATTGTTACTAGCATTGACGACGTTGCCTATGGGTCTGTTGTCTTGACCTTCTAACCACCTTTGTAAGAAAGCATCTCTCAACTCAAAGTGGATTAATTCTCAAATTAAAAACAATACAACCACAAAGCATCTCTATACATTCATTATATATGAGCAACAGTTAATATTAATACAATTGCCTTTAAGTGCCTCAACTTTATTGACCACAGGAGAAATTGCTGGCGGGGAGTGGACGGGGGGTGGGAATGTGGACTGATCATTCTGGTATCATTCTTGAAGAGGAAAACATGTAGGCGACCATGTGCGATGCTGTTCCTTGTGATTTACTTTTGTGCTAGTCTCATGATGCCCACGCTCAGAATTCCCAGGGGCATCGTGACTATGTGGGCAGAGGTCTTATATCAGTCACAGAAAGGATGAAGGACAGTGCAGTGCCTGCCACAGAAATAAGGAGAACGGGCTCTGGCTTTTAGTACGCAATGATTTCTCAACCTCTGGCCCATGGCTTGCGCACAGAGTCCAATATTAAAAATACTTAGTACATAAATTCATAGTTGCACTGTTATTCAGAGGAGCCCCACATGACATGCCATCCAGTAATGCCAAATCCACCATAAAGAAGTTAAGAAAAGCTGTTGCCATGCGTCTTTCTTTGGCAGTTTTTTAAACCCCCATATTTCTGAAGCTTCAGCCTTTTTATTTAAAGTACCAGGAGAGCCTGTTCCCCGGTATATTATCCTTGAAGCAGGCTTAGCGGAGGCACTGGGACATAGATTAAACCAGAGCACATGAATGAGGAGTATGACTACCATACTGGGTGGGAAAAGATACTGTCAATGGGATAAAGCATTGTCAAAGGATAATAGTTTCCAGGTGCCACATAAATGTTAACGCAAAGCCACAGCATTTGTTTTCAAAGCAAAAGGCAGGGGAGTAATGTGATCCCCGGTTTGCACATAATAAGACTGTAAATCCATCAGGGCTGTTGATGACATCTAGCAACGTGAATACACTCAGAGGTGCAATGAGGATTGGATTCCAAGAGGAGTTCCTTTCAAGATGGCAGCCCCGGAGAGGCCCTGATGCCCGAAAAAAGCAGGGTGGTGGGGGAGGGGGGTCTGCACAATCTCACTCCATTGTCATGGACGAGAGGAAATTGGGACTATTTTTTTTTTTCAGATTTTCTCTGAAACCAATTACAGAAGTATGTGAGATTTTGAAAATAGGAAAATTAGAGATGGTCCCCACTTCCCCTCTGCCCCGTGTTTAGAGAATAGAGGAATAATGCTCCCCCCAAAAGTCCTGCCTTCTCTCTCTTTTGAAAGTGTTCTATACGTACATGTTTATTTTCAAATTTAATTTTTTCCATCTTTTTATCCCTTCTATATCCTCTTCCACAGCCTCCTATCCCACCCACCCCTGCAAATGCCACACTGTTGCCCATATCATGAGATCTCTCTTTTTTTTGCTCAATCCCTCCACTCCTCCCCACCCTTCCAGAGAAATCTGCTCTCTATAAGTCTGTCTCTATTTTGCTTGGTAGTTCAGTTTGATCACTAAATTGCACATATGAGTGAATCGGACGGTGCTTGTCTTTCTCTGATTTGGCTTACTTCACTTAGCATCATGTTCTCAGGTCCATCTGTGTCACAAAGGATAAGGTTTTATTCCTTTTTACAGCTACATAGTATTCTAGTTTTTTTTTTAATCCACTCATCTGATGGACACTTGGGCTGTTTCCAGCTCTTGGCTATTATAAATAATGCGGCAATGAATATGAGGGTGCATATACTTTTTCGAATTAGTGTTTTGGGTTTCTTCATATCAATTCCCAGAAGAGAAATAATGGGTCATAAGGCAATTCCATTTGTAATCTTTTGAGGTAACTCCATACTGCTTCCCACAGTCCTGTCTTCTCTTACGTATTCCTCAGCCCTCTCTAGGGAAAAGCTAAGCTTCCTTTCTCCTCATGAATTGTGCACAAATACTAAGCATCTGCTATTTGCCAGGTGCTGTGGTAGGCACTTCTTCCTAAATAGAAAGAGAGATTTTGCAGCAACCAGGAAAGAAAGGATGCTGGTGTCACCGATGAAAGACAAAGGACTCTTTTAGGAGGCATAAACAAGGTGGGTTTGGTAGGATTTGGTGATGGATTCAATTTAGAATTTTAAGAGGAAAAAGAGGGAGATTACTAATTCAGTTTGACACAATTAGTTCAAGTTTCCTGTAGAAAATTTCAATGGATCTGAAGCTGGAAAAAAAATCAAGAAGAGGAAATATAATCATGTTATTTAGAGATATTATTTTTCATAAGTACCAGAGGAAACAGGAAAAAAGTAAAAAGAAAGAAAGTGGTTACTTCTGGGAATTGGAAAAATAATAAAAGGAAGTACAAAGCAAGGAGAAAAAAGAAAATTTCAATGGAAATACATGGATCTAGAATTCAGGATGGGATTTGGTGCTGGAGATCCTGAAACCATCAACATATATATGACCATAGCCAGGAAGGGAGAACAGAGTAGGGAAGGAACACAACATTTCCAACCGCTGGCAGAGGAAGATGCAGGCCTTGTGGAGACTGAGAAAAAGCTCCCATAACATGTATGTCTTTTCTGCACCAGGTTGGGCTGGGGCCCCTGTGACTCCCTGGGTTTACTTCTCTTTCATTGGACATAATCTGCACATTCGCGATGGAACTTTTGATTGTTGCTTACCCTTATGTAGCAGAGTGCAATTAGAGAAAGCCAAAAAATAAGATCTGTCAGTTCGGTTTTTATCTTCTAAAGACATGCCAGGCTTCCATGTATAAAGAAGCTATTTTAAGAGCTGTACATAAAAGCTTCAATAGTGTTTGCTCTTTTTCTGAAAAGCAACTCAATTGTTTAAATCTATTATTTAAAAATGTAGCCTTAAAAATTCAAAATGAAAATGTTTGAGGTGTGTTTTCTTTTTTCTTCCTTCTTTTTAAAACACTTTGGTTCATGCCAACTATAACTACACAGGGCATTGTGATGCTTGGTGCTAAAGAAGAAGATTTCTGTGCTTAAGAAAACTGCAGTTTAGATCATTTAGTTTTGATTTTGGGAAATGGTTTATCTTGAAAAATTATGTCCTTCTATAAACAAAAGTAACCTCTGAAAACCTTTTGTTTCCACATTAACCTTTTCCTTCAGTGTAGTGTTATCTTCATCTCCCAAGTTGTATGTTCATCAACTGTGCTCACAAGTTTAAATAAAACAAACATAAATAAAGAGAGAAAAAGAACTTGGTATCTTTGCCATTTGTCACGGGATTAAGATTAGCACACAAGTGCAGGTGCATTAATACACTCTTAGGTATCTCCGTTCCCCTGTGTGCCATTATTTTAGAAATTCTTAGCAGCACGCATATATATTCAATATTTGACATAAGATAATTTGAGTTTGCTGTGTTTGGAAAATAACTCACATGGGAGAAAGTTGCATTAAATAAATAATAGAGATAAAATTTATACTTCCATATATTTCAAAGCTAATGTCCCTAACTTGCAATGGAATTGTAACATGAAGACACAGTGCTGTAATTTGATTGATTTGTTTTGACAGCAGCCAAATAATTGAGAATGAAAGGTGTCAGCACAGATGAAATATTGTATAAGCCATGTTCACAAGGCAAGCCCGGCAGCAGCAGCCACTGGAGCTTTATTTCCTTTGATTCCATATTGGTACTCACCTCCAGTTTATTATAAAGCCATAAAAGGTGTACTACGTCCCCAATTAGGGAGACTTTTATGGAGAGGCTAGAAATAGAAGTTTGTCAAATAGTCGAGCAATAGACATAGATAAAAGGATCAAAGATGGCTAAGGTGCACTTGAGTTTAATTGTATCAGCTTTTCGCTTTCTATTGCAAGTTGCTGCTTTCCTTCATTTTACCTTATTTTGTAGGGATTCTGAATCAGATCCCATTTTCCACCCCCTTGACAAAAATGGTGCAAAAGAGAGAGGTGTACAAATCACCAGCTCTGGGCCCACATTAGGTGTTTTCCCAACTAAAAAGCCAAATGTCTGGCAAGGCTATGATTTGAGGTCTCCAGTTAATATAAAAGCTATTAGTAAGTGGTCAGGAGAAGATTAATTAAGGGGAAAGTCTCTGTCCATAGGTGACCTTTGGGCATGGTGGTGAATAGCGTGGGCCTGGAGTCCCACTGACCTGGTTTAATTCCAGCCCTAGAGCTTACTAGCTGTGTAACCTAGGCAAGCACTCCTGATTTCTGAGCTTTGTTTTCCTTACATATAATGTTTAAATATTATTGACAAGGATTTTAATTGTGCAAAAAAGTTTATTGGCATCTCTTTATTTATTTTACTTTTCCTCAGATATTTTTTTAAATATATTGTATTTTTTTTTTACAGAGCAGAAGGGAGAGGGAGAGAGAGTTAGAAACATTGATGAGAGAGAAACCTTGATCAGCTGCCTCCTGCAAACCCCCTACTGGGGATGTGCCGACAACCAAGGTACATGCCCTTGACCAGAATCGAACCTGGGACCCTTGAGTCCACAGGCTAAATGTTCTATCCGCTGAGCCAAACCAGTTAGGGCCTTCAGATATTTTACAGAATTGTTTTGAGGACAATGTGAACTGTGTGAAACATGCTAGTATAGAGGCTAACACTTAGTAAGTGCACAGTGAATTAGAACTACGTTTATTATGTAGAGCTGCAAAGGCTAGTATGGTAGCCAGAAGCCACCTTTTGCTATTGTGCACCAGAAATGTGGCTAGTCCTGCCCTGTCCGGTGTTGTTCAGTGGCCAAGAGCATCAGTCTGCACACCAAAGTGTTGCAGGTTCAATTCCCGGTCAAGGGCATGTACCTGGGCTACAGGTTCCATCCCCAGCCCCAGTTGCGACATGGTGGGAGGCAACCAATTGATGTGTCTCTCTCATATTGATATTTCTCTTCTCTCTCAAGATCTCTTTTCCCCCCTCCCTCCCACCCTCTCTTCCACTTTCTCTAAAAATTCATGGGAAAAAATATCCTCAAGTGAGGATTAAGAAAGAAAGAAAGAAATGTGGCCAGTCCCATCTGAGATATGCTGTAAACATAAAATTCACACATATGCAAAAAATTTGCTTAATATCTCTATTTTGATAACATGTTGAAATGGTATTTTGGATATATTAGGTCAAACACAATATAGTATTAAAGTTAATTTCACCTGTTTCTTTTATTTTCTTAATATGCACTCTAGAAAATTTTAAATTATATATGTGGCTTGCATTATATTTCTATTGGATAACACTGATCTGGGAAGGAGGATCTCCATCTCACACATGTGGCAATGGTTAAAAGCTGTATTTATTAAAATAAAAATAATGAATTCATATTTGAATTTTGGGCCTTCAAATAGAATATCATAAAGCATGCTCTTTGGTCACAAAAATCAGAGAGAATACATTTTTGTGAATCCTCTATTATGGTTTAGGAACTGCTTGGGATTTTTATCCACATAGAAAGAAAAATGATGACAATTTTAAGACCAGTTCCCATTGATCAGAATCTAAAATTCTCTTTTCTTTTGAAAAGTTATTTTACCATATAGTTTTAAATGTCAAGGAAAATATATAATAAAATGATCTCAGATTTTAAAATGTTAATATTCTGCCACATTTACTTAAGATCTTTTATCTTAAAAATGAAATGTTATAAATAATGCTAAAACATTCCTTTCCCTCTCCTTCTCTCCACAGTCATTCCATGGCATTCCCTTCCTCCTAGACAGTGGTTCTCAACCTTCCTAATGCCGCGCGACCCTTTAATAGAGCTTCTCATGTTGTAGTGACCCCCAGCCATAAAATTATTTTCCCCAGCCATAAAATTATTTTCATTGCTGCTTCATAACTAATTTTGCCACTGTTATGAATCGTAATGTAAATATTTGTGTTCTCCAATGGTCTTAGGCTCTACAGCAGCAGTTCTCAACCTGTGGGTCACAACAGAAATGGATTGAGAACTGCTGCTATAGAGCCTAAGACCATCGGAAAACACAGATGTTTACATTACGATTCATAACGCTAGCAAAATTACAGTTATGAAGTAGCAACAAAAAATAATTTTATGGTTGGGAATCACCATAACATGAGGATCAGTATGAAAGGGTCGCGGCATTAGAAAGGTTGAGAACCACTGTTTCCAAATATCTCTCCAGTGCATTTGTTTATAAATTTACTATATACATACATGAAACATACAATATTATTTTGGATATACAGTAAACCCTCAATTTTGTAGACCTTGATTTAATGGACTTTGGATTCAATGGACAAAAAAATTTCTGGTCCATATCCAATATATGAAAAGTAACACCCTGTTAATTTTAAAATGCTTTTAACCAAGATTTGCTTATAATTAAATTAACAGGGATTTTTTGTTATTAATTCACTGTTAAAATACTATTTTTGTTCTTTTAGTAGATACCAGTATATTTTGAATATGTTTTTGCTTTTAAGAGTCAAATCAATCAATATTTTCATTTTTCCTCTCAAATAACAAATACCACTTTCTTTTTTATATATTTTTATTGATTACAGAGAGAAAGGGAGAAGGAGAGAGAGAAACTTCAATGATAAGAGAGAATTATTGATCAGTTGCCTCCTGCATGCCCCCTACTGGGGATCAAGCCCAAAACCTGGGCATGTTCTCTTGACTGGAATTGAACCTGGGACTCTTCAGTCTGCAGGCCCATGCTCTATTTACTGAGCCAAACCAACTAGGGCAGTGGACAGCAAACTCATTAGTCAACAGAGCCAAATATCAACAGTACAATGATTGAAATTCCTTTAGGGAGCCAAATTTTTTAAACTTAAACTTCTTCTAATGCCACTTCTTCAAAATAGACTCACGCAGTCCATGGTATTTTGTGGAAGAGCCACACTCAAGGTGCCAAAGAGCCACATGTGGCTCACGAGCGCAGTTTGTCGACCACGGGTCTAACTAACTGAGCTATCCGGCCAGGACTTGCCCTTATTTTTTATTGTTTAGCTGGACTTAGTATTCTAGGTTAATCATTATTATTTTTAGCAAATGAAGAAATTATCTTCTGGTCCTATTTTTTTCCTGATAATAAATATATTATCAATTTGTTATTCCTTCATAGATAAAATGCCTTTTTAAATTGTGGTTGATGTTAAGATTTTTTTTCTCTTTTTCTTTGCTTCACAGTTTTACTATGAAAGACCTTGGTGTGGATTTATTTTTTATTTATTTTTATTTTCTTGTTCTTGATTTATGCTAGGATTGATTATTTTTCTTTTTCTTTCTTTTTCTTTTTTACTTTTTTTTTTTAATTTTTATTGATTTCAGAGAGGAAAGGAGAGGAAGAAGTATATGCCCTCACCAGGAAGAGAGCCATGACCTCCTGGTTCATAGGTCAGTGCTCAACCACTGAGCCACCCTGGCTGGGCAGAACTGGTGATTTTTGACATTTCATTAATTATCTCTTCTCCCCTGTTCTCTCAGTTGTTTCCTGCAAAAACGCCTGTTACTTGTACACTAAATCATCTCATCCTATATTCTATGGCTCTTAACCTCCCTCACATATTTTGTGCTGCATTTTTTTATATCCTTATATTTGCTATCCAGTTTATTAACTCTCCCTGCAATTATATTTAATCTTGTGTTTAACCTTAATTTTTTTTATTTTAAAGGCTATATTTTTCACTTCTACATGTTATACTTAATTTTCAGTTGGACTCTATTTTTTATGTCTTTAATCACTTTAAAAATACTTTTTAAACAATCTTCAGACTAATTACTGCTTTCTCTTCTTCCTAGAGCAATAGTTTCATGTGTACTATGTAAATTTTTTTCTAAACTTACTTTAAGTAGAGATAATGTATGAAATTATTTAAACTTTAGGTTGCATAATTATTACTCATAAAAGGCTTTGCATTTGCTTTTGCCAAATGGCTATCATATTTCACTGCTTAAAAAATATCATTACTGTATATATACATAGTACAACTTTAGACTCTATACTAAAATATTCAGACCTGAGTTTCAGTTTTTCAGATATTTTTCCCTACCCATTCCTTTAACAGACATGATCATCTTTGTTAATTCCCGGGGCTAGTGAATGGGGTTTGTCTTATCTCTTTTCACCCTTTCAAGATTCTGGGTTTTTACAAGGGGCTTGGTTCAAAGGTCTCTCCTTGTACTGTCCCTTTGTTGATGCCCAAACATTAGCTGACCAAGCTTTTATCCAGGTCTGGTCTCCTGGTGGCAGGGTGCAGTTAATGGTCTTGTTCTTGATTTCTGATGCCTGAGAATTTCCTTTCTGTGTGTATATTTAAATTTTTAATATATTTTATCCACAATTTCTATGTTAAGTCAATTTAATATTTTGTGATGAAAACCTGTTTATCTTTCTTTTGTCAATTTCTCTAGGTAGGTTGAGTCTGGGTAATTAATTTTTAGCATATAGATAATTCCTAATATTTCAATTATTTGAATTGGATATGGTAGTGTTTTAAGTCAAATGTTTTCTGGAAATTTTATTAATTTGCAAATATCCTTCATGGAAGTATTGGAAATATTTAGTAAAACAGCAGCAGACCCACTACAAATATCCTATATAATAAAGAGGTAATATGCAAATTGACTGCCATGCCCTCACACAAGATGGCTGTCTCCATGTGCTCACAAGATGGCTACCACAAGATAGCTAAAGCTAACAGGGGAGGGCAGTTGGGGGCGATCGTGCTGGCAGGGGAGAAGTTAGGCACCAATCAGGTTGGCAGGGGAGTTGTTAGAGGTAATCAGGCTGACACGCAGAAGCAGTTAGGGGTAATCAGGCAGGCAGGCAGGTGAGCGTTTGGGAGCCAGTAGTCCCAGATTGTGAGAGGGATTTCCCAGATTGGAGAGAGTACAAGCTGGGCTAAGGGACATGCTCCCCCCCACCAGTGCACGAATTTTGTGCACCTGTATCTAATATTGTGCTCTAGCATTTCCTCTGGGATATTTTTGAGTGGTATTCTTGAGACCTATTTATGTTTCTTATTAAAGAAACCAAATTTTATGTGGTTGCCCAAGGTTATTCATCTAACCTTTGGTCTTGAAAATAAGTAGTTGACAGGGATCATAAATAGGTTAAGAAAGTTTTCAATTTTAGGAAAAAATGTAGAATTAAAAATTTTTTAATTTTTAGATTATTAAATTTCTACTTTTACAGTATTTTTAAAATTAAATTTTTATTAAATAAAATTATATTTATTAATTTTTAAATTAAGAATATGCATTTAAAAAATTCTTAATATTTTTATTTTGGGATATTTAAACCATAACAGAGGGATACAATGAATAATATAAAGAATACTTGTGTGCCTACCATACCATTCTATCAAATTCTAACATTTTGCCCTCCTTGCTTTAATTGTTTCTTTAAAAAGTACTATAAACACAGTTGAAGCACTTTTTGTAACACTCCCAAATCCCATTCTTCTCCCTTATTTTTTTTCTCTTTTTAAAAAATTATAAAATATCATAACATAAAACTTACCACTTTAACCATTTTTCAATGTACAATTTAGTGGCATTAAACACATTTCACATTATCACTCTCATCTGTAGAACTTTTTCATCTTTTACAACTAAAACTCTGTACCCATTAAAAAAATCATTCCCCATGACCCTCTAACCCCAACCCTTGGCAACTAGCAGTCTACTTTGTCTCTATGAATTTGACTACGCTAAGAACCTCCTATATGGGGAATTGTACAATATTTGTCCTTTTGTGACTGGCTTATTTCACTTAACATAATGTCTTCAAGATTCATTCACATTGTACCATATGTCAGAATTTCCTTCCTTTTTAAGACTAAACAATATTACATTTATGTATATGCCACATTTTGTTTATCCTTCCATCTGTTGATAGATACTCAGATTGCTTTTGCCTTTTGGCTACTGTGAATAATGCTGCCATGAGTATGGGTTTAGAAATAACCTTTTTCCTTACCTTCAATTCTTTGGGGTATATACCCAGAAGTGGAATTACTGAGTCATGTGGTGATTTTATACTTAATAGCTTGAAGAATTGCCATATGATTTTTTTTCATAGTGATTGCACCATTTACATACCCACCAAGAATGCACAGGGTTCTAGTTTTCCATTTCCTTGCCAGTACTTATTCTCTATTTTTCGTTGCTTATGTTTTTATCATGCCATCTTAACAGGAGTGAAGTGATATCTCATTGTGGTTGAAAACATTTTTGAGAGACTAATTAATTACCCACTGACTTCTGATATTGCTTAATCATATTTATGTTTGATTCTGAATTTTAAAATAATACTAAGGAGAATATACACTTTAGAAGTTGACTTATTTCTGCTGTATGCCCTCTAGATGGTAAATATTATTATATTTGTATAATTACAGTTGGATTTAAATTTTCAGATATATATATAAGTGTGTTATATATGCAGATGCTAGGAGTATTTGCTAAGAAAAACCCCTGCTCTTTTCCTATTGACTTCCATTACAATTAAAGATTTCACTGGGGAAAAAATTACCTATAATTTTATATAAAATGAAAAAGTTCCTTGCTCAGTGGCAGGCTAACTGTTGAAATTAAACAGAAGTAATGTTTGAAGAGACTCAGGACCTAAACAGTAGTTCTCTTTTCCTTTGCAGCATTTTAAAAATATATTTTTATTGATTTGTTAGAGAGAGGGGGGTGGGGAGGAGAAGGAGACAGAGAGAGTAACATGGGATGGTTGCCTCCCTCCTATACTCTAACCTGGGACCAAACCCACAACCTGGATATGTGTCCTGACTTGGAATCAAACCAGTAACCTCTTGTTGTACAGGATAATGCTCAACCAATTGAGCCACACCAGCCAGAGCTTCTTTGTAGCATTTTTTCTAGTCTTGAAATTTTCCCTTCCTTTGAGTTCTTTCCCAAATCATATGAATTTTGTCCATGCTTGGTATTGCTTTCCTTCCTGCTTCGAATGCTATAAATGTATCTACAGTGTTCATGCATCGGTCTGGTGGGGACCACTCTCTAATAAATTGAAATATGATATTTACTTTTCTAGTAAATGCTGTGCTCTAGTTCTTGTTTTATTCTAGTCTGAATTTTTATCGTTTAAGCTTCAAGTTATATTTTGGAACATAAACTGATTCTCTCCTTTACCTTTTCTTTCCAATCTCATATGCCTAATACATTTATTAGACCTTCCCTGTGCGTGTTCATATGTAATAGATGGTATTGTTGAAGTCACGTGTGAGCTGCATTTAGCAGACCTACGCTTCACCAGCAAGTTTTTTTGCATTGTCATAATTGATACCATCTACCATATACCCTGACAGAGAACAGAACGCGGGATGCAGTAGGCAGGTTGCCTCAAAGAGAAGAGCTGGTGTACAAAGCTCCCTCAAAAATCATAGTCATTTGTGCTCCTAAAACCATCTTACATGCTTTTTTCAGGAGATTAATGGGTGAGTCATAAAATAGGATTAATTTTTTTAGCCAAATTCTAGTCAGAAAGTTGTGTTTCCTAGGTAGTGTTCTCTTTTAACTGCAAAGCCTTCTTTTGAGACTATTTGCAAAACACTAATGCTATTGCATTTCTTCACTTTTAAAAATAATCATGAACGTAGCTATTGAAATTGTTAACCTGTCCAGCATTTCTGCTCAGGTTTATACTCAGTTATATCTTCAGCTAAACTATCCCTTTTATGAGAATAAAAAAGGAGTGGTGAAGGTACACTGAGACCCCATAGACTCTCCCCAACACATACATCTTAGAATCATAGAACCTTATCTAATCCGGACCAGTGACTTGAAAATATAATTTATTGGTCACAAGGTTGATAATATTATGAAATGTAAACCAACAAAACAATCACTGCTACTATTTCATATTGATTTCACAACTGCTCAACTCTCTCACAAGTTATTGTTTTAATAAGTATATTTTACATTCTCATAACAAAAGCATAAGATGACCTTTTCCTATAAAATCTCAGTGTACTGAGGTTGATCTCCTTTTTCCTCACTAAAGAGAAAATCAGATTTCAGAGTGTGTCTTCACATAGCAAAATTTTCATCCACCATATTCACAGAATTTTCAGGTATAAAAGAGACTTTATCTAAAATTTCATCTATAATTTGATTTTTAAAACTATACTATATGGCTATATGCCTGTGTGTGTAATAAATGTATGGGTTCATTGCTGTACTTGATGCTGGCGTAAAATGTTGCCATATTTGTTTTATCATGACAAATGTTTGAATATATGTGAGTGATTCCATGCCTTGAAAATGCATCTGCATTTCAGGGGGAGAACAGGATACTTCAGGTCTCAGGCTAGATTTTTAATGTAAAATTAATTCCTTTAAAAGAAATTTTAAAGCACAACATTTTTCTAATGTACATTAAGGGTGTTGGAGAAGTTCACTGAAGCATATGCTCTGAGCTTTCAGAAGCAATCTGTAGTCAGGCATTTTAAATGAAAATTGATTTGTGATTTACATGGTCAGTGGAAAGAAAATTAACTTATGGAAGGTGGTAATGATATATTAGACAAGTAAAAAAGTAGGTGGTGATCTAGTGGAACTAAAAGTCCCATCTGGAAGAATTCTGTGACATTTTTACATTTATCTGTGTTCTGCATGAGTTGTAATGTTAGTGGTAATTTTATGGGACTGAACTGAAATGAAAAGGGTGTTATCACAGATTGCCTACTATATAGGATTGTGTTCAGTGGAGAGTCCTGTATCCTTTTCTCCATTTTCCTATAATATGACTCATTGCACTTTTTTCAGCTACTGTTGTTGAATGCATTCAGCCTTTTACTTGAGGTTATTAAAGAAGAACATCAAACGCTCACAAATACAATCTAACCACACTTTTAAAAGCTCACTGCAGCTTCCCTTTAGTTCTGCATTGTTTAGGTAATGTCCAACAATGAACCTTTGAAATGTACACGGAAGAAGCAAGTGGACTGAGTAAAAAGCTTTTTTACCCTTTGTTGTTGTTGTTGTATATTTTTCCTCAAAAGTATGATTAACAACTCACCAAACCTAGAGCATGTTAGCAAATGGGAAGTTTATATCTTCCTAGAAATGGATCCTTCAGAAGTTGCCCATTTTCTCCCTTATTTTTTAAAACACAATCACAATTCTTTCTGTGTTCAGAGAAGTATGTTCAAGGAAAGTGAAACCTCTTCCTTTTCTGTTTGATAAGAAATGCTCACCATATTTTAGTATTAGTTAGCTAGTGTGGGTTTTTAAAGAAATAATGCATAGTGGCTTTAATTCCATGTTATTCTGTTTCCCTTTACATGTACAGGTGGCCAGGACTTTTTGAAAGTATATTATTTATGAGTTACTGCACCTTAAACTTCATAATTTAAATGCTTTGACCCTGTGCTAAAGCATAAGCCATGAAATTATTTGCCTTAGAATTTTGAAATCCATTTCCTGTCTCTTTTATTTCCTTTTCTTTCATCCCTTCCTCCATGAGCCACAGCTGAAAATAAGTAGAACTACTTAAAAATTATAAACATTAAGGTCTGTGGCTAACTTCTTACTTTTGTTATATTTAAACTAGTAAATCCACAAAATGTAAAAAAAAAAAAAATCTTCCATTTAGGATCGCCAGTTCGCTTGCTTTCTTTTATCTTAAACTAGTAGCCCCGGTAGACTGCCTGCTGCTTCCACGGGAGCTGGTGGGAACCGCAGCGGGCCACCGGGAGCCACGCTGCCTCCACCAAAGGCATGCGGCTTCCGCGGGGGTGGGAGCCAGCCACCAGTGCCCACGGGAGCTGCACTGCTTCCCGGAGGCCTCCCCACCATCCCTGTCCATGTCTGCTCCGGGCCTCACCTGGGCACACAATCTCCTCCTGTCTAGTGGTGACCCATTACAGAGTCCTGGCCTAATTTGCATATTCTCTCTCTCTCTCTCTCTCTCTCTCTCTCTCTCTTTCTATATATATATATATATATATATATATATATATATATATATATATATATAATAAATACATATATGTGTGTATATATATAATAAATACATATATATGTATATATATGTAATATATGTATTTATTTATAGATTAATAGTATAGAGTGATTTCTTAATTTAAGAAATCACTCTATACTATTAATCTACAAAGAAAATAGCTAGTTGTTTCAGTAGATTAAAATAGTAGATTTTCAGTAGATTAAAATAACATATTATCCCTGTAACTACAGTTCTGACTATCAAGCAGGGCTGCCCACTAGAATCACTGGGAGCTTTATAGAGAATATCGATGCCTAGCCCACATCAGAGTTCCGATTTAATGGGCCCAGGGCACGTCCTGACATTGGAGCCTCTTAAAAACTACAGCTCTGTAAGAACAGGCCAGAGGGAAACTCTTGGTGAAGTTAATGGGGAGAGAGACCAGGGGTGGCCCAGGGAGCAGGTGGATTCACTCCTTCCTTACTGAGGGACACAGCTCCGCCTTCTTTTCCTGCAGGCCCCCGTTCTTATGGGTCAGGAATCATTATTTGACCCATAAAATTTGAATTTGTGCATTTGACCCAAACACACATGCAAACAGATTTTAAGAGAATTCTGCTTTTTTATTTAAGTGCATTTTCAATGTACTTTGCTCAAAATGTACTTTGAAACTTTTTAAAATATTTGATTATTTAAATTGAGATTTTTTTTGTTCTGATTTAAAATAAAATATTGGGGGGGCAGGGCAATGGGAAGATATGTATACATGTAACACAATAAAAAAAATAAAAAATAAAGAATAAAAAAATAAAATAAAATATTGAAAAGCTTGCTCCCGAGAGCCAGCTAGAAGTGTCTGTTTTTGTAGACAGAGAATGGTCTATTGTTTCCATCCTCTTAGCTTGATTTTCAGTTGTTTCGTTCAAATGGAAAGCAAAGAGTAGGTAACCCTACCAAAATGTCCTCTAACATCAGGACCCAGGACTGGAGCTGTGGATGCTGACGTAGCATTAAAACAACTCATTTGACATCCATCCCTCCTGTCATTTCTGCAGCCCGTTCAGTTCATAACATTTCTAGGGGAAAGGTCACGGGTCTGTCGCCAGCAGTGTTTTTGTCACTCAGAAAATAAAATGGGGTGGTTAATGATAGCTGGGGCAGCCTGTGTAATCACGGGATGCTGCTGAGGTCAATATTCCATATTGGCTTTCCGTCCTGTCCATCTGAAACAATATACTGGAGTAAATGTAATCAGTAAGTGGTTGCAAATGAATCTTTTAGGGACATCAGCATTACAGGAACAGGAGATTCAGGAAGAGATGCTGAGTGGCTCTTTGGGTTTGTAATTGCAGTCCTGGGAATCATTAGCCTAATTAATAGCTGCTAAACCTGGGACCCTTGCTCCTGGGCACGTGGGTTAGTTTGCAGTTGCTGGTGGAGGAATGTCTTTTGGGCTCTGCAGAAGGTATTAGTGGGGTAAACAGACCCCGGGGACCAGGCTCAGGCGCCGGAAAGCATTCTGGCCCCCATCTTTCCCTAACCACAAGAACATCCCTGGTGATCAGATATCTCTCTCCGCAGACCACAGAGTAGTAAGTGGTGGTGGAGGAATGGGATGAGGGGATCCATTTCAGCACTAAGTTCCTGTTTCGTAAAGCAAGCCTTGAATATATGCTGCTTCCAGTGGCTTCATAGCTCTGGTGGAAAGGAACACAGCGGCCCTCTTGACATTTACTGTGAATGTATAAAGAGCTCTAGAAAGAGAAAATAACAGGGCCGCCTTTGTGTGTGTTTTCTTAGGCCCTACTTCAGTACACTATCCTTAAGAGCTGGAAAAACACATGTCTGAAGGGTCATCCATAGGCAAAACTGTGAACAAGGCCAAGTTTGTTTCTGAGCCCTCAGTTTTCCTTTGCCCTCTTCAGGGATGCTCATTCTCTCTCCCCTCCTCATCCTACCTCAAAACTGTCCATGTTGCCAGGCTATATGCCCCCTCTCCTCTTTTTTTGTTTTGTTTTTTGTTTGCTTGTGGGTTTTTTTTGTTTGTTTTTTGTTTTGTTTTGTTTTGTTTTTGTTAATCCTCACCTGAGGATATATTTCCATTGCTTTTTAGAGAGAATGGAAGGGAGGGAGGGTTAGAGGGAAAGGGGGATGGAGGAAGGGAGACGGCAGATAGATGGAGAGAGAAATAGAGAAAGAAGTGTAAGAGAGGCACATGGATTAGTTGCCTCCCACATGAGCCTGACCAGGGCCAGGAATTGGACCTGCAACCCAGGCACGTGCCCTTGACTGGAAATCAAACCCACGTTCCTTTGGTACATGGCCGACACTCTAACCACTGTTCAGGGCTATGCTCCCACTCCAGGTCCAAACTGTTTCCTGGGGAAGGTCCCAATGAACTTGTGCATTTTAGCTATAATTCCTGATAATACTTCCAGAAACACTTATAGAAAAGGGAAGACATGAGCCAGGCATCAGTTAACTGGATTTTAGCCGGATGTAATCATTGATTCATTGATTGTCTTACAATAAGCTGATGAATGTAGAACCAGATATTATCTACACAAAAGATGTCATCCCGTCCCACATTTTCCAAGTATGTATCTATTAATGAAACAGGTGGGCATTTTATAATAGCAATAAGTGCCTCTATTTACCTTGTAATCTTTGCCCTAAACAGCTCATGTGATCATGGACGTTGTGAGGGAAAGGGAGATGTTAACTCAAATGTCAGCACTCTAAAAATTTAGCTCACGTGGCTCTCACAAGCACTCAGGAGAAATGGTCATTATTCCCCTGATGTATGCCCGGTAGCTACCCAACTCACAGATGATTCAGAGGTTTACCCACAATAATACAACCAGGAAGCAGCAGAGCCTGAGTTTGAACTTGAGCTTTCTGGCTGGGACTTCCTTGATCCTTCCACTGTAATGCTACAGTGGCCTGAGGAGCTGTGTTTACCCACCATTGGTTTGGAAGATCTAAAATGGCTCCCACAAGCTCTATCAAATGTTCAGTGTAGCACAGTTGGATTAAATAACCTAGTATGCTGAACAGTAGTAGGTGCTCAGTTAAATGATGAATTGATTAAGTGGGGCAACCTCTTGCCTCTTAATATAATATTTCTACTTCCCACAGCACTGGAAGGATTTGCAAGTAAAAGCATAAAGGGGGGAAATCATTGTGGTCCCACATAAGAACTGATTCAAGTAGTTTGTGCCATTCTTAAATAAACCAAGAAAGACTGCCAGTTAGCACTGGTCAGTATACTTACTGTGGCTTTTTTGTGTGCCTGATGAATATTGATGCTAAAATTTTTAAATTGGAATTCTATTCCCCACCCCCTCACACGCACACATAAAGTTCTGTGTGGTAATGGGGTAAGGAGATGCTAGACAAAGGATTAGAACAGTGGCTCTCAACTGGGAGTGATTCCCCCAAACCCAGCAGACAATTGGGAATGCCTAGAAATACATTTTTGTTATCATAACTAGGGATGGTGATGCTATTGGAATCCAGAGAGTAGAGGCCATGAATGCTGCTAACCATCCTATAACACACAGGATAGTCCTCATAACTAAGAATTATTGGGCCCCAAGTATTGATTGTGCTAAGGTTGAGAAACCCTGAATTAGGATTAAGGAGGGAAAATGACAAAGGGTAAAGAAACCTGATTGGATTTACAATTTCAAAGTAAAAGTATATTCTGGCTACAAATTGTGATAAGAAACGAATATTAATGTTGTTAGTTTGACTGAAAAAATTATTCCAGCAACCTTTATATTTTAATAGGATTAGCATCATAAGAAATTTCAATCAGCTCGAAAGAAGTTTCTAGAAAACAGCAATGATAATACATAGCATTTTTTTTACTACCTACTGTATGCCAGGCATTTACTTTATGCTTATAAACATGTTATTTATTCATCACAACTCTGAAGTATATATAATATGTGTTTCTATGTATGATGGGATTTTGGCTGTAAAAGATTGAGTGGTATGGCAGAGATATTTATTTCTGTATTCACCAAACCCCATTTCCTTTTCCTCCTGGACACACCAACCATATTTTCTGTCCTCTCACATTTAAGTGGAGCTCTGTCACTGACCCTGTTCAAGGGAATAAGGATGAAGTGAGATAAGCTCTTCTAAGACTGGCTCCTAAAAATATATCCATGCAATCCTGCATGTTCCCTCTTCCCTGCTGGCCAGATACAAGGAATCTAGTAGAGGACTCCAGGAGCTCTAGGAAATGGCCTCGGTCCCTGAATGACTGTGTGGAACAGAGTCCCTACTGTTCCTCCTGGCACCTTAAGGTAAAAAGAAAAAAAATATTGCAGTTAACTACTAAGAAATGAAGGTTGTTTCTTGGCGAGTTTAGTGTGCCCAGATTAACACAAGAAATCTGTAAGGAAGCTGGGATTTGAACCCATGTTTTTTCTGATCTTGATGCTCCTATTAATGACTACTACATTATGCCACAAACAAATGATTATTAACCTTTTCAAAACAAGTACATACTATTTCCAAAAAACAATGCCTATGATTTTCTCTGTGTTGCTTCTAAATAGAAAAATTATCAATACATCTTTCTCACTATGAAGATTTATAAATTAATACAAATATATCCATAGAGTATATAAATGTTCGGCAGTTTTAGAAGCAACATAAATGTAATACTTTATGATTATCATACAAAGAGACACTATTCTTGATATGCTCTTCACATATTAAATAGTTGCCTACCAGCTGTTCAGCTTTCCAAGCCAAAAAACACACAATTAAATTGATTACAAAGATTTCGGGGGAAAAGGGGAGGGAGGGAGGAAGAAATGGAAAGAAGATAGAAAACTTTTCTGGACTAGAAAAATTAAGTGCTACTTGCCCATTCTTATTCCAAATCATATTAAAGTGCTGACAATGATTGGTAGAGGCCATGAACTAGGAAGATAAGTATTGCATTTCCAAGCTGGAGAACAAAGGGGAACACCTCTGAAATGACTAAGACCCATGATTACTAGATGGAGAACTCCTTAATAAGGAAAATCCAATTTTACAAGTATATATATGTATATATATACCTTCCTCCAGCATGTAGTAAGTTTTCAAACACCTATTGAATGAATCCGAATAGTACTATTTACTACAGTTGTAATATTTGAACACAAACTAAATTTGCTGGTAGATTTCCTTTCACTGGCTTCCAATGATTTCATTAAACACAACATATTGAGCAAATACCATTACAGTGGCAATCATTTTATATGGCTATGACATGTGAAGATCAAAAGTACTTAGAACCCATGTCATTTCCCTGAAATGATGGACTTGCTTGAGGTTTGGGATCTCCTTGTGTGGCATCAATTTCCATGGCATTAATGTAAGACTTGCCCATGAAATGAAGTTTAGTGTGCTCTCAAGGACATCTACAAAATTTCTTAACTTTGTGTGTAATATTTTCAGGAACTATTTTTTTCTTTTTAAGCTTTTGCATTTATTATCAATAATATTTTAGCTTATTGTCCATCACATTGTAGCTTATTGCATATTTAAAATATCTTCTTATAAATTATGTATAATTTTTCATTCACTCATTTATTTATCAGACATTTTATTAACTAGCTAAGCACTTATCAGTTATCCAGCACCTCAATGCACTCTGAATATTACAATATTTTAACACGAGTAATCCAGAGCTCATGGTTTAGTGGGGAAAGAAGACATATAAAAAGATAATTTACAAAATAATATGATAGAATATGGACATAAAGTGGCTATTAAAAAATAATGGGTACATTGCTGGTGGAAATGCAGATTGATGCAGCCACTATGGAAAAGAGTATAGGTGGTCCTCAAAATATTAAAAATGGAACTGCCATATGACCCAATGATCCCACTTCTAGGATTATAGCCTAAGAATCCTGAAACATATATCAGAAAGAATATATGCACCCCTATATGCATAAGCAGTGCTATTTACAATAGCCAAGATCTGGAAACAGCCCAAGTGCCCATCAGTAGATGAATGGATAAAAAAGCTGTGGTACATTTGCACAATGGAATACTATGTGTCTGTAAAAAAAGAAGAATCTCTTAGCTTTTGCAACAACATGGAAGGGCCTGGAGATTAAACTAAGCAAAATAAGCTAGACAAAGAAAGAGAAATAGCACATGATCTCACTCATATGTGGAATTTAATGAACAAAATAAACTGACAAACAAAATAGGTCCAGAGACATGGATGCATGGAACAATTTAACAGATATCAGAGGGAAGGGGAGTTGAGGGATTGGAAAGAGATAAACCAAATACATATGGGCATATATGCATAGTCCATGGACACAGATAAGAGTTGGATGGGATGGTGGCTGAGTAGAAGGGGGAAAAGGGGTGGAGAATGGAGGAGTTCTCTAATACTGTCAACAATTTAAAAAGAAGAAAAAGAAATGATGGTCTTATCTATCTTACCAAAAACATATTTATATTAAATGGGATCCTGTTTTAATATTTATATTAAATGGCACTTGTTTTTTCTCAAAATTATTTTTAACTTACCTTTTTAAGTTAAGTTGCCAATATTGTTGGTGATTTAATTAGTAATTTTTAAACACTATTTTTATTTTTATTTTCAATTACAGTTAATATACATTATTATATTAGTTTCAGGTATACTACTACACCCCAATGATTTGACATTACATAACTTACTAAATGATCATCCGAATAAATCTCACACTCATTTGACATTTTACATAGTTATCAGAATATTATTGACTGTGTTTTCTATGCTGTACTTTACACCCCCATGACTATTCTGTCACAACCAATTTGTACTTCTTAAAACCTTTACCTTTTTTGCCCATCCCTCCAACCTCCCTCCCAATCTGTATCTAAATGTTCTCCCATCTGTATCTAAATGGTTTAGGCCACAAGGATTGGGCCAAAACCGGCAGTCAGATATCCCTCTCACAATCTGGGACTGCTGGCCCCTAACTGCTCACCTGCTTGCCTGCTTGGTCGCCCCTAACTGCCTCTACCTGGCCTAATCTTGCCCCCAACTGCCCTCCCCTGCTGACCAATTTGATTCTGATTGGTTAGTTCCTATGCCAATCAGCATCAAAAGCTCCACCTCGTAAGCAGCCATTGGCTTCTCACAGTTGACTCCGATGTGGTTCTGATTGCCAGTCAGTGTCTCTAGGCCTATCTCTGGGCCTGATCAGAGAGGAAGGGCTGATCAGTAGCCCCATTGGAGGCCCAGAGAGAAACATAGGCATGGCTGCTGGTGAAGTCCAGGGAGAAAGAGAGAGGTAATGGCTGATCAACAGCTGCATAGCGGTGGCAGATCAGACCCTGCCTCTCTCTTTGGACCTCTCTCTGGTCCTGATCCACAGCCCCCTCAGCAGTCAGTGCTGGGTTGCCATGCCTACACTGCAGCATTCAGTGCTGGGTTGCTTTGGCGACCCATTACTGACTGCAGGACTGACTTCCAGTGTGTTGAGCCTTCATTCATTTTGGACATTACCAACCCTGGGTTTTTATATATTAAGATTTCTATTTTGTTGTTCATATTTTCTTGAGAAGACACTTTAACATTTCATATAATACTGGTTTGGTGATACTTTTGCTTTTTCTTGTCTGGGAAGCTCTTTGTCTTTTGATTCTAAATAATAGCTTTGCAGGGTAGAGTAATCTTGGTTGTAGGTCCTTGCTTTTCATCCCTTTGAATATTTCCTGACAATCCCTTCGGACCTATAAAGTTTCTTTTGAGAAATTAACTGACCATCTTACTGGAGTTCCCTTATAGGTAACTAACTGCTTTTTTCTTTATCTTTGAGCTTTTGCATTTTAATTATTATGTATCTTAGTGTGGGCCTCTTTTGGTTCATCTTCTTTGGATTCTCTGTATTTCTTGACTTACATTTTTTCCCCTTCACTAAGTTAGGGAGTTTTTCTGTAATTTTTTTCAAACAGATTTTTAATTTCTTGCTTTTCTTTTTGCATGGTATGCTTGAAGTTGTCCCAGAGGCTCCTTACACTATCCTCAGTTTTTTTGGATTCTTTTTCTTTTTGCTGTTCCAAGTGGGTGTTTTTGCTTCCTTATATTCTACGTTGCTGATTTGATTCTTGGCTTTTTCTGATCTACTATTGATTCCCTGTAAATTATTCTTCATTTCAGTTAATGTATCCTTCATTTCTGACTGGTTCTTTTTTATGCTATTGCAGTTCTCACTAAGTTCATTGAGTGTCCTTATATCCAGTGTTTTGAACTCTGCATCTAGGAGATTGCTTGTCTCCATTTTGATTAGTTCTTTTTCTGGAGTTTTGTTTCATTTGGGCTATGTTTCTTTGTCTCCTCATTTTGGCAGCCTTCCTGTGTTTATTTATATGATTAGGTAGAGCTGCTGTCTCCCAGGCTGGGTAGTGTGGCTTACGATAGTAGGTGCCCCATAGCCTCCCTGTTTTCTCAAGCTGAATATGCAAGGTATGCCTCCCCTATTTGGGCTGTCCACTCACCTATTGTAGTTGAGCCTTGATTGCTGTTGGCACATCAATGGAAGGGATTTACCCAGGCTATTCAGCTGCAAGGATCAACTGTGCAGGGACCCACCACACACAGCAGGACTTATTCAGTAAGACTCTGGTGCCCACTGAGTCCACCACTTGAGTGTGTCACTCGTAGAGGTAGTTGAAAGGTGGTGCTTCAATGTGGTCTGAAGTTATCCACTAGGTGTGCTAGCTCGGGGGCCTCCCAGGAGGTGTGGGCCAAGATCAGCCACTATCTGTATAAGCAACAAAGCGATGGCTACTTCTTATGCTGGGTTTGGAGGTGTCCAGGCAAAGCTAAGATACGAACCAAGGCCTGCTGCTGCTAGTGCCCAGCCTGGGACCACTTGGTGAGAGGTACAGGGCTTGCTGAGACCAGATGCTGTTTGTTTGATAGATTTTTAGGAAAATCTGAAGCATGAGCCAAGACAGACATTCATACTAAAAAAAAAAAAAAGCCACTAGAAACAGTTTTGGTGGGCCCACAGTTGGGTGGGGTGGGTCCTCAGAGAATTGCTAGGGAGGGGCAAATAGTGTATGTCAGATTGACTGAGTCTCAAATATGGCAAATATGATGCCTACCTGCTGAGTCTGTTGGAAGAGGGCTCCACTCTCACCCTGATGCTCAACAATTAAGTTATTCACGGTACGTCTCTCATGTCTTTCATATTGCTGCCCCATGCTAGAACTCTGAGGGAGTGAGTTCAAGTTTGTACATGGGCCCTTTAAGAGAAACTTTCTGGGTCTCTAGCAGCCTCAGTTTCCCTCAGTCCCAACCCCACTGGCTTTTACAGCCAGAAGTTATGGGACTTCTCTTCCTGGCCCTGAAACCCTAGGCTGGGGAGCCTGGTGTAGGACCGGGAGCCTCACTCTTCAGGGAGGACCTCCACAGCTGAGATATCCTTCCTCATTTTTATCTGCCACACGTGGGTGTAGGACCAGCCCATTCATGTCTCCACCCATCCTACCAGTCTCAATGTGGCTTCTTCTTTTATCTCATAGTTGTAGGACTTCCATTCAGCTAGATTTCAGGTGGTTCTGAATGATGGTTGTCCTGCAGTTTCGTTGTAATTTGGATGTTGTGATGGGAGGAGGAGAGTACTGAGTTTACCTATACCACTATACTATCTTGACTAGATACTTGGCAAATTTTAATCTGATTAGTAATTTTTAAAGAGGTCACTGCAAAGTTTTTTGCACTGTCTGTTCTCATTCTTTGGGGTTGTGGGAAGTGTCCATCCTGAGTAATGCTAATGTTAAAACATTCAAACCTGTAAAGAATATTTTTGAGTTTATTTGAGGCAAACTGTCGACCCTTGCCAGGAAGCTGTATCTCAACAGATTGGGATACTGCTCCAGAGTAGCGGTCTCCAACCGGTGGTCTGAGGACTACTGGTGGTCTCTGTTCCAAAAGGTTGGCAACCGCTGCTCCAGAGAATGGTGGTTTCTCATCTATTTTTACACATTGCAATCAAAGGAGGGCATGTAGGTGGGTTACATGAAATCTGGTGATGGATTAGAGAGGCAGAAGAAAACAAAGTGGGGAAACCCCTGGGATTGGATAAAAAGTAAAATGATACTGGTAGACACATACTTGGGTGGGTGCAGGATAGTTAACAGTCAACAATTAACATGATAACAATAACAATGAAGGAATTTGTGGTATCTGTCCTGGTGCCCAGGCACATTAGGTTGTGCCCCAAGAGGTCTGGAAAAAGGGAAGTTACAAGTTACCTAGACATTTCGAGGATATGTCATCATAGGTGCAAAAGACACATAGGCTCTGTTAAGGTAAAGGTTGGCCTTGTCAGTGAAGATACCAGTTTAGGATATAACTACCCACCCTAACTGCTTTTAGTTAAAGTTTAATTTCAGACCATCCTTTGTGGTTAGTTTAGGTCTCTGAGTTTGCAAGACCCCCATGCTGGCCTTCCCTGAGCTGGCAAGTTACCATGTGGCCCCTTTGTCTACAATCTCAAGGATGATCTCCTCCCTGCCTTCACTGAACCCAGAGGAAGCATGCCTAGGGGAGTTGGGTGATGAGCTGGTTATGGAAAGCCAGGTATAGCTCCTGGATATCTTTGTCCCTTCCAGGCGTCCCTTCACACTGCCTTTCTCAATACTATTATCAGCAGCAGGGTTCTGCTAACATTAGCCATCATCTCCCCCGAAGAAAGCGAGCCAGTGTCACCTCACACAATTCGGTTATAATACTGAACCTCCTGATGACTCATTTTCTCCTGCACAGCTGAGTCTTTAAAAAAAACATAAAACCCAATAACTTTAATTATATCAATCCATCTGCTCGGTTGTTCCCACTTGTGTTTTCCAGGCTCCCGGTTGTGAAATAAGAGGATGTGGATCTTTCCTCTGAGACTTTTCATTAAATGGTATTCAACACAGAGAAAGGCAGTATTGAATCTTTAATGTCCTGCTACCCATATATATATATATATCCTCCTTGTTTTCATATGAATTTTATGGACACTACATCTTTAGCACATGCTTAGCATACAGCACCTTAAGAGTCCCACCCTGAGGAAAGTAACGGTAATTTCTCAGATAAAATACACATTTCCCTTTCAATGATAAATTGTCCCATTCAGATATTGAATAGGATGGTACTCTAAGGATTTTTTTTTAATCCTCTCCCGAGGATATATTTTTATTGGATATATTATATTGATGTGAGGGAGAAACATCAATAAGTTGTCTTCATACATACCCTGACTGGGGTCCAAACCACAACCTAGGTATATTCCCTGATCAAGAATTGAACCCATACCCTTTTAGTGTATAGGATGATGCTCCAATCAACTGAGCCACCTGGCCAGGGCTAAGGACTTCTTATGATTAGAGTTATATTATTGAGAGAAAAACTAGATTATTGGATGAAAATATTTTGCAGGCCTCTGATCAGGCTTGGTGCCTTCAGTACTGCCCTGTTGAGCACCCTTCTCCCTGTATTCTAACTGAATGTCCCCTATTCCAGAAGACAGAGTATAAATCATACCCCCTGGTGTTGTGCAGTGGTATGGCCTGGGCCCTCTTAAGCCTTTGCCTCTATAAGAGTTGATGTGCAGAAGGTTATTTTGATCCATTATTGGATTTAATGTTATTTTCAGATGAATATAGATGTGACCGTGCAGCTGTGTGTCCCTTTCTGGAAAGGAGGTTGACAGTAAAGGAATGACATTACACCTGATGCTTTGGAAACTCACTTTTCTTTGTGTAGTGTGTTGGTAAATATGAGGCAGCCTCTCTCTAGATGCAAAAGCATCTTTTGTTCCAATTATACCACTTACCCTTTTTCTATGTGAGCAAAACTATTTAGTTCAGACTTACCAAGAAATTTTCTCTCTACTAATGTCAACTTTCTGACCAACACATTGCATTTTTCGTGCAATCATTAATGCCATTGTTTCCATCTACTTCTGTTATATATAACATTTTTCTAGAAGTAAAATTATCCAGGTAGGGCACCAGCCAATGAAGTAACTTTTTTGCCAGACTGCTAACTGAATACAAGCTATCTTGGACATTATTCCCTGGGCTTGGATCTATCAGTGTGATGAGAAGCTGATTTTTTTTAGGCTAATCTTACAAAACACCTGTCTTCCTATTTTAGTTCATATATTTCTAGTGCTGTCTTTTTGAGGCTATCTGTTATACCACCAAGGTGATTATTCTAGTTCAGCCTCTTGATTCTATGATTGCTACTTTTAACTTCCTAATTGCTACACCACATTTTCCTTTCCTCACTATATAGATACCTGCTGCTTACATCCTCACCTCTCTTAGCAACCTACCTTTATTTGACAGATCTATAGCCACTCATTTTATTTTTTTAAAAAGGGAAGAAGCAACAAACACAGTATAATAGATGTATCTGGGCAGATCATAGTAAAATTATCATCCTAGTATCAAGTACATGCTCAGGACCCCCCATCTATTATCTTATTTTTACCTGCAACAATTTAGTCATGGAGTTATTATCACTTGCATTTCTCTTGTTCAAGGTCACACATCTAGTAATATTGGGGCTGAGATTAAAAACCCCTGCACAACACTGCACTTTTCCTAATTCCCTGGGCTTTCTCCCCCAGAAGTCAAAGTTTCAGCTTGTCCTCTCTTGAAGGTCTTTGGTGTTGACAAGACCTCTGTCTAGATCACATTATGTTTCATCCTTTTATTCCCCATGCATTGTCTCCACTGAGCTTTTTAACATATAGGAAGCCCTTCCTTAGATTAGCTGTCACCTGGGCCTATTGTAATTTATACCACTTGACATTATCCTGCAGGTAATTCATCCTTGCAAACTGTCACTTTCCACTGTCACCAGAAGCAGCCAGCAAAGGGAAATCTTATGCATGGTGCCTATCAACAGAGAGCCTTGGTGTCACCTGATGCATACCTGGGGAAGATGAGCCTGTACCTCTTGGGTCACTTGAATGTCTTGTTTTCTGAGCAAGAGCATCATTTGATGACTGAAGGAAACAGAAGGGAGGGTTAACCTCTAAGATATGATCATTATTGAAATAAGATATTACATAGGCACATCTGCCTTTTCTGAATCTTCTCTCCTTTCATGTTAAGTAGCAAGATGCAATTATAATATTATTCTAAGAAACTATTAATATAACATGTATGGGTAAAGCAAACTGACCCACCACTTCCTTTTGAGTGCTCAAAGAATCAGAGAACTACAACATTTTCTTTAAGTGGAAGAGACTTTAGAAACTATTTGTCCCCACATTCTCTTAACAACTAAAGAAATGGAGGCACAGAAATATCAAGAAACTTGCTTATGGTTGAACATGACAAGGATGCCTAATAGAATATAACTAAAGTGTCTCTCAAATTAATATCATGGCAATTATATACATTTTTGTACCCCTTACTTTTCTCTGCTTCAGTGGTGTCTGTGATAAAAATAATGTATAAATTATTTTAATGGAATAATGGAAACTTTTCCTGCCTTCAGAAGGTGTTTGCATTTTTTTCCTCATCCTTATGGTTAGAAACAGTTAAAGTACCAGCCCCAACCAATATGTAGTTGAATTTGAATTTACTATATGATGCTCCTGCTTTTCATTTTGTACCATTTCACACCTTGTTCGCATCTTGAGTAAGCTTGTAAGTTTCCAGCGCATCCATTTCTTGTGATGATATATTGTCCTGGTGGAAAATTTCATTTACTGGCTGTGCCCTTTGCTGAACCTGTTGCTAGTCAGGGAACATGATAAGCGTATAAGTAGCATGCTACTTCATTTATCATACATCGTTTTAGACACTCAAATATCTCATATACAATTCTGCATTCTGCACAGAGGGGAACTTCTCTACTCACAGGGGGAAAAAAGATCTTCAAATGAATTGTCAGTTTGTGATATATAAATGTATCCTCTTAATAAAAATTCATCACAGTTTATACTAAATCTGGAAATAACCTTTATTTTTTTTTTATAACCCTGCTAACCACATGCTATCGAACACTAGTAGAAAGGACCTGGCATTTGTGATTTGGTGCATAAGAGAATTGGAAGATATAAAAATGCTGTCTATTTTCAATAATTGAATTACATTGTGAAATAAATCAGGGCATATGTGTTTCAAGGGTTCTCTGGTGCCACACTTCTCACCAGAAGAAGCCCTTCAATATTTTCTTCCTGTTACCTTAAGTGAAAACTGCCATACGTCAGAGCCAGCATTCTGAGAATTTGGAGTTTAAGCTGGAGGAGGTGTGCATCTGTGAGTGGAAAGCAAGAAAAACAAAGCTCTGAGTGAACACCTAGCTTAGAAAGTCTTTTTTAAAGGGTGATTTTTCGAGGCTGCTACACGAGGTCAGGCCCATCTAATTTCAGTAACTTTTCATGTATTGATTTCTACTCTTCCCCTGCCTGTCATCACAGTGCTTTTACTAGCACCCGTGTTTTATGTGTAGTATAAAAAAAAATCTACATTCCTGTCAGAATGGGGCCCTTGAAATTTTGAAAGTAAAACTTGATTTACATTAAACACCACTTCGACTAATTAGGACCTTTCTCAAAGGAATTGTGAACATGAAATACAGCTAACAATTACTTGGTTGCTGTCTCCCTATTCCTTACAGGCTAGAAAGTACTTTAGCCGAATAGAACCCAAATGGAAAAACGAAGGCTACAGCCACTAATATAAAGATCTAAAATATAGATAGTGGCCCTGGCATTCTTATTCATGTGGGACTAAGGTTTTTCAGAAACCACGGTATGTTTCAGCAGCTAGCTCATTTATCCACATGTAAATATGGCTGAGCTGGGCCTGCCTTGCAGGGAAAGATGACTCCAAGATGAAAACTCACATATTGTTTTATAAAGAAGAATGCCCCTTTCTGGAATAAAGGATTAGGTCACAGAATTTAAATGTAATATCACTTCTGGCCACTGAGAAAACACCTTGACTAGATATATGGCAACAAACCACTTGACTTTCTCTGTTTCTCATGTTAATAAAACTCTAAAGGTCATGTTTCTTCTTGCTCTTTGGATCACAAAACCTTGGAGATGCTAATGAAAGCTGTGGATCGTCTCCATGAAAAATGCGTATGTCTTGGGACACACACAGTCTTACATATAATTCAGGGGGTGCAATTATCTGAGCTTCACCCATGGATTCTCGAAGACAGTGGAAAAGGCACTGAGTTCAAATCCTTAGCTCCAAACTGGCCAGGTGATTCAGCCTCTCTGAACTCTGTGGGCATCTGTAGAGATAGAACTTGCCTGAGTGGGTGGTTGTGGGGATTAAATGAGACAGGAAGTGTGCAAGGACAAATCCTGTCCCATGTTAACTGCTTAGTCATTGTCAGTATCCTTTCTTAGACTATCAGGAAGTGAGGCTTCCACTGGAAAGTAGGGCTGTGCCAAATCTGACCTATCACCTGTTTTTCTAAGTAAAGCTTTATTAAAACACAGGCACGCCCACTTGTTTACATAGATTGTGGCTTCCTTTGTGATACAATGGTGGAGTTGAGTAGTTGGGATAAAGAGTATATGGCTTGCAAAATATTTGCTATCAGCCTCTTTACATAGAAAAAAATGACCAACTCTTGCTCTAGAGCTTTTGCCACAAGTCAAGGTCATTTGCAGGTCATTCCCTTTATCCTGATTGGAGGAATCTATTGATCCCTATCATCACCTTGCCCTATAAGAGGCTGGATCTGGGATAGATGTTGACAATTGGTGGCAGTAAATCTGATGATCAAGACTCCAAATCTAAACTGGAATCAACTCAAATGCTCAACAAGAAGAAAATGGATCAATACATCATGGTGTATATGCACAGTGAAATGACATACAACCATGAAAAGAATGAACTGCTACATACAGAAACATTGATCTAGCAAAAAGAAGCTGGGTTTAGAAAGTTACAGTTTGGCTGCATTTAATAAATAGAACATGCAAAACTATTTCATGTAATACAAATTGGAGTTCTGGAGAAGAGAGTGGTCTCTGGGAAACAGGTACAAAGAAAATCTCTTTCTGCTAAATCCCCTTCTGCTAAATCCCTTCTGCTAATGCATTTAGTTTAATATTATAGTTACATATGTAAAGTTTTGTAAGTCTGTATACTTTTTAAAATATTTTTATTGATTTTTAGAGAGGAAGGGAAAGGGACACGGAGAGAGAAACATTGACCAGCTGGCTCTTGCATGCCCCTGAATGGGGATCAAGCCCACAACCCAGGTTTGTGCCCTAACTTGGAATCAAACTGATAACCCTTAGGTGCATAGAACAACACCCAACCAACTAAGCCATACTGGCCAGGGCTGTTGAGCTGTAGATTTCAAACAAATGCACTCCCTCCCTCTACTTAATATGTTTTATCTGAGGAGAGAGAGCAGAATGATCTGAGCTCAGGCTGTCAGGGTTTGATTTCACCACTGACTAGTTATGGAACCTGAGGCAACTCTCTTCATGGAACCTTAGTTACCTCAATCATAAATCAGCCAAATGATTGCATAAGTCTAAATTTCCCTATTTACAATTCCAAATTCCAGACATCTCTGAAAAATAGAGGTATTTTCATAATTCATTTAGTAAGAAAACTGAGCTTAATTAGTATCAGGATATTTAGAGTTTTATCCATCCCACTTAGTGAAAAAAGTAATTTTGTCACAAAAATACTAATGTGTTCTATTATGAAATGCAGTCCTAGAGTATATTAAGGATGTTATATGATGTATGTTATATATTTTCCACATAATTTCCTAAACTATAAAACATTCTGAATTCTAAAACATCTGCTCCAATGGTTTATATAAGGGATTATGAAATAATAGCTGCTCGCAGAGTTTATCATAATTAAATAAATTAATATCCAAAGAGGACTTAGAACAATACCTGGTCCATGCAAACTCTCTACTGAGAATAATATTATTGTGGCCTCTGCTCCCATTCCAAGAAAGCTTGTGACTGTTGTTTTCCATAGAACCAGTTGACACCAACTATAAAAAGCCATCATGAGCCCAGTCTCTAAGGGCCATCATCTATAAGCTTTCCCTTGAGCAAACTTTATGGAAGAGGTAGAAAACTCACAGAGGGTCAAAGCCCTGAATCACCAGGCAACCTGCACAATTGGAACTCTTAAAAGAGATTGTTTTCTATCACATCACCAAGTGGCTACTTCTTCCACTAAGACAGAAATTGCTAAGTGTCCTTGAACAGGTATGAGTATTTCTCTGAAGGAGCAGGAGAGGGGTTTTATCTAGTGCTGATTCTGCCCAGAGTTTAGAAACTACATCATTTGCAGTATTCCTGCTGGGCCATGCATTCAGGTTTAAAACATTTCACTGAATGGAGATTTACTTGAGGACTGGTGGGTAAGAAGGGGCCACTGAGAGAATGGTGCATAATCTGAATTGGGGTGGTTTGGTATGGCTCAAAGGCTGGTAAAGACTTTACATATTTAAGTGCTCTTACATTAGATACATAAATGTTTATGATGCTTTCATCTTCTTGTTGAATTGTTCCCTTTATCACTATGTAGTGTTCTTCTTTGTCTCTTACTATAGCATTTGTCTTAGTGTGTGTGTGTGTGTGTGTGTGTGTGTGTGTGTGTGTGTGTTAATCCTTACCTGAGGATATTTTTCCCATTGATTTTTAGAGAGAGTGGGAGAAAGAGGAAGAGACAACTAGTAAGTGGCTGCTGGGAGATTTGAATACTGATAATCTGCCATGGTGCTTATCACATGATACTAACTTCCTTGAAGCACCTCCATGAACATTTGTTGAGTTAACTGAATTAATAACTATAAGAAATCACCAGTCAAACCTTTTCAGAATCAAAACTGGTTTGATAGAGACATCAGATGTAACTCTTCTTAATAATATATGACATATATGCCATCTTATTTGGACAATGTTCTTCCTTATTTATCCAAGAGTGGGTCAAGAGTAAAGATCTCCAAACTTAACATACTATAGGGTTCTTTATCTATTTTCTGTGATTCTGTCTCAAATCTGTCCACCTGCTGATAGAAAGGGGAGACATCCTCCCCCCTACTTAGCCACTATGTATTTGAGGAGTTTCCTTACTTGGCCAGATGTGCACACTCTCTACGCCAGGCTTCAGTGGAAGTCTAGCATCTCTGTGTGGGAGCACTTATGCCCCTGAGGAGCATGATAGCACCCACCTTTGAGACCACTCTGCAGAGCCCAAAGAGTGAGCAAACCAAACAAAAAGCACAACAGAAAGCCCTTTTATCCTTTCTCATTTCTTGGCTCAGCTATAAGAGAGTTACTTCCCTGAGTCTCCAAAGAGGAGATAAGGTGCTCATTATATGATCAATAATTTAGCTAAGGACCAAGGAAATTGGTGCTACTCAATCAAAACAGACACATTTTTAGAGAGTTTATATCATAAGAGTATGAAAAACCCAGCTTGGTTAAGATAGTACTTAATCTCCAGAAATGAAGTCCCTGGAATCCATGTGATTTGTCTCTTAGTCAGTCAGGAAATTGAAAATTTGATTTTTTTTTTAAAAACTGGGAACCTTTCTTGAAATGGGTATTTGATATTTGCTCTAATCAAGATGCATCTGTGGACAATGAAGGAGTAGGAGGTTATACAGAAGTTTCAGGCCTATTTTTGGTGCCAGGAAATTTTCATACCATTGACAATTCAAGACATTAGTTTTCAACTTCCTAATTCAAGATGCTTGTTAATAGAGGAGACTTAAAGAAACCTTTAATCAAAATAGAAACAGTGTTTGATAAATTTACATTAACTCACTTAATCTCTTCTCAATAATATCCAATGTGAAATAAGAGATATGTTCTCCCAAGGGGAAAATGTTGATTTATATTACTTCCAGATAAAGTAAGATTGCAAAGTGGAAAAACTAAAGACCCCTAAAACTGCATATTTTTTAAAAGACCAATTTTGTGATGATATTTATTCTATCTAATAAAACAGTAACATGCAAATTAACCATCACTCTACTGCACCCACAAGCCACGCCCATAAACCAATCAGGAGTGAGTATGCAAATTAACCCAAATCAAGATGACTATGGCCATGGAGTGAGCAGAGAGAGAGGCTTGGGTTTCCCTGGAGATGGAGGAAGCCAAGCTTTCCACACACCCTAGCAGGCTCAAGCCTCTACTCAAGGCTACAAAGTTTCAATTATAGAAGATAAATCGATCCCAACAAAAATGAACCTCCACCCATGCACAAGCCCTCTTCCTATCTAATAAAATATTAATATGCAAATTGACCATCACTCCAACACACAAGATGGCTACCCCTATGTGCTCAAAGATCCTGCCCCCATGTGGACACAAGATGGCCACCACAAGATGGTCAGCAGGGGAGGGCAGTTGGGAGGGACCAGGCCTACAAGGGAGGGCAGTTGGGAATGATCAAGCCTACAGAGGAGGGTAGTTGGGGGTGACCAGGCTGGCAAAGGAGGGAAATTGGGGTGACTGGGCCTTCAGGGAAGGGCAGTTGTGGGGGACCCAGGCCTGCAGAGGAGAGCAGTTGGGGGGGGGGGTCAGGCCTGCAAGGAAGGGCAGTTATGGGTAAACAGGCTGGCAGAGGAGCAGTTAAGCATCAATCAGGCTGGCAGGGGAGTGATTAGGGGGTGATCAGTCTGGCAGGCAGAAGCAGTTAGGGGCAATCAGGAAGGCAGGCAGGCAAGCAGTTGGGAGCCAGCAGTCCTGGATTGTGAGAGAAAGGTCCAAATGCCATTTAAGCCCAATCCTACCGGGATCCAGCCTAAAGGGGCAGTCAAACATATCTTGAGGGGTCCCAGATTGGAGAGGGTGCAGGCTGGGCTGAGGGACTCCCTCCTCCCCCCCATGCAAGAATTTCATGCACTGGGCCTCGTGTGTGTGTGTGTGTGTGTGTGTGTGTGTGTGTGTGTGTGTGTGAAAGCCTAAATGACCAATCAACTGGTAGCTATGATGCACACTGATCACCAGGAGGCATACACTCCGACCAGTAGGTTAGTTTGCTCCTGGGATCCAGTTTATCAGGACTGCGAGAGTTGGGCCAGACATGCCCTGGAGCCCTCTGGCCCTGATTGTGCATCAGTGGGATCCTCGGCCTGGCCTGCATCCTCTCACAATCTGGGACACCTGGGGGGATGTTAGAAAGGTGGTTTTAGCCCAGTCCTCAAAGTCCAGGCTGAGGGACCCCACCAGTGCACAAATCTGTGCATTGGGTCTCTAGTTTTATAATAGAGCTCAACTACTGTCATTAACTTTAAATTGAGCTGTGTCGTTCCAAGGTGTATTCATATTTAAAATTGCTTCTAAAAGGAAGACAGAAGACAACATCTTACTCCCTACTCCATACCTGTCTATGTAGCCATGGTGAATTTCCCTCTCAGAAACCAAAGTTCCTCATCTATAAGTGGGCACTTATGATATCACTTATATGTAGAATCTAAAAAAAAAAAAAAACACAAACTCATAAAAACAGAACATAATGTGGTGGTTATAGGGATTGGAGGATAAATTAATGTTTAAGGGTACAAACTTGCAATGAGTAATAAGTAAACCATAGAGATTTAAAGCACAATATGATGAATATAAACAACTTTATTATACTATAATCATCAAATTTGCTAGGAGAGTAGAACTGTAGTCTAACCACTAAAATAATTATGTAATATGATAGAGGTGGTAAGTATTGCTACAAGGGTAATCATATTACAATATATAAATGTACATAGTGATCATGTTATGCACATTAAGTCTACACAATGTTTTATGTCAAATACAGTCAATTAAAAAATGAATTGAAAAAAATTTTTTCCTAGGTAAAAAGGAGGATAATTAAAGTCAATGAAAGAAAGTGATGGAGAAAATTAACAGAAGACTAATCAAGTTTGGTCAGTAAATAGTATTAGCTATGAAATCTATTTAGTGTATAATGAAATCTGAAGCATAAATATCATTATTAATCTTTTTAGTAGAATTGTTAGTGCCTGAATAAAATTATTTGAACTTTATAAAAGAATATTTACACTTAGAGTTGTGAAGATTGAATACATTAATGTGTGTGAAATGCCTGGAACAGAATAGTCACTAACATATTGATAGTTCCTTTAGAATATCATAAAATCCCAAAGAACATTATGTAAACCAATAATTCACACATTTCAAACAAGTCATATAATATTAATACAGGAAAGATCATAGCCCAAGGTTATCTACAATATGAAGTTTCCAAATCCAAGCCTGGTATTTAAAATCTTAATTCCTATTCATACTTATCATGAACAGAATCACTCCAACATAAAACTGCCATTATTTCTTCTTCAGTATTACTATAGTTGCCCCTTGCCCAGGAATGAAAAAGATTTGATTTATAAGAATTCCATGTTTTAATGATTCAGAAGTCAATAGCAGCCACAAATATTCCAAATATTCTTTAATATTTCCAAAGGAACATTGGGAATCTCTGAACTTCCCAGCAGTGCATGAAAAAAGGTCTCCTGAAAATGTAAAAAAATGTTATTATCTTGTACATATCTCATAGAAATAATGTGGGGCTTTAGAATTACCCAAGTTAAAAATTTTGTTGAGTGAATTACTAACAAGCAAACCTAATGTCTAATTTGATTCTATAAATCATATAGGTAAATATTTTTAAAGCTTAAACTTGCTAGAAGAAAATATCTGGTGGCCCTGTTTTAAGATCTTGAGTTAAAGATAATCAAATTAATCCATTCACCACACAAGCAGATAGCTTCATAAAATTTTGCCCAACTACAATTTTCATGAGGACTACCCAGTTCTGCTGTACTTCTGAATTCCAAAAAGTGCAAATAATATATGATTGTCCACTCCTCCCCTTTTGTACCACATCATCAGGGTGTCTCCATTCTGTTGATTATTTAGACCCATTGAGAGAATATTAGCAAAGTTGTTAGCCCAAGAATTTGCCTCAGTAGTAATATCTACCACTTTGAAAGAAAATCTTTCTTCACAACTTGACTTTTGATCAATTTTTCACCTTCTACTTAAACTTATCAACAAGAGACTGCAGTCCCTGATAAGTTTTTCTTTATTTGACAGTCTCTTAATTTTACATGCTGGATTAGGATTGAACACAAAGGTGAGTCTCTTTCCATCTAAGAAGAGCTTAGTTGTTGCAGGAAATCAATCAGCCCCAATAAAAACCTTGGTTGTCCCCCTATAACACAAGGGACTGTACACAGTTCCAGCTAAATTGTAGAGGTTACTGATAGGGAGAAAAAAACAATCCTTAAGAAGTAGAAAAAGACCAAACAATTTGACCAAGCATATCATGGCTCTTTTGGTCTTTGTTGCTGCCTTCACCACAATTTCAATTTTTTTTCTTTCTTTCTTTTTTTTTTTTTTTTTTGTATAAACAAAGAGAAGGGAACAAAGATGGCATCTGAAGATAAGCAGTAGATAAACAGAGGAAAAACTTAAATACTTTTCATGATTCAGCTTCCCTTTCTCCTCATTGACCATATTAGGAAGTTCATATTCATGAGTCTTGGGGTAACTGGTAAGAGAGAAAGAAACAAAACTTTAGCATGATTAAAACTGAACTCAAGGCTTTTTTTTTTTTGTTGCCACCTTTTAAGAGCGTCTCATTGGATTAATACTGATCAATCTGGGAGACATGATTCATGAAATCATGGGTTTTTTTCCATTGGTAAATACACAGAGTCACTACTATGTCCCAGGCATTAAGGTTGGCATTGGGACTATAATAAGGAACCCAAAAAGGTCTGGTTTCCCAAGGGACATTTCACTGAAGGCAGTCCTTTAGCCAAAGAAGTGTACAGATTACTTAGTATTTACCAGTAATGTGAAGAGAGAAAACAGTGTCAGAGAAAACAGGGGATTGTTATTTAGATTGAAATAGTGTAGATTTACCACTCCCGAAACCACCTCCCCTCAACACACACACACACACATACCCACTGCAAGTAATATTTGAGGAATATCAATTGTTAAGCCATTGTGCCTGTTACTGAGTCTCTATTCCAGCCCTAATTATTTGATCTACTTAACTTGTCTGAGCCTTTGTTCCATTATGTAAAATCGAGATGACAAAGTGAACTATCTATCTCATGAAATTAATGACTTGATTCCCTGAGAATGTGCTAATTCTTATACTGGGTTTAATAAATATCAACTATCACCACCACCACCACCACCACCACCACCATCATCACTACCATCAATAGTTTTGTTTCCAGTCGTAATAGTTGTAGTAAACTGAGCCCAAAGAATCTCATGAAACAGGGCAATCTTTTTTCTCTCAGTTTTTCCTTAGCCATTTGTTCAATCGATGTTTCTAGCCAAAAAGAGGTTGAAACATGTCTTTCTGATCAGTTTTGTGGTACATTCCAACTCACCTCAAATCTAAGGTGGCTCTTTTATTTAGCCAGTAATCACTCTGCTTGAGGAACAAATTAAAGAACCAACATTTCTTCATTGCCTTCAAATAGTTCAATTTCTGTGTTAAGCACTGCCTCATAAAGTGTTAGTATTTATTTACGACCTCAGTTGGTTAAGGATTATTATTTCCACCATACAGATGAGGACATACAGGCTCAAAGAAGCTCAACAAGTTTGCTTAATGTCACACAACTAATAAATGGCAGGAAAGGATTCAGATTGAGGATTTCCCACCTCAAATCCAACGTCCTTTCTACTCTAATGTAGTCACCGAGGCATTAGTGCACTCATTGACACAACTGGTACTCATCAACACCTATTTAATGAGCAATCTCACTCCCATAAGAGACCATGGAGATGTTTTCGCAATCACTTTCCTAGGCTAGCGTTTGCTTCAACCAAAATCAAAGAGGTTACATACTCTCAAGTTAATGGTCACTTGTGACACAATATTCCAGAACATCAAGTAGTGGCATCCCTGTCAGATCCTGAAAGTCATCTTCTGTTTTCTGGGCACCGCTGCCATCACTGGGTAGTGGTTATGTCTTTCTTGAAAGTCTGAGATGGATCTTTTCCTCAAGAATTACAAGGTACATTCAATTCCTCAGAATGAGTGCCATTTGGACGCCTCAAAATATACCCAATATTAAAGATAGAATTCAGTGTGCTGATTTTTAAAATGAGTATTCTCTTTCCCAGGACAAAAAGCAGGGTAGTGTTACCACTCTGGGAGAAGGGGACATATTGACTTAAGACAAAAGAAGGATCTCGTACCCTTTGAGACAGCAGCATGGAGGGACCTGGAGAGTATTATGCTAAGCAAAATAAGCCAGTCAGAGAAAGACAAGTATCAATGATCTCACTCATATGTGGAATTTAATGAACAAAATAGATGCAGAGACATAGAAGGAACAGACTGTTGAATCTCAGAGGGAAAGCAGGAGAAAGTGGGTGGGAAGAGATTAACCAAAGAACTTGTATGCATATGTGCATAACCCATGGACAATAGTGTGGTGAAGGCCTGGGGTGGGGAACAGGTGTGGGCTAGGAAGGGTTAATGAGTAAAAAAATGGAACATATGTCATATTTTCAACAATAAAGATTATTTTTAAAAAGATAAATCATTAAACTTTGAAGTGCCAGAAAGATATTTAACAGGATATAAGATTTAACTAATATTTCTGGCCAATGAACTCACTTTCATACTAAGCATCAGCAAAGGGAACATTATTAAAATAGTATCTTCCCAATTTAAAAATGAAACAAAACTTAGTAAAGAACCCTTACCCGGGAGCTAATAGAAAGGTATTTCAAAACCGTGAGGTGTGTTCACAAACGCACAGAGGATGAAAGATGATCTCAGCCAATCACAGAACTCTAGTGTGAGAATACGCCTATGGTTGCCAGGTGCCTGTGCCTCTCTGCTGCAACATGGCGATCCAGCAATCACAGACATCCTTTCTGTGTTGAGTTTTTGAGCCCCAAAGGCCTGTGCAATGCATGCATGGATAACATTTTAGGGTGGGTAATTTTCGTGAAATGCATCCATAATACATGCCATTTCCACATCTTCTATTCTTACCATCAGAATAAACGAGGGTGCTTCCAGCAGTTTTCAGTAATTCTGCTGTTTATTTTTGGAACACATACATAAAGCAACTTTCATACCATTAATTCAGAGGTTGAACTCACTTGCCTTGCTGCCGCGGTGTAGTTGTATGTCACATGGGGAAAGAGACGGGCTAGCTTTGCTTGTCGCCACACAGGAGCTCTCTTATCCCCGTGGAGCTGACTGCCCATCTTGCTCCAGGGCTCTCAGAGTCAGAAACAATAGCATTTCCCACCTTTCCCCGGGGGACACCGAAGCCCAGTCTTTCATGGCTTCCCAGCAAGGGGCTCTCTCCTGCCACAGTTTAACTCCCAGACCCCTGCTCCTGAGACTCCTTTTGGTCCCTGACTTTACCAGGTTCCCCGCCAGTCTCTGTATTCCACCCACCCACTCCTCTGACCTTTGGGCCCCAATGTAGCCAAAGAATCTTTATTACAACAGGGCTTGAAGAACAAGAGAAAAATCTGTGTTGTTGCTGACTACTTAATGTGCTGTCACAACATGTCTTTGAGTTCCTTTCTGACTGAATTAATTTCAAGGATTTTTTTTTCCCCTCACCATTAAATTCCAACTTGTACACCTCTCTGAACCTTCCTTCACTTAGCAGATGCTACCAGCATTTTAAACCAGGCTTCGGACCGGGTCTCCCTCTTCGTCTTCGGCAGCACCCCTGGAGTGTGCTCCCTTCTCAGGGAACCTCAGCTGCTGTAATGTGTCTCTTTCCAAACGACACCCACTCCGTTCCTGCTCTTTCAAAAATCATGTCTGGGGAAACTGAGAAGCTCCTTTTGAAGGATTACATTATGGCTTTGATTTTTATTTATAAAACATAAAGGACTAATATATATCAGTTAGGACATTTTGCTTCCAAAGTGCATTGTAGCAAAATAATTGGAAGGCAGTTGCGGTGTGAAATATATGACAGCTTTACAGGACATAAAAAGCAGCTTTTTCTTTGTAATAGTGTAATTGCCTTAAACCCCACAATCATAATTGTTATCAAAAAATAATCCCAAGGAAAGGCTAATATAAGGTGAGCAGACTATTATAAGAGCTCTAATACACTCGATTCCTTGAACAGCAAATGCGGCTCTCAATCTCCGCGTGCTTTTAGTGTCAGTCAGAGAGCACTCAGTCATTTCTGTGCATCAAGCCTGCAGTATTGATTTTTCCACCGGCTGAAACAGCCATATAAGCATAAATTTTGCATGAGCCTTTCACTTTGTAGACTCTCCTTTGGTCAGATGACACATGATGTGAACATGAAGACTATATAATAACAATGCACGGTCAACCTGCAGGCATTACTGCGTGGGTTCTCCCAGCTCTGAAGGACAAAAGCTGGATGGGGAGGGTGCTGCCTGGCTGGTGCAGTGTGAGAGAAAAAAAAATATCATCTCCATCTTGGCAGCCCGGGTACAATTTTATTTTCTACTTCACTCCTGTATTTTCACATCTTTCTAAAATTCCCCACAACACACACACACATTCATGCATGCATGCATGCACACACACACATCTTATCCTCTCCACCCACTCCAGGTGAAACTCAGCCTTATAGAGATCCCCTGTGGTAAAGGCCAGACGCACTTACTGCACCTCCCTCTGGTTTTCTCTACATTGTTTTGTTGTGTTCCATCCTTTGTGTCGGCTCCAGAGACTGAACAGTGTGTAACATTTGATAAGCTCTGATAACTTGCTGAAAAAAAGCCTTATCTAAAGATGTGGCTCACTGATACACAAGTACAAGAAAAAGCAACCCTTCTTAATAACCACATTCCATTTAACCTGCCTTGGCCTTTTTTTGAGATTTCCTTATTCATTAATAGTTCTTTATCTCGTGTCTTTATGATTTAAAATGTTCTGTGTGGAGTGCAATCATTCTGTGAGGAGATTTCACTAGTGGAAACGAGAGGCGAGTGTAATCCTTCCCCAAGTATCTGATACTGTACTTCTGTAACCCAGAAGGCTTAATTGCTAGGTCACAGATAACCTGCCCAGTCACATGAGCTTGGGTGATTTGATGTAATTAGTTTATATTATGATATTAAAAATTCTCAAGATTAAGTTGAATTGGCCTGGGGTTGAGGATAACTATTTTAAAAATCTCTATTAGCCAGGGAGAGTCAACCAAAAGGAGGTCACTATTTTCTTTTAAATAAAGATCATGGTGCAAAGCAGCGTCTTGCCGTAATGAATAATTGCAAATGCATTTCTTTTTCCGTTTGTGCAACCATTTGGAATAACAATAATATCATTCCCCTCTAAGCTTGCTAACCTGGATGACGAGGGGTGCTGAGATTCCAAGTTCAGTATCTCATGAAGGATATAAACTCCACACGTGGGCAGCATTAGCTTTGGGGAATGCAAACACCATCTGGTTTATTTTTAAGGAGAAGTGGACCTGAGATCATCTGGAGTCTTTTCATTGCTCAGAAAGGACACCTGGACTCTCTCATCCTTAATTCTTTTACTATTTCCCGGTCCCAAAGGGGCTGCCTGCCTCTGTGATGAGCTTCATCAATGCTGCTCATTATGTGAAAATAGTTTTGAAAATTATTCTTTTTATTTCCAGTTGATGGTATCATGGGAGATATTTCTACTTAAAACCAAAGTTATTATAGTGAGCAGTAATCTTGATAGGAGTCTCGGCCAAGGAGAATGAGTGAAGTGACTCTTGGAAGCCGAAGCTTGGAAATGAGCCTGTTCTCCAGGCTGGAGAGTGAGGGATAAGGACCAGTTTGTTTGCTCTGAATAGGAAACTAAAAATCTGCGAAGAAAACATATTAAACTCTCTTGCTAATGCTTTATTTGATAAACCTTCTCCTTAAATTGCCTCTAATACCAACTGGTCAAAATAAGGATGCTTTATGGTTAAATTAAAAGAAATAAAAATGAGACCAGAGCTCTTTAACCCAACTAGCTCCCACTTCTGAGGTTCCTCTCCACATTTAGGAAAGTTAGGAAATGCAGTTTCAAGTCTTGGATTCTGGAAGATGTTCCTAAAGACATGGGGGCCTGTGACACGCAATACAATTGTACCCCTGAGAAACCAGAATCTGCCCTCCAGACCACCAGCATGGTCCGTCCTTCCTTCCTTCCTTCCTTCCTTCCTTCCTTCCTTCCTTCCTTCCTTCCTCCCTCCCTCCCTCCCTCCCTCCCTCCCTCCTTCTCTCCCTCCCTCCCTCCTTCCCTTCCTTCCTTCCTTTATCTCTTTTTTGGCTCCTTTCACTGCCCTTTGCCCCCAACCCACACAATTTGATTATACCCAAGTGAGAAAATAAGGAGACTCAAAGACATCAAAGGGCCAGTAACAGGCACCGCAGTGTCACCTCAGTGTCTGTGCCTTGAACCTATCTCTATGTCCAAAACTTGTTCCTGCCCCGTCATTGGCAGGAATGATGAAATGTAATGGCCAGCTCTACATCCTTTCGATGCGTGGCTGTCCTCGTCGTCTCCTCAAGTCTCTGTGGAGAGATCAGCACATAATGGGAAAGGAGGCTAAATTGCCAGAGTCTATCCAGTGAGCTGTGGGAGGATTTCTCATTACCTTCTCATCAAGAGACAAACACCCCACTGTGTTTCCCTTTACCTATCTTTCCTCAGTCTGAATGTGAGCACAGTTACCACTGGCCCAAAGAGAGTGCTGAGGAGGTTGGATAACCCTCTAGGCTAGTTACAAAGTTTAGGGATAAAGTTTAGGTTCACAGTCACCTGAAACAAACAAGCGCGCGCACGCGCGCGCGCACACACACACACACACACACACACACATTGTGGGCAGCCCTGGGACATTCCTAGACCCTATGAGTATTTAAGAATGAGCATTATGCACCCTGGCCAGTGGCTCAGTTGGTTAGAGCATTGTCCCAATATGCCAAGGCTTCAGATTCAATCCCCAGTCAGGGCACATACAAGAATTAATCAATGAATGCATAAATAAGTGCAACAACAAATTGATGTTTCCTTCTCTCTTCCTCTCTCTCAAATCAATTAAAAAAATTTTTTTTAAGAAAGCATAATAGAATGCGGCCAAAACAGCTTCCTAGAGCCTCTTCTGATGGTAGGTAGGGAGAGAGAGAGAGAGAGAGAGAGAGAGAGAGAGAGAGAGAGAGAGAGAAAGAAAAAAATACTTGTTTATTAAGTACCAGGCAGGGAGCTAGGTGTTTATAAATGCTGTAGGGTTTAGTCTTCATAACAGTCTTTCTGAGTATGTAGCATTTTTTTAATTTCACACATGAAAAACTAAGGTGAAGGGAGGAAATGACTTGGCAAAGTCTCTCAGCCAATAAATAACATAATCAGGGTTTGCATTTTGGTCTAATTTGAAAGCTCTCTTTCACTGTTTCACAGAGAAGCCCCTTTTGTACTAGCAGCTGCATCACAATCTGATAAAAGCATTGGGGTTTGAAATGCTTTGGGAGAGAAAATGAGGAGGACGGGGCCTGTCTGTGCAGGTCAGCTTAGGGTATGGGTGGTAAATTTGTTGTTGTTGTTTCAATACTGCATTTATTCAAAAGCACATAACTATGTTATACAATACATAATATACACACTACAGACTTGGCTTGAATAACAAAACATTCTCCTAAGAAAGAAAGTTTGCCCCTGAAGGATCCGTGCCCACCCGAGTCAGAGGCCCTCGTTCACATCACAGAAGCAAGGCGGCAGGGAGTCAAAGTGGGTGTACAAGGGGCACTCCTCGCAGACCTGGAGGTTGGGGTAGCAGCCAGCGGTGATGGACAGGGCCGCAGTGATCTTGTCCTGAGTGACCACGGATGGATGATTTTTTACGGCCAAACGAAAAGGTGGTTTTGAAGGCTTCAGTGTCTTGGCCACTTAGAAGTACAGACAGCTGGTAACACATATCAGCGCAAGCAGGGCCACCAGGATCCCGGCACCAATGCTGAGCATGACTATGGAGTTGATTTGAGAAGTTTTACCTGGAGGAGACATGCAGATGGGTTGTGAACAGGGCTTCCCTCCCCACACAGCCGTGTGTGCTCCTCCTGGGAAGGAAGAATGAATCCCAAACCACAGAGCCTTCTTCGGGGAAAATATGACTGAGTGGGTCCCAGGAGGCTTAGGAGAGACACGTGCAACACCCATGGAAAAGGAAGGGAGGGAGGGAGAGAGGGAGGAATTGGGAGAAAGAATAAGGGGGAGGAAGGGAGGGAGGGAGGGAGAAAGGGAGGAGGGAAAGGAGGAGAGAGAAGAAAGAAGAAATGCTGGGTGGTAAATTTGACCCTAATTCCACACGTAGGTATTGCACATTCTGAAAAAAATAATCCAACAGACAGACAGCTTGAAATAGAGACATCTTTACTTGAAATGAAAGCATTAACCAAAAGCATGTTTGGGAGTTCACACAGCTTTGTCTCCCATGGAGATGGTCCTTCCATCAAATTGTGCAGAGCTTCCTGGGTGCAGAGGTCAGACACTTGGATTTGGAGAAACATACACATTCTTTTGTTCATGCATCATGTTCAGAGTCTGCATTTACTCTTCTCCCCCCTTCCCATCACCCTCCCCCAGAATTCCAGGGGCTGCTTGTGGCATCTTACCATACAGTAGACCTTCTTGAACCCCCTATAGAATATAAACCCACTGGCACACTTTATGCCATTCTCCCTGACTTATTTTTAGCCATAGCTCTTAACACCATGTGACAGACCACATATTTCCTGGCGTATTTGTCCATTTTCTGTCTCCCCCATGGCATGTAAGTTCTAGCAGGGCAGTGACTGTGGGTGCTGCTCTCTACTGGCCTGCCAGCTCTGCGATATTGCCCACTGTGGGCATTCCATCAACATTCCTGTGCTGAAGGGAGCCTAAATGACTCAGTTTCCCCCTTCAGCTGATAGAACCCATCTAGAGACAGAAATGTCCCATCAGTCCCCAGCATGCTGCCCAGCAGAGAGACCCCATGAGGAATGTTTAAGCTCAACAGAGAGACTCCATGAAGGACTCTTGTATCCACATGGAGGGATGGTTTGGAAGCTAGAGAATTTCCAAGAAGATGCCAGACCCTAGACGTGTCTGTTGCCTTCTTTGGAGAGAGAGAGGGGGGGGGGGGACCTGTGTACTGACAAAGGCTGGGAGCTGGGGAAGTGCAGGGCTTGCTGATTGAGGTGCTGGGGAGCACCTGGCTAACAGAGCCTCTCTTCTGCAAAGTCTATAGTGGCTTGTGATAGACAAGCTTTATAAAAATAATAGCAATAATAGCCTTTATTTAATTTTGGTCTTTCTCCATTTTCTGTACATTGCCTTTGGGCAATGTGCAGCTTTAATAAATAAACACACACCTTCTAATGAGGGAATGAAATTACAGAATTGCTATCAAGCCCAGAACAACAGCAGATCACTATTGCCCATGGTCACCTAAATGAGAAGCATGTAATGTAAGTCACAATATTGAGAAGCCAGGGACCCCAGTGTTGTGCAAAGTGATGAAGCGGATAGAGGGGGAGGTGGGAGAACATGGAAATGCCTAAAGCAACTACTGAACATGTGGCACTCTGGAGAAACCTTTATTTCCTTTCTCTTCTAAGTTTATGATGAAGTTATTTAACTGTTTGGTACTTATTATGCTTCCCCATTAATTTAACCAAACTATTATTTTTTTCTCTTAGAATTTATTTATTAAAATTCTGCCTCTTAATATCTGGATTCATCTCAATTGATTTGCTAAAATATGTCTTGCCTAGAATGTGTTTTGTAAATATGGGACAGTAAGCTACAAGATGTTGCCATGAACCCATTCAGAACTCAGGACACACTTTAGGCTCATTAGAAAATCAGTGCCAACAAAGTGTTCATTAATCTGTGCTTTCTTCTCCCATAGCACATGCTACTTTGTGTCGTCATTTTTTCATTGTGCAATCTCCCAACACTTGCCCAGAAGCTAGACATCTCGAGGGCAGGCACTGGTTTATATGTCTCTGGATTTGAAACCCAAGCACAGACCCTTGCACAAATATTTACAGAACGTATGAAAGACTGATTAATTTGAAAACCAATGACAACAAGATTTAATTCTTTCCTATTTCTTTGCTAAAATATTCCAACAGCTAATTGCTCATCCAGTCACAATGTTTTTTTGCACATTTCCTTAAAAAAAAAAAGGGTAGCTCTTGTATTATCACCAAATAGTTTCAAAAGAAAAAATTAAGATTTATAAATGAATGAGCTTGAATATTTCCATCCCCATTGCATGCTGGTCTTGCTCTTTCAATGTGAGTAGAGGCTCACTCTAAAAAAGAAAGAGGAAACAATTGAGTCTCAGGAGGCTAACTTTGACAAACCACCAGGACCTGTGTTGTACTTCCAGTGGCCAACATGTTGCTTCCCACAGCATCTCGACTTATCTCCATGCACCTGTAGCACTCTGGTTAGTCATAATTGTACTATACCTTGCCCTCTGCAGTCACTTGCCTGCCCTCCTTCTGGTTTCTGATCCTTTTTGTAACTTCAGTGTCAGTATTCATTGCCAAAGATCTCTTAGCTCCTAATTTCAAATTTCAGAGAGAAATATTATTGGCCCTGCTCATTCCTTTAAGCCAGAACATATCCATCCTTTAAGAGAGAATTAATTGTGAATTGGAACACTGTAGAGACTTAATGAAGAAATTGGGCCCAGTTCATAGCCTTAGCAGATACATGAGCTCTAAATATAAAGGGTTTTTTAATCTTATAATTCTACTCAATCTGTTCAGATCATTCTACAGCCCAAGTACAACCACACAGATTAATCTACAGAGAATTTAAATAATCGGTTTATTTATAAGATATCTAGGTAGTTTTGAGAGTATAAATATATCCTTTGATTAATAACTGAGTATACAAGTAAATAATAATTTGAAACATTCCTAAGAAAAAAAAACAAAAGTTTGGTTTTAAAGAAATTATTACAATGTTTGAAATTAATATGGCTTCTTTAAATCAAAGTACAAGTGGCCTACTCACTTAGTGATAAACATTTACTGTTGTCAAAATTATTTTCACAGGTATAAAAGTGTACCTTCACAGAGTGAATGAGCATATGCTCCACTGAATTATTAGACATGCCTAATGGAAAGAAGACACTTTATTCTCCATGTTATGATTCAGGACAAAGAGGCATGCCTTTTTTCATCTTTGAGTGTCTGGTGTTGAGCTCAGAATCTGACACATAGTTAGTGGTCAATAAATGTTTAGGGAATTAATAATAAATGAATATGGTCTTAATATTTGGGGAAATGGAGCAGAATGTAAACTACTTTGAGAAATAAAAAGGTTTTAGCTCAAGTTATTTAAAAATTAAACCAGCTAAATGACTGGTTTTGATTAGCTGATCATCAGAGAAATCATTGTTAGCTTGGCACCTGTCTAACTTTAGAAGTGACAGTTATGGTCTTGGGTAAGGAAAAGCATTTCAGGCCAGCTCTCCGTCAAAAGCGAAGGGCACTCTCAGAGATTCAGATATTTAGTCTATGGAAGCTGGTGTGTGGATATCTGCCTTTTCATTTTCTTCCCTTTTGAAAACAGTCCTCTGCCTCCCTCCCAGTTTTTGGACTGTGAGCTTCTGCTTTTCCAGCTCCTAGCACATTATTTGCTGAGTGAATGGGTTGCTCTATACTTAGACAAAATGGAAACCCACCCAGGAGTGCAGGACAGTGTCTCAAGGGGTTGGTAGAATTAAGGGGGCTACAAGTAGAAGAATGATTTGTGCCCCTCCCAACTCAGTCCCTTGAGTTCTCCATTGATGCTTCTTTGTTCCACACTGAGACCTTTAGGTGTACTCTAGACCCTGTCATTTTTCCTCTTTCAGAGCTTTCATCACTCTCAGCTTATTATTTGTATAATTCTTCTTTTTCATAAAATGTGGCCTTGGACACAGTACACCTTCAACAAGTACTTGCTACAAGAAGGAGAAAATCTGATGAAGCAAATGAACAATATGCTCAAAAGCTAGGAAAGCCTAGATGTTGACATTCCCCAGAGAAGATGGCATGAGGCTGAGGGGAAAAAGAGAAATGTCACTAATTCTTTAGAGGGTAGGAAATGAGTTAGGAAGGGCAGAAAAGAATGTATTCCATGTTAAACTCTCCTTATGGTAGGCAAAATAATGTTGCCCTCACCTCCAAAGTTGTCCATGTTGTCATCCCTAGAACTCATGAATATGATATGTTAAATGGCAAAGAGGAATTAAGGTTGTAGATTGAATTAAGGTTATTAATTTGCTGACTTTAATATAAGGAGAATATCCTGATTATTGAGTGGACCCAATCAAAGAATTTCTTAAAAGCAGAAGAGAGAAGTGGAAAAGGAGTCAGGGTCAAAGAATGATATATGATGACAGAAGCATGTCAAAGTGATACAACATAAGAAAGACTCAATAAGCCATTGCTGGCTTTGAAGATGGAGGAATGGGGTCATGAGCTAAGGAATGTAGGGGAACCTTAAAAACTGGAAAAGGTTAGAAAACAGATTCTCCTCCAGGGCCTTCAGAAGGAATGCAGCTCTGTGACACCTTGATTTTAACCCAGGAATACCCATTTTAGACTTTTGACCTCCAGGAATCTAAGGTTACAAATTTGTGTTGTTTATACCCCTAAATTTGTGATAATTTGTTACAGCAGCAAATGGAAAACTAACACAGACCATGGAAGTCTATCATGAATTGAAATATATGCACCTAGCTATTTACCAGCTCTCTTCTGAGGAACTCCCATTAGACCCGCTCAAAAGCAAGGTTGTCCCATCTATTTGCTTCCACAAGCCAAAGCTAAGCTCACCAACCACATATATATTTTGGGAAGGTTGGCCTAGGTAACAAAGGAGAATGGGTACTCCAGGGAAGAAGCAGTGGAGACTTTCCACTTTCTCCTATTGCGATTGGCATATTCCTACTACTTTGGAGGGAATACATCTGCCTGAAAGTCAAGAGAAACTTAAGTTCTAGAAAATCTAGATATTAGCCATGATAAAACTAGTTAGAATTTCAAATAATAAAGGATGCTTAGATATAATTTTCAACTTTTGAAGGGGAAACATCTTCCTAATGCAGTGAAAGTTTAAGTTCCTATTTATTTTGTGTGTTTTTTTGTTTTTCTGCTTCCCATCTGAAAATTATTAGGTATTATCCAGTAACAAAAACCATAATCCACCTTCTTTAAACTGCATACATAGTGTCTCTGTGCAATTATACACCCACAATACAGCTGTGTAGGGGTGTGAAAGGCACAACCATGGGCCCCATAAAATACCTATCATGGTTGAGAAGATGCCTACTGAGAAATAAAGAGCAAGATTTTTAAAAGAGAGAGAAATTGACTTAAAATGGAGCCTTAAACTACAACCCCAAGCCTAAAACAAAAAGGTAGTTTGTATGCATCTGAATAAAAAACATATATAGAATAACAAATCCCAATCAGAAAGTAAAAATTACTGAAACTTTGTGTGTCTAGGAGGCAGAGTGGGTTTGGGGACATTTAGATGTGCACTGCACCCCCATGCTTATTCTACATTTATTATTTTATATCAGTAAGTTTTCATGTGTGTAAAAGCTTTCAGACATGCAAAGGCAACCACATCTTCTTAAAAGAAAATATCAGTCAGTAAGCACGGATTTAAAAAAAAAATCCGTGCTTACTACTATTTATATCCACGATTTTGAAACTAAATGATTAGGTCCACCAGCTTAACTATCCCTCCCCATTTCATATCTGTTGCCAGATTTGCAGTGGGGAAGAAATTTAAGGTACATTGAAACTAAACATAAGAAAAAATATCAAATATTCTTAGCTCTCATGTGTTTGGGTGGTAGGATTAACTTTCAGATGATATCACGCAGATGATACCACGCAGATGACTTGGTTATGATTGTAACTCACAATAGAAACAATAGTCCCATATTTTTCTGTTTTCATTTATTTTTCTCCAGAAAGAAAAAATACCCAGAGGCAGCAGCACTTCTCTGGACTCTGAAAGCTTTGAAGGGAAAAGATCTGCCTTTTACTTTTTGAAAACATTTACTATGTGTAGATGAAAAAATTGGGAAAGAATGTTAATATCTTTATGCCGGGGCTTTGGGTTTTATTCAGAGACCTTTTCATGCTTCAGTTTATTCTGTCCTCACTGGCAGCTGGCATGAGCCCCAAGTTTTACACTTCAAGAATTTTATTCCTAAATAAATTAACCCATCTTTTTTCCTGGCCATTTCATTCTGTAGAGACTCTTCTAGGACAACCTGTAGTGTGGTAACACAATTGTCACCTGCTAGT